>VWZP01008079.1:195339-227946 GCA_013396995.1 Dicaeum eximium | reverse complement strand
CAGCCGAGGTGGTGCTGAAGGGGCGTGCGGGGCGGGCGGGAGGGGGCACCGGCTGCTTTTTTGGGGAGGGGGGGCTTCGCATGGGACGACACGGCCCGGGCACGGAGAATCCCTGAGGAACATGGAGCGTTCCAATAGTCCTGAGAACTCTGAGGGACATGGAGAGTCCAGAGCGTCCTGGGAGCTCTGGTGGACATGGAGAATACAGGAGGTTCCAGGGTTCTGGGGTCACAGAAAGCCCCACGGACCCTTAGAGCACGGGGGCTGGTGGGTCCCCAGGTCTCTGTGGGACAGCGGGGTCCCACGGTGATGCTGCACTGCTGGAGCAGATGTTCAGACCCAGACCCAATTCAGTTCTTCTCCTGCCCACCTCAGGGAGGGAGGCCAAGGGGACCAGCTCCCTTTCCTTCCTGAGAAATCCACTCTGGCTGACCCTGCTCTCCCGTGTCCACTGCTAAGGACAGTGTCCACTGAGGGGCTTGCTATTATTATTTTGTTATGCATGATTTTTCAGGCATGAAATTGGTCTAAGAGGATTATGGTCCATTATCATCAAGCAGAAGTGTTTTGCTGGGATTTTCAATTAATATTCCAGTGCACCTCAGTGATGCCCGTGTGGACCCGGCCATGCCAGTGGGGCACTTGACCCACAGCATGGTTTGCCCAGGTTGCCTCCTGTCCCTTGGCCAGCAATGCAAGTGGGTGAGGCAGGTGCCCTTTCAGGCCCATTTCTCAGTGTTGTTTTTATCTCCATCTCTCAGAGAAGTCAGCCTTCCCTAACGCAGAAAAACTTGTTCTATTGTTGAAGAGGGTGAAAAACCCATTATCTCCCCCCATCCACTCTGCACACTGCCTCTGCCGTGATTTACTGCGAGTCGTGGAGGATGTTTTGCTCTATATTACACAGATGCAGCTTAATAGCATGGGGGAGGGAGAGGGACACAGAGTCCAGACTCCTGCCTTCTCTGTTTTCTTGTTGATATACTGTGTGACTCAAGGGAGACAGCTCTGTGCCGCAATTTCCTTTAGAAAATAGGGACATTGGTCACCTGGTAAAACCTCTCTGAGATTCCTGGATGACCAGTTCTGCAGGGGAAAGCAAACTATTACTACTACAGCTAATATGATAGTAATTATGATTATTAATCACCAGGCAGGCAGGATTTAAGGTTGGCCTCCTGCCCTCCTCTCATTCCATAAATCAGTCCGGGATGTTCATGGACACATCACGTGCATGAGGATGCGTCTGACAGAAAGGGCACGTGCCAGCTCAGAGCCCTTCTGGTGGGTCTCCAGAGCAGAGTGTGGGGCACCAGCACAGCTCTGGGCATGGGGCAGGGCACAGCCCAAACCCCCCCAGCCCCTCTGCCAGGGCTGGGCTGTGCAATGACCCCAGAAAGGCTTGTCCTTCTCCAGGAATAGCAGAGGGGCCCCTTTGATCCCACTTTCTCCAACCAGGGCGTTTGTTCCAGCCTGGAAAAGCCTCTCTTACCAGCCCTCTTCCCCACACAGCCCTTTCATATGGAGTTGAGTCATGTCATTCCCTTTCAGGTTATTATTCACTAAGCTCCAGGAGCCTCCCAGTGCACCCGTGGTTCTTCCAGTCCCCCCAGTGCATCCCTGTAGGGCCAGGTCGCCCATGCAGCTGCCAGTCCATGCCCTGCCTCCCTGCCCTCTTCGCAGCACTTTATGCCCAGACTTCTTTCAATTCCCTGGGTTTTAAGCATATGCTTGTCGTTAATCCTGTGCTTACATTTTATCCCAAATTGGAAAAATTGGGGTCTTTGGGCAAATTCTCCTGCTGTTCAAGTCAGCTGAAGGGCTCCCTCTAATTTAACTGAACAGTAATCCTCTCTGTCTCTGCCCTGCTCTCCTCCTCCTCCCTCACTCAGTTCTACTTCTCCCCCTCCTCCTCCTCCTCCTCTTCCTCCTCCCTGAACGTTTTTGAGGTTTTACTCTTTTCCCTCTTTTTTTTTTGTTCTTTCCTTCCCACACCCTGGGGAACCAGTGGGAAACGACCCGGTTTCCAAGGGCAAAGGAGCCCTGGGTGCTTCCCAAGGGTGTCCTCCCCCTCCCTGCTCCTGGCAGTGCAGGGATTTACAACCTGTGCAGGGAATTATCACCTGCTCAGTGAGAGACTGCCCTGGGCACTGGCACTTTGGGAAAGGGGGTGCAGCCTTAGTGGGGTGTGGGTTTGGGGTGGGAGGTGTGGGGTGGAGGGGATCTTGGGTCCCAGCGTGGCAGCTGTCGGCCGGCGCTTGCCAGGAGAAATGTTTGCCAGCCGAGACGCGACATTTCTCCGTATTCCTGTAATTAGAGCCACACTGCAAACACAGCTGGGAAGGGAGAGACAGGGCTTTCATGGTCCCCAAAGCTGCTTCCAGCCACCAGGACTGTCCCCAGACACCCTCCTTCTGCCTGGCGTGGCTCATGCCCCTGCTTTGCCCTTCACTTTTGGAAGATGCTCCACGGATGTGACACGGGATGGAGGAATTTGGGCTGTAAATTTATTTTGCAGGTGGAAGGATGCTCCCAGTTCTGGCTGCTTTCTCTGCCTCACCACTCCAAATCTTGACGTATTTTTTTGCAGGCTCTCACCTCCACACTGTTTGTTTGTTAAGTGTAAAACAAAATCCCAAAACAAGGGTTAAATGTGCAGCCAAATTGAACCCTCATCAACCTGGGCTTTCCCAGCCCTGGGAGACTGCAAATCTGGAAAGGATTCAGTGACATTAAACCAAGGCACAGACATTGTTTCCTGACTTGTAACTGAGAGGAAAAGCCACGGACACTCTGCTCTGGGACGTGGCCCTCTCAGGTCATGACCACCCCCCCCGCCCCCGGCATCCTGCCTGTCCTCACTGCACAGCAGGGGAAACTGAGGCACGGGGCAGGCTCGTGACTCACCTGCCAGGAGGATGGATGGGGCCTGCAGGCTGCAGTGACTCGTGACGCTGCAGGGAAAGGCAGGATGCAGCGGTGGGAAGGGGGTGCTGGCAGCAGCTGCAGCGGGTCTGGCTGACTGCAAACTCCTGGGCAAGGCGGGGTAGGAGCCAATGCCGAGTTCCCAGCGCTTTTGGTGGGGCACAATTCTCTCCCTGTCACCTGGGGTGCCTCAGTGGGACAGTGTCAGCTCAGGGGGGAGCCCCGAGGGTGGGGACAGTTCCCCACCAGCAATGGGATGTGGGCAGAGCCTGCTTTGGGGTCCTGCTGCTGAGGCACCCAAGACAGGGCGATGCTGCCCGTGCGGGGTGGGGGCTCTGTGGGGCTGGGGAGCCCAGCTGGCACCCCTGGATGCATCCCCTGGTGACCTCACTGAGTCCCCAGTGCAGCCAGAGGCGTGGATGACACCCTTCCATCAGGGATGGACATCAGGAGGGTGGCGGTGTCATTTGGTTTGAATCTGGCCCTGTCCCCCTTGGTAGGGACTGTAGAATTCCCTGTAGGGAATTCTAGCTAAGCCATGGGGCTGGGAACAGTCTGAACGTGCTTGGGGGGGACTATGGGGTCTTGCCCCCCTCCCCAAATTCACCTTTACACCCTCAGCCCTGCTTGGGCAGTGGGGAGGGAAGGATGGTGCTGAGCAGAGCTGGCAGGGCAGGGAGCTGCAGGGATGGATGGATGGAGCTCTCCCAGTCCCTACCACAGCTCACTGCATCCCTTCCACAATTCTGCTGTTCCCGAGACCCCCCCGAGGCCGCCTGGCCCCTCTCCCCTGCCCACGGTGGCCCCTTCTGGTGGCCCCCAGCTGCTGCCAGGCTGTGGCTGCGTGTTTGCAGGCACTCCTTGTCCCCGGGGAAGGGGAATGTGAGGAACGCAGCCCTGTGCACCCTGTCTGCTCCTGCCTGGCCACCCGTCGGCTAAGAATAGACCAGGCTTGGCCAGGCCCCACCACACCAAGGGGCTGTGGGAACCCCCAGCCACCTTCCTGTGAGGGATAATGCACCTAAAAAAAATGAGAAATGGGTTTCTCTGATGCCCAAAGGGTCCTTGCGCTGGTGAGGGGAACCCAGAGTGTTTCTTGCTTTGAATTCATGTGATTTTAAAGCAAATTTCTGGAAGCTCCATGTGCAGGCTTTGAATTCAAATGATTTTAAATCAGATTTCTGGAAGCTCCATGTACAGGCAGGGGGGTGCAAAGCAGCCCCCCAAGCCTCGGTACCAGCTGCCTCCTGATCTCTCCTCTAGGAGTTCTGTGAATTGAGGGGGAATCTCCTCCTTTTTTCTGCTTTTACGTTTCTTTTTTCTCCTTAGGGAGTGATTTCGCTGAGCCTCCTAATTTCAGCTGCAAGCATGATGCAGGAGCCAGAAGGCAGCAAAATCTCTCCAGATGTTATCACAACGGGGAAGGGAAATCATCCTCGATTTAAAGCTGTCTTGTAAAACACTGCTGCTGCCTTGGCAGAGCCCTCGGGGCGCCAGCCAGCCCTCGCTGCCCTCAAAAGTTTCACCCAGGCCCCCATCTCAGCCAAGAAGCTCCAGCTGAGCTCAAGGTGGGACCTTCAGCCTCCCCCTGGGCTGGACTGGGCATAACCTTGTGTCCAGCCCCATCTCCTGGGTGGACTTTGCACCTGTGTTGAAGGTAGCCTGGTGTCCAACCCCATCCCATCTGCTGTGTGGACCTTGGCCCCGTGTGGAAGATTGGCTGGTGTCCAATCCCACCTGCTGCACAGAGCTTGGACCTGCCTGCCTCTGTCTCCTGTGTGGGCCTGGGCTCTCAGTGTGCCTCTGGACACAGCTCAGTGCACCCACCACCCACCCTCGTGCCCATGTAGGACAAACCCAGCTCCTGTGTGGATTCTCTGATGTCTAGCAAGGACTGAGTGTATGTTGCAGTCCCTGTGTGACAGTGTTCAGTGTGGCTCTTTTTTTTTTTTTTTTTTTTCCAATCCTCTTCTCCAGAAAGCAATTTTCACGAAACTTGCAGGATCTTGATGATCTTGGAGACCTCTTTTCCTCCACTAATGGGGCAGAAAAGAGCCAAAGAGCTCAAAACCACCAGCGAGGAACTGAGCTGGATGGAGCACACCTGCACCAGCCTGAAAACCACACTTGGCTCCCAGCTCAGCTCCCACCGTGCCGGGTCTCTCTGCTCCATGAGCAACGAGGGGGGCGAGGAGGGAGCCTGGTGTGCTGGATATAAAGCAGATGTGGCGAGGGAAGGGCACGGTGTGAGCTCCGGGCCCTGGGGACCGCGGCACCACGGCGGACGGTGGCGGTGTCACCTTGCCGTGGGCGTCCCGTGCTGGCAGAGGATGCAAAGCAAACAAACACGGAGCGTGGGCGGCATCACCTGCCTTCTGCTCGTCTGCCAGGTGCAATAAGCCGCTCCCAAGGCTCAGCTTCCCAGCTAAGACATGACCGAGGGCAGAGGCCATCGGATGGGAGAGGGACGGGTGGATCATCCAGATCCCTTCATTTCCCCCGCTGCTTCGGGATGCAGCAGATCACAGCTCTTTAAGGCTGCAATAATCCCCAGCCTGGGATTAGTTTTGCACCTAATCACCGCAGAACAAATACGAAGTTTTATTTACAGAAGCACAAGAAAGACGAGGCCGGAGATGGGGAGGACGGGGGGGGGAAGGGTGGGCTCAAGCACGGCTGATCCCAAGATAATCGGGAGCTGGAGGGCAGGAGGAGATCGCTGACCTTGGACCCCTCTCCCCAGCTCTTACGTAAATGTGGCACTGAGTGCTGGAGTCACAGCAGCCCTGAGCTCCAGCCTGGTCCCAGCCTGGGCTCGGTGACCCCCCAACCCTTTAAACAGTTCATGTCTGGACTTTGGGGATTGCTGGTCCAGCCCTTTAAACAGTTCATGTCTGGACTTTGGGGATTGCTGGCCCTGATTCAGCCCCTCCCTTGGGCACGTGAACCCCCGAGCTGTCAGCTCTGATGGGAGGATGGAGGTGCTGCAAAGGGATGCTGATCTTTCAGATGGGCAGGGGGGAAGCTAGGTGCTGCAGTTACGTTGCCCCAAAGCCAGGCTGGTCCCCAGGGCTTTGTATTTGCTCTGGGCTGGGGTGGCAGCTCTCCTGCTTGAGAGCCTTGTCCCACTGAGCCCCCAGCATGCAAGAAGAAGCGCAGCTGCTGCTCGAAGGGTGACAAGACACAGGTTTATTTTTCATCCATGCAAGCGAGCAGCCTGGCAGCAGGCAAACCAGGATGTGCTCCATCCCTCCCCAAACTGCCCTCTGTCACTCAAATCTCTGTGGCTTTGCCCACAGATCAGAATTGGCTGGTGGGTGACCAGGCTGGACCAGCTCCAGCCCTGGGCACAGGGGCAGCTTGTGACGGCTCCGTGCCTGCCGGAGCCTGAACTTCTCTTTCCCCTGATTCAGACATTGACAAATAAATTACTCTTCTCTGCTCTGGCTCTTGCATAGTGGAAAGGAATGTCTGACCTGATAGGAGAGAGGAATCCTGTGCTGTGGAAACCCATGGCTTCCTTGGCAAGTGTGCCCATGGCATGGCTGCCAGCCTGGCCAAGTGCCCATGCTTGCACCCTGTCTGTGTTGCCCTGCTGGTGGCTGCCCTATTTCAGTTCCATTTCTGAGCTGGATTTGAAGGCCTTTCTCCTGGCTGAGGATAACTTGAAGGCCAAGAAGGAGGTGGTGAGCAGGAAGAAGAGTGACAGGGCCAGCAGGATCCAGCCAGCGGCTGTGGCTTGACTTTTGGTCAGGTACATTCCCAGGAAATTGGATTTGCTGGAGTCATCTTGGGCTGGAAAAGAGAGAAATGAGACACATGGTTGTTGCTGGGGGCTCTGGGCTGTGGTGTGTTGGGTCACCTTTGCTGCTCTCTTGGATGCCCTTTAGCCTCAGCTCTACGAGGAATCAAGGAGAAGCATCCAAACACCCCCAAAATGTGATTTTTGGGGTGGCCAAGGGGCACCAAGAGAGCTCCATTTCATTCTGACCCCGCTGAGGGCTGAGCCCTGCATACCTGTGTAAGGAGTCCAGCTGTACTCGGGCCAGCCCAGGACCTCACTGTTCTTCTTGTTCTCTTTCTCCAGCCACGTCATGAGTGGCTCAAAGTAGCTCATCAGGGCCTCTGCTGACATGTTGGGCTGCCCTGTGATGAGCTGCATGGCTTCGGGCCATGGCTTGCTGAAACCCAGCTTCAGGGCATCCCTGTGGAGGAGAAATCAGCTCCAGTGTGCTCCCCACCACTCTCTTGGCTGCCAGCCCCTCCCTTTCCCTCGGGGCCCTTGGTATCAGCACCCCTGGTGCAGCCTGAACCCCCAGAACCATAGGGCTGCCATTCTGGAGGACAGGGAAGGACATTTATCCTGGGGGGAAGAGGGGTTTGCACGGATTAAAACCCTCCAGCGAATCCAGCCTGGTGCAGAGCAGTCAATGGGTGAAAGGGTTAATTTTGCAGGTGCTTTTCTTGAAGCAAGGGGGTTGTTTTCCCTAAGGAACTGGGGGCTGGGAGGAGGAGGAGGAGGAGGAGGAGGGAGCCTTCCCCCTGCCAGGGGCCCAGCTACCATCTAGTGGCTGCTTTTGCAATCACAGCCCCAGCGCCCAGCCCCTGGTGTCCCTGCCCCAGGTATGGGATGGGAGGGGTGACCCGGGGCTGTGTTGCCTCCTGTCCTCTCTTGCTGGGCTGGATTTAAGGAATTTGGGGATATGGATGCCTTGGCTTTGCCCTGCCCACACACCTACCCCAGGATCTTCCCAGCCTCCTTGGACTGGTAGATGTCACAGGTGTGCAGGGGACCTGTGTGCCCAGCTGCAGCACAGAGCGCCTGGTGGAACTGGAACTGGATCACAAAGCTTACGAAGTACCTGGTGGAGAGGGATGAAGAGATGGGAATGGACCTCACCTGTGCCTGTGCAGGAGAGGATGTGGCTTCCCTCATTCTCTGGTTGCACCTTCCCATTCTGGAGGAGCATCACTGCCTTTGGAGCTACACCTGCTTCAGCTCAGCTCAACCTGCTGAGGCCATTTCCCCCAGAATGTGTTTTATGTTTGTCACAGTGGATGAGCTCATCTTCCTTGGACAGGGAGAAATTCCCCTAAATCCAGACTTCTTCTCTGAAGCTCGGTAGGGTCTCTGGAGCTGCCCAGCCCATGCAGGATGGTACCACCAGCCATGGGAAAAGGTGTTAGCACTGGCATCTGACCTGAGGATCCTGCTTCTATGTCCAAGTGGTGTCCCTCGTGCCCCAGCCCTGCTGGCTCACCTAATGTAAGGGACGTTGGCAGGGATGTGAAACTTTGCCCCGGGGTCAAAGTCGTCTTCAGACCTCAGTACTGGTGGGCACAAGCCCTGGTACTTCAACCTGGGTGAGAGAGGGAGAGTCAGACCAGCTTGGGGAGGAGGAGATGGGGTGAAGTGGGAAGGAACATAGTGGGGGCTGAGGACAGAGGGGGCGGGGGTGTGGATCTCATCCTTCCCATTGCAGTCAGCTGGACCACGAGGAGAAAACACCCAGTGGGATGAGGGCCAAGGCCCTTGTCCCAGGCAGGGGTCTGAATTCAGCCCTACCTGAGGTTCCACCACTCCTGGTTGTACTCATCCTCCTTGATCCGCCCATCAAACACCCTCCAGCGCCACTGGTCCATCAGGTACCCGAAGGGCAGGAAGGCGATTTTGTCCAGGGCGATGCTCATCAGGTAGTTAATATCACTTTCTGCCCGGGGCGTGAAGATGTGAGCAACACAGTGCTGTACCCACATCTCCTCCCTCTGTGGGTCACTCTGCCCCAGAACTGGGTGTCCCCAGCAGGTCCTGTCCCCTCCACACATGCAAAGCCACCATGTATGTCCCTGAGCCCTTCAGCCTTGCCCAGCCCACCCTGACCATCTGCATTTCCAGCTGCTCCCACCTGCATCCCCACATCTGCTGGGTGGCCCTCCAGCTCACCTTCATTTTCCATGACTTGGTCCAGCAGATTGATGCTGTGCAGGTGTTTGGGGGTGGAGACAGACAAGGCCATGACATCCCCAACAGCCTCGTGGAAGCCAGGGTTGGCCCCATCACGGAAGGACACCGGCTGGTCCTTGTACTGCAGGAAGTACTGGATGTGGCCCATCTCGTGGTGCACTGTGATGAGGTCGTCCATGTTCACCACGGTGCACTGCTTGATCCTGGACACGGGGGTCAGGGGAGAAGGGAGGGCAGTGGTGGCATGAAGACCTCCAGGAACCATCACATCCCCTTGAGCTATTTTCCCTTTCTATGTGCCCCCTCCCCACATCTGATGCCAGGCTCCGCTGGGTTGGTCTCTTCCTCCTCCTGCATCTCCTGCTGACCCTGCTTATTCCCTGTCCCTGTTCATCAGCTTTTCCATTCTCCAGGACAGGGCAGGGCAGGCATGGATTGCCCTCCATCCTCCATGGGGACTCCTGCCAGTATCTTGGGTACCAAGGGAAGTGCCATAGTTGGGGTGCCACAGCCACAGAGCAAGATACACTGTGGTGGCATCAGCCCACGTGCCCTTATTCTACGAGGACTCTTTCTGCCCCAGCACCACATCAGGGTGGCCACCACCTGCTCCCCATGGGCACCTGAAGTCCTTGCGATTGTAGAAATCCCAGGCTGAGGCGTGGCACACGACCTCCCGCCCATCTGATGGCTTCTGGATCATGGACTTGTCCCAGAACTCCTGTGGCATCGGGATGAGGCCCAGAGAGGTGAAGAAATGGTCTGACTCTTCAAACATTTTCTTGGGTGTCCAGCCCTGGGGAAGGAGCAGAGACCTGGTGAGGGGCAATGGGGGATGCTGGGGGCTGTGGAATGATGGAAGGACAGGGGTAACCTTGTTCTGGGCAGAGGGATCTCCTGGACTCAGCTAGACCTGGATCCAGGTCTTGGCATATAAAGGTAGGGAGAGTACAGATGAGGCATGGATTTTTTGGGCAATGTTAGAGCATTTGGCAACGTGGGTGGTGGCAAGAGCCAAAGGTTGCTGGGTCCCAAGGGGCTTCCCCAGAGCAGCCTAGAAAAGTACTGACCTGTTTTTTCATGGCTGGGGTGGCATCCACCTTGGTGGCATCTGGGAAAGGTATCACCAGGTCGAAAATGTTGGACCATGACTGAGCCCACATGTTGCCTGGAAGTGCAGAAGGATGACACACGTCAGGAGGGAGACAGGGAGAGGAGAGCAACCCCTTACTCCCTCCTCCTGCACAGGTGGATCACCCTGCCTGTCCCTGCCTTGCCTGGCCCCTGCCTGTCTGCATAAAGGGCAGTGTGGGCAGGAGCCCATCCATGCAACAGAGGTCAAATCATGCTGAGCTTGCTGCCTTTCCCTGGGGCAGATTGGCCTCTACAGACCCACCCAGGAGACCTTTTCCTGAACAGAAACCAGTCTTAACTCTTGGCACACCTGGTGGGAGACACAGCGTAGCTCAAGCAGAGCCCTTACCTAGCAGATGGGCTGGGATGGGACCCTTCAGGTTTATGTGCTCTGCACCATACTTTTTGTAGAGGGCTCGGCGTACATAAGCGTGTAGGTTGAGGTACAGGGGCTGCAGCTGCACATACAGCCTCTCCAGATCTTCCTCGAAGGTGGATGTCTCATAGAGGGATCTCCAGTAGGCCCCGTTGTCTTTGTAGCCTGTGGCAGGGCAAGAGCAGAAGCTGTCAGACCCTGTCCTTCTTGGGCAAGACTCTGTCTTGCTGTTCAGACACTCCAGGTCCCTCCATATCTGTGAGAGTAGATCTCCTGGGAGTGAGACCTCCACACCCTTGGGATTTTGACCCCCAGTTGGACGAAGAGCCCAATCCTCTGCTCAGAGGGGTTTGGGGAGCAGAGCACTGACCATTGAGCACAGCTGCCTTGTTGCTCAGTTCCACGTATCGCTTGTAGTCGTTCCTCATCTTCTTCCCAGAAGCATCCCGCCAGCCCTTCCAGGCGAAGAGGAGCTCGTCATAGTCCCGAGAGGTGGCCATGATGTCTGTGAGGTCTGAGAGAGAGCAAGGAAGCCACTGTGGTGCTGTTGGATGGGCTGAACAGCTGCAATGGTTCCATACCCTGTTGCTCAGGGGCCATCACAGAGAAGGTGGAAGAACCCTTCATGGCCTTTCTTCATGCCCCCATTAAAAGAATCCCTCCCTTCTGAGCCAGTGCTGATGCCCCACAGGACACCCTGCTAGATCTCACCAGGATCGAGTGGGAGACAGGTTTTGTTCTCTCTGCAGACCTTGGCCACGCTGTAGGTGGTCTCCATATCTGAGAGGAGGGTGTTATACTGCAAAGGAAATCAGAGTGTGTAAACTGGGTATCCTTGCTCCTGATATCGGAGGAGATTGGAGGATGTCCCGAGATTTTTGGGTGTTTTACTCTGGTCCCTTCCAAGATCAAGTGTGACCCCAACAGAGGCAACACAGAGTCAGTACAAGAGGGCCTGGGGCCAACAAGCAATGTACCACTGTCACCCAAACATCCAGGCCCCACTGCAGCCTGGGATAGGCAACCTTTGGGTGGGAAACCCTGAAGACAAGGATTTTGGCTTTTGTAGAAAGTACCAAGCCATCACCTTTTTCAAGGCAGATGGTGGCTGCCCGGTGGCATTTCTTAAATTTTGAGAGAAACTTGTGTCTTCACACAGGGTGATGGCTAGGGACACCGTCTCTTGCTCTGTTCCTTTGCCACTCACCTCCTTCAGCTCATCCTCAGGTAGGGCTGCCCTCTCAATGACACTCAGCTTCTTGAGGATGCGGGTGACACTTTGGTCCTGGAAATCGGAGGTGTCAAACTCTCTGGCCTTCATGCCGTACTCCAGGGTGTGCTTGGACATGGCCAAGTTCTTCTCCAGCTGCAATGAGAGAAGAGGAGTTACTTCAGGGAGAAGACAGAGGCCACCACTAGAAACACCACCAGTACCCCATGACTGACACCGTCCCCAAAGCTGCCTTTGTGGGTGCCACACTGGGTGATGAGGGTTTTCGAGGGAAAGGCACCTCCTGGGTGAGAACGTTATCCCTTTAGAAGGGGCAGAGGCTGCCTTGGCTTTTAGAGCTTCTGTGAAACGTGCCCTGGGTGCCAGCTGCCTTCCCTGGCTGCTGGCTCTCCCTGCACAGCCCCAGGGTCGTTCCCATACCATGATCTCCTTGTTGTGGTCGGTGATGTTGGTGTTGTAGACCCAGGATGCCTCGGTGTAGGCGTTCCACACCTCCTCAGCTGTGCTGTTGTACTTGGACAAGAACTCTTTAGCTTGTGCCTCATCTGCTATTTTGTCTAGAGGAGGAGATGAATGGGGGGAAAGGCGAGAAAGGTCAGGAGAATTGCAAGAGTGTTATCCCATGGAGAAGCCATAGTTAAGCTTTTCCCAGAACTGCAGGTCCATTGAAGGATGCCACAAACTGGGAGCAGGCTGAGCTAAGAAATGGGGGAAGAGGTGCCCAGCTGGGGTGTCCCATTGAACAGAGGATGGGATAACAGGACAAGCCGCATGCCCCAGACTTTCCCACGCAAGCACAAAGGAAACAACCGAGAAGAGAAACTCTTCACACCATGACTGATGACATCACTACACAGCTTCAGACAATGGCACCTGCCTCCTGGGAAGCAACACCCCATGGGACTTCCCTGGAGCTGGCTATTTCCCTTTCCTGGTATGGGGACCACCCCACCCACAGCAGAGACCTCCTCTGCTTCTGCCTGTGGATTAATGGTGTCCCTTGTGGGAAACTCTTCCTGACCCTGCCCAGAGCCGGGGTGGAGCTGCAGCCTTACCAATGCCTTCAGGGTAGCCTTCAGGGACAGGGGGACGCCAGTCAAACTCAGGCCAGCCCAGCACCTCGTTGGTCTTGTTGTTCTGCTCCTGAAGCCACTTGGTAACAGGGCTGAAATACTCCAGAAGGGGATTGGCATCCATCTGACCCGTGCCAGTGAGATTGTAGAGGATATCCTGCCACGACCTCGAGGACCCAGCTTTCAACACATCCCTGTGGAGGAGCAGAGCAGCAAGAGCCAGCATGAGGCCAGGGGATGGATGGGAGAGAAGCAGTGATTGTGTCTCAGCATCTTAAGGGTTGAAGATGCTGTTCCTGAGTGGGACATGAACCTGCCTTGGAAGCCACCGCCTGTCCTGCGTGTGGGAACTGAGGACTCCTTGTCACACACTCACGTATTTAACACCCAGGGAACCAACAGGAGCCAACAGTGCTTTAGTGACCTCTTGTCTGGGTGAGAGCTTGTGGCTGGGGCAATAGCAATACTCTGGTGAGGACCACTCACCCCACCCCAGTGCTTCCATGTATTTCCATCCATCCATCCCTCCATCTGCAATCCTCTGTCCCCACCTGAGTTTGGCTCCAGCCTCTTTGGACCTGTAGATGTCACAGGTGTGCAGGGGACCGTTGTGGTTGGCTGCCTGGCACAGAGCCTTGTGAAACTGGAACTGGAGGATGAAGCTCACAAAGTACCTGCCAAGGAAGCCCATGAAGGTCAGAACTGGGGACAAGGGGACAAGTCCAAGAGCTCAACCCCACCATTTGTGGTCCCACGAGTTGGGAGATCTCTATGTCTTGAGCAGGAGCAGCACATGACAGTCCCTGCCCACAGAAGTGATCCCCCACCCACTGCATCCCAAACCTTGGTCCCCTTGCCAACACTTCCTCTACCTGATGTAAGGAGTGTTCCCCGGGATGTGGTACTTTGCTCCAGGGTCAAAGTTGCTCTCATTCCTTGAAACTGGAGCGCAGATGCCCTGGTATTTGGTTCTGTGGACAACAGAGAACAACAGCATGAGCATGGGAATAATAAAGGTCAGAAGAATCTAGTCAAAGAATGGGAAGCGCTGAAGAAATCTGCACAATTAGAGCATGGTTCCATTTACATCCATCCATCCATCCATCCATCCATCCATCATCCATCCATCCATCATCCATCCATCCATCCATCCATCCATCCATCCATCCATCCATCCATCATCCATCCATCCATCCATCCATCAACCATCCATCCATCCATCCATCCATCCATCCATCCATCACCCATCCATCCATCCATCCATCCATCCATCCATCCATCCATCCATCCATCCACGCACCCATCCATCTATCCATTGTTCTCCCACCATTTCCGTAGCTACTTCTACGCTTTCTCTTTCCTTTCCTCTTTCCCCAGCTCCCTTCCTTGCACATCCCCAGCCTCCACACCCCCACCCACCCTTGGTGATGTCCCCTACCTCAGGTACCACCAGTCATAGTTGTACCGGCTCGGCGGCGTGCGGCCACTGAACACGTTCCAGCGCCACTGGTCGATGAGGTAGCCAAAGGGCAGGAAGGCGATCTTCTCCAGGGCCATCTTCAGCAGGAAATTAATATTGCTCTCTGCATGAAACAGAGCATGAACCAGGCTGCAAAGGAGTCTGCATAGACAGCACTACAGGCACCAGAATTTTAGTGGGCAAGAGGGTGGGCAGATCTGGATGAGAAATGGGGACAGCATTTCAGCACGTAACCTCGGTCCTAGAGAAGGGTGTGTAGGACACAGGAGGTTTCTGTAGATACAGTTATTACCTGGGGCAACATGTGCCTTTTACTGAGTGGGGACAATGAGAGTGACAAGCGTGGTGTCTCCTTGCCCTTAGCCCAGCTCTCAGAGTTAAAAGCTCTTCAGTCAGTCTAATTCTTCACACTTCCACCCTGGGACCTCGAGGTGAGAGGGTCTGGGGGAATTTGTTCTGCAGCCACACCACTGCAAAGGCTTTGATGGTTTAGGCCCAGAACCAGAGTCAAGTTTAGGACAGTCACCACCATATCATGAGGAGCGCAGGGGATGGTGACATCTTTTTTTGATTTTTCCCCTCAAGGAAACTGCAGGAAGAAAGTTTGGAAAAAGACCTGCTGGAGACCCAGCTGAAGCTGTGGGGCCAGAGAAGGGTTGGCAGCACTGCCCTGAGGGGCTGTTGGCTGCCATCACTACGGTGGCCTGGCTGCCAAAGGCTGGCAAGTCGGGCAGCAATAGCTTGAGGCAGAGACCATCTGCTTGGTTGTGTTTATGCAGCACTGGCCCAGTGCTCTTGGCTGCTGTGATGTCTTTCTTGTCATAAAACGTATTTAATGACACGGCAGGAGGATCCCGGGACTGTCCCTCCTCCGCCAAGCAGCCGCCTGGGGCAGGTCTGGGACAGCTCAATTTCCTTTGCCGCCATCTGCCTTGATGTGTCGGCTGAGGGAGGTTGTGTGGGAGGGTGAGGCTCTTGACGAGCTGGGCAGTGCCTGCAGTGACAAGTCCTGCCCTGCTGTGCCCGCTGGCAGCTGGACATGTCACCTGCCGGCCGCCCTGGTGACTCTGCGTGTGCGTGCTCGGTGCCACCTCCACAGAGCCACGCCGGGAGCTCCAGGGGTGGCTGCTCCATGGCGAGGGAGGGAGGGAGGGAGGAATGCCAGAAAGGTCAAAGCCAATCAAGCACAGAAATGTTGTTTTCCAATCTGGGCTCTGATGGTGAAGGGAAAGGCACAGACAAGCTCTGGAGAGCATCTCTCCTGCCTCAGGGGTGAAGAGGATGCAGCCAAGAAGGTCTCTCATGGACCCATGGAGACAAGAAGGGGTTGTGCATGGACCCAGGGAGACAAAATAAGTCCTACCCAAACCCATGGAGACAAATAAATCCTACCCAAACCCATGGAGACAAAATAAATCGTACCCAAACCCATGGAGACACAATAAATCGTACCCAAACCCATGGAGACAAAATAAATCGTACCCAAACCCACGGACACAAGAGGGGGTTGTGCATGGACCCATGGAGCTGAGATGGGGTTGTGGCAGCTCTGGGCTGTATTACCAGAGTGCAACCCACCCTGGCATGTCTCAATCCCTTCCCAGTGCCCCAGGCAGTGCCAGAGCCCTCCAGGTCACCCAGCTTTTCAGAGTGGCTGCCATACCTTCATCCTCAGTAGCATTGCTGAGGAGACCAATTTTCTTGAGGTGGCTGGGGGTGGAGACAGACAGGGACAGGACATCACCGATGGCCTCGTGGAAGCCAGGGTTGGCCCCATCACGGAAGGACACCGGCTGGTCCTTGTACTGCAGGAAGTACTGGATGTGGCCCATCTCGTGGTGCACTGTGAACAGCTGCTCCATGGTCACCGACGTGCACTGCTTGATCCTGCCGTGTGAAAACAGCGCTGCCTGAGCCCAGAGGGACCCCGGCTGCCTGTGCACCCCCGGGTGGGAAGGACTCCCCACAGAGGGTGGCAATACCCCACAGGGTAAGGGAAAGTGGAGGGGAAGGCAGGGCAGCGTCACCACTCCAGACCTCGCCTCACAAGGTGCCGTGTTGGGCTGCAGGGCCAGGACGGGGGTTCCCAAAAGGCTGATCACCAGGCCAGGTTGGGGGTTCCCAAAAGGGTGATCACCAAGGGGGATAGGAGAGGGTCGTGCCCTGTAGCCCTGGGTCCCTGCATGTCCCCACAGACCTGAAGTCCTTGCGGTTGTAGAAGTCCCAGGCCGAGGCGTGACAGACCACCTCCCGCCCGTCCGTCGGCTTTTCCAGCATGGACTTCTCCCAGAATTCAGGGGGCATCTCCAGAAGCCCCAGGGAGGTGAAGAACTCCTCTGAGACGCGGAACATGTGGGTGGCATTCCAGCCCTGGTGGGCAGCAGGCAGTGGGTTATGGCTGAGGAAGGGGCTGCCTGTGCCCTGGGCATTGCCTCCAGTGCTCCCCCAGGACTGTTGCAAGGAGGGGAGTTCCTCCCAGGGACTGAGGTCCTGCCCCTCTCACTGTGATGGGGAGGCCCAGCCCCAGAACGGGTGTGAACATCCCTAAAAAGCACCAAGGAATGGTGCTGGGGCTCAGCAGGGGCAGGAGAAGGGAGCAGGGCTGATACCCAAGAAGTGCTTGGAGCTGTGTGATGGTGTGAACACCACGGCCCCCAGCCTGGGGACTGGCAGCAGTCCCAGTGTACTGCCCACTTTTGTCCACCTGCTGCCTCTTTGGTCATTGCCAGATATGAAGTAAGATCATTTCTTTGTCCCTTCCCCTCCCAGACATGGATTTTCTGCTGTCCCCTGTACAAGTATGAGAAACAACTCCCATGGGGTCAAAGTCACGGGCCAGCCTTGGCAGCACCTGCTTTTTCTCTGTGTTCCCCCAATGAGTCCCTCAGCCCATCACCTGCTGCACCATGGTGCTCGTGACATCAAGGCTGGGCTTCTCAGGGTAGGGGACCATCAGGTCATAGATGTTGTTCCACTGCTGAGCCCACATATTCCCTGAGAAGAGAAAACAGCTGCAGTAGAGCTGGTGGCAGGTCAGACGAGAAACACAGCGACCACTGGGACCCCTCTGGCCTTGTGGTGCCTCTCTGAGCCCACCAGCACCTCTGGGCACAGGTTGGGGGAGTGTCATCTCTTACCCAGGAGGTGAGCAGGGATGGGACCCTTCAGGTTGATGTATTTGGGTCCGTAGCAATCATAGAGCTTCCTTCGGACGAAGGCGTGCAGGTTGAGGTAGAGTGGCTCCAGCTGCTTGTAGAGGTTCTCCAGGTCCTTCTCAAAGGTGTCTGAGTCGTACCAGGAGCGCCAGTAGCTGCCTGTGTCTTCGAATCCTACCAGGAATACAGGGAAAACCTCTGTCTCCAGACCCCAAAGTCTGCCCCCACTACCCATCCCCAAAAGGTGGGACCAGGCACCAGCAGCAGGATTTTCCCCCCTTCCCCAGAGTGCTGGTACTTGGGAGATGTAGGAGTGTCCCTCCTGTTGACAGGGTGACCAAATCACAAGAGAATTTCCAAATACTCTTTGTCTGCTAAAAAAGGCAAAGTCCCTGGAAACTTCTCCAGGGTAGTTTCCCTGGAATTGGTACAGGGACGCCTCATAGACCTTTTAGACTTCACCTCAAACTTGGGGCTGTTCGATTGGACTGGAGCCAAGAGGTCCAGCCTGAGCCATTAGGTAGAAAAGGGACAGAACAAAAAATTTGATGGCTTTTGTGGGGTGCTTAGCAGGAGCAAGCATCTTTTGCCCTGGCGCTGCGTGTCTCTGTAAAGAGTTTGTTATTTTGTTTCTTATTAAACCTTTTTTCTGTTTCAAACACTGCCACAAGAGCCATCCTGCTCATTTTAAGCCATCCGGGTAGCTGGGCTATTTGGGAATGAAAGAATTGCTGAGAGCTCATAAGACCTGGCTCAAACTCTTCAGGGAAACACAAACTGGATGCCTGGCTGCATGTGGGGTGGGGAGGGCATCCCGATGTCCCCATTTCCACCCTGAGCACCCCTGGCTGGGGATCCCCTGGGTTTTACCATCCTGTGAGTACGCCTCGTTGCTCAGCGTGACGAACTCCTGGTACTTGGGGCGCAGCGGGTTCCCCGCGGCGTTGTGCCAGCCCTCCCAGGCAAACAGCAGCTGCTTGTAGCTGCGCGAGGTGGCCATGATGTCCGAGAGGTCTGGCACAAAGGGGACAAGTAGGACATAAGGAAGTGGCCCGGAGAGGGAGGCGTGTGTCACAGAGGTGCCACCACCACGCCAGACCCAAGCGCTCATCTGGGACAATCCTGATTGACACGAGTGGCACTTGCCAACCCCAACCCACGAGAGGTCTGGCACAAAGGGGACAAGTAGGACATAAGGAAGTGGCCTGGAGAGGGAGGTGTGTGTCACAGCTCTGCAGAGGTGCCACCACCGCCACCGCCACCACGCCAGACCCAAGGGGACAATCCTGATTGACACGAGTGGCACGTGTCAACCCCAACCCACTAAGGGTGTGGAGACCAGGACAAAGTCGTGGCCGTGGGGTGCTCAGCAGCTGGCAGGATCGAGGGGACAGGGACCGTACCTGGCTCCAGATCCCAGCAGGTGCCGTTGGGCAGGCACACCTTGGCCGTGGAGTAGATTTTGTCCATGTCGCTCAGGATGGTGTTGTACTGTAAGAAAGGAAAATAATTTGGGGCTGCAAGGGGACAGGAAGAGCCCTTCAGGAGGGACCTCCAGGCTTCCCAGCTCTGGAGGGTGTGTGTGTGTGCCCAGATGGATGTGGGGAGGGATTGGTGCGTTTATATGGTGCGTTTTTGGTGAGATAAGTGTGTTATCACTCAGGGCTCTGGCATGGTGTGAGCAGGGAGGCTCTTTGGGACAGACAATCCCTGCACAGCCATGCTCCAGAGAAAAGCTGTTTATAAAGCTGTTTGTCAGCGGCGCCACAGCACAGGCTGTTTATCTAAATGGGTTAAAAAAAAATAGGAGAAGAAAAGCAGGAGGATGAGGGGGGTTTATTTCTGTGGACTTCAACAACAGCAAACAATAGCAACAGGAGGTTTCCTGGAACATGCCTGGGAAGCCCATTCCCAGGGAAGGAAATTCCTCTGCTCCATCCCTCTCTCCACTCCCATTGCTCTGCTCCATCCGTGCAGAGGGGATGGGGATGGGGACAGTGGTGGCTGTGGGACAGAGCTGCCCAGGGCTGGGGGAGACATGACTGATGTGCAGGGAGGAGACACGATGCTGTGTGTTATCTGGGAGAAGGCAGGGATGGGTTTCCTGGAAGGAACTGCGGCCGGCAGCTCTCCGGAAGGGATTGCATCACGAGGCTTTGCCAGGGTTTTTCTGGGAAGGGCTGCAGGGAGCTGTGGGTCAGGATGAAAGGGCCTGTCCCTGTGCTCATGTAGAGCAGAGTGGCTGCCAGCCTCAGCCTGGGCAATGTTTTCCTGGGCATGGAAATCAAAATTCAGATAAACTGCACTAAAAGCTCAGGACTGTGATGGGGAAGGCTCAGGATGTCCTGATGTCCCTAGCGTGGAACTGTGTCACCAAGGCACAGCGTTCCTTGTCTTATGGGGGGCTCAGGAACCAGGTGGCTGCATCAGCCCTTCTTTTCTGATGAACCCAGAGGGGTGGGGACAGCTGGCTCCAGCCATAGGCACAGCCTGGCTGGTCTCCAGGTGATGCCCGAGACTGCTCTGTGTAAGCAGGAAATCTCCAGTTCCTGCTGCAGATTGCTCCAAGATAAGGTTAGGGCTGGCTAATAGGGCCAGAAAGGCACCCCACATCCCCTGAAGACAGCACTCCATCTCCCCCTCAGTCACTGTGACACCAGTGACACCCTCCAAAACGCCACAGGTCAGCAGCAGAGTCTGGACACTTGTGAGAAATCCCTCCAAGGGTTTCACAGCACCCCAGCCGTGCCCAGGGCTCCGTGCCACCTTGCCTACCTGCTCTCTCCTGTCCAGGGGCAGGTTGGAGGGCCCCAAGGTCTGGATGGATCCAATGATTTTCCTCAGCTGGGGGTCACTGAAGTTATTCCAGTTGCTGCCATAGAGTTCCTTGGCTTTCTTCCCCCATAGCTCTATGAAGTTCTGCTCCTCCAGTGATGCCTTGACCTGCATGGTGAGAGGGGACATGGGGGCTCAGGACCAGCCCTGGGACATGCCACCAGCCAGGGGATGGTTTGGGAGCCAGGGGCAAAATCATGAGGGTTTGTGGGAGTCAGAGGTGACAGGACATGGGGTGACAGGTGACAGAGGCCACCAGGGGTGTTTTGGAGAGAGCTCCAGGGTCTCAGATGGGATGGGAATGCTGGGATTGGGTGTCCAGGCCATGCAATCAGGGTGTCTGGGTGCTCCCAGGCTGGCTTTGACATCTGCTGCACCCTGCTTCTGGAAGGAGCTCTGAGGTCTGGCTCAGTTTTATTTCTATTCCTGCTGTTTCTCACTTTCACAGAAGTCCAAAAGGACTATCAAGGTGCCACATTCACCTTTCTCCTTCTTGTCTGTCCTCATTTTGTCTGTACACTTCTATATATTTCTCAATTGGCTGTCTGCACCCTGTGACCTGCAAATGCCACATCTGGGGTTCTCCCCTTTGCTCTGAGTGTCCGGTTTTGGGTGTCTCACTGTCACCCAGCTCCTGCCAGCCCTGACCTCCCTTCCTGGGGCCGTGGGCTGGCAGTAAGCTGCTGCCACTGTGGGGTGCTCTTTAGGCAGCTGGAGCTGTGGCCCCAGTTTTGGGGTGGGGTGCATTGCAGGTGGTTTTATCCCAGCCCAATCAGTGTCTGCTGTATTTTTGGGAAGCTCTGATCTTTAAAGAGTGCCCTGGCCTGGCACAGGTGGAGTGAGGCGGTGCAGGGTGCCTGGTGGGTGTCCACGTGCAGTCCTGCTGTGATTTATGGAGCTCATTAGCTGTGACTTGTGGCATTTTCAGCCTGGCCCCAGCACGCCTGGTTTGTTTTATTTTCATCTTCACATTCCCTCAGCAGGCAGCAGGGAAGGAAGGGAGTTGTGGTGTGGCAGAGCAGATACCCACACAGCTGTGGGACACGGGGGAGGCAATGCCAGAAGTGCCAGGTGCCCCTGGCTACCCAGCACTGCTTCCCTGGGACATCCCAGTGCCCACTGGGATCAACTGGTATCGACTGGCTCCAATCCCCCAACATGCTCGGACATGCCAGCCCCACAGACACCCCGCTCCTGCATCACCCCTCTAGACAGAAGGTGTCCTTTCCCCTTCCCAGACCCCGTGCAGAGCTGGAGGAGCTGGAGGAGGCAGAGTTCAGCTGTGTTTTGTCTTCTCCTTGAACAGGCACCTGTGTTTGGTCAGGCAAATTGTACCCAGGCTCTCCTGGAGTGAGCTGAGGCCGCTGGTGCTCCTGGGGCCCCCTTGCCATGGCCGTGCCCACCACTCCTGGCCCTTCACCCCCACATCTGGGATCTCTCTCTGGAGGGGATGCCCCTGTGGGGGGCTCAGAAGCCCCTTGGCACCCACAGCCTCAAAGCCTCCCTACCAAAAGCTGCCCCCCAGTCCCTCCCTGCACAGTGAAGACCCAGGATGCAGCTCAGGACACTGGAGCTGCCTTGGCCCAGGCATCTGCAGCAGTTCTGCACACAAACATGAGCAGCCCCCAGCCCCTTGCCAGCCTCTTGCCCAGAATCCCAGCTTGTGAAAGATGGTACATCCATCTGTCTGTCCACCATCCCTCTGTCCATCCCTGCCCCTGCCCTTGACCTCCTTTGTCACCGGGTCCCCTTTCCTGGCAGGCCCTTGAGCTGCCCATGCCCTGGTGGCCTGTCTCAGCCCCTCTTGTGGTGTGGATTTGTAGGGTTTGCCTGGCCCAGTGCTCTCCCAGATCCCCCAAATCCAGCTTTTTGGGTCCTGCTGGGCAGCTGTTACTCCTTTAGCAGTCAGTGACTCCCCAGCCCACCCCAGCCCAGCCCAGCTCCCTGCTGCCCCATCATGGACCCATCTCAGGGTTCAGATCCCCTCCTCTCCCTGGGCTTGCTGAGGAGCCTTGGCACTGCAGGGAGCTCCTGGGCATGATCCTCACACATTTATCAGCTCAAAAATGGGGCAAAGCTGGTCTGAAAACGCCTTTGGAGAAAAGTCCATGCAAGGTGCCCTCCTGGCCCTAATTTTGGACTCCGTAGAGCTGGGATGTTCCTGCTCTGCCCCGAGGTCCCCAGCCCCACCACATCTGCAGCTACAGCTGGGTGCCTGCCCAGACATCACATCAGCTCGACAAAAAAGGCTGAAGGGGCACCTGGGCCCTCTTGAGTGTCCTGCCAAACTGGCAGTGGCCAGATCTGGCAGAGATCTTTCCCCGGGGCAGGAAGATGCATTTCCTTCCTGCACAGGACACGCTGTGCTCCCGTCCCCACGGGACCTGGAGGCTTCAGGGCTCTGTGTGGCAGCTGTGACACTGTGACTGGCCGAACACACGTAGGGCTGCACTGCCCCTTGTGCACCCGTAGCCATCGGACCGGCAGCTGTAGCCCCACGCAGTGACTTGTCCACGACCCCGTGCCGGGGCCACCGGCAGCTCCCCGAGCACGGCTGGGGCCGGGGAAGCACCGCAGCCTGCCCGGGCACTGCCAGCCCCTGGGCTGCGGCTCACCCGGGGCTGCTCCAGCTGCCTGCCCTGCTAAACACAGCCCAGAGCCGCGCAAACCCCTGCGAAATCACACACACGCCTGTGGGATGCACACACGCTCCCCGCAGGGCTCCTCCCCTGCCCACCTGGGCTGATATCTAATTCCCTGGAATGCTTTCCCACCTCTGTCCTTGTCCCCGTGGGCTGGGGACACAGGGACAAGAGGTGGCAGCCTCAGTCCCGGTGCCACCCAGCTGCTTGTGCACTTTGGGCTTCTGGTGTCTGCCCCAAACTAAAACCCTCAGCACTGGGATGCGGTGACACCGGGCAGGGACGGGGACGGGGACAAATGACACCTGGCCCGGTTCTGAGAAGGGGGAAAGGAAAGTGGAAGGTGCTGGCGGGAGGGAATCACCTCTACAAATAACCTTGACTCTGCTCCGGGACCAGAGCTGTCATTCTGGGGCAGGGTCTCTCTGAAAGCCGATCTGGGGCAAAGCCCCGCGGCTCCTGGACTACAAGTCCCAGCCTCGCTTTGCCACCCCGAGGTGCTGAGACAGAAGCCCGCAGGGAGGAAGGGAAGCGCACCAAGTGTCTCCACCGTGACCCACCCCCCAGTCCCTCTGCCGGGGACACCCCCGTGGTGGCATCGCCCCCGTCCCACCGCCCACCTGCTCAGCGGCGTTTTCGGCCGTCAGGTTGGTGTTGTAATCCCAGCTGGCCGAGACGCTCCTGAAGAAGACGATCTCGGCCGTGCTGTTGTAATCTCTGGCGAAGAGGACGGCCCCTTGCTCGGTGGGGTCGTGCTGGGGGGGCTGGAGGCCGGAGCGAAGGGCACCTGCCAGGCTGAGCCCGAGCAGCAGCCCCAGCGCCGCGGGCATCGCGGGGAGCGCCGCACCGAGGGGCCCCGCTCGCCTCCTTCCCAAATGCGTTTGCCTCCGCTGCCGGCTGCTTATAAACCAGCAGCTTTCGCGCAAACCCTGCCCACCGAGCCGGCCTCCCCTCGCAGATAAGAGAGGAGAATTTCTGATCTTCCTTCGCGGCTTGCGGGAAGGAGCGAAGCTTGCGGTGCAAAGTCCTTTCGGCTCCTGGCGCTGCCGGGAGGGAAGGGGAAGGGGCTGGGACAGCCGGCAGGGAAGGAGATGGAGGAGAATCCAGAGAAAGGCAGAAAAAAAGAGAAAGGAGAAAGGCTTGGGTGGATGGGGTGGATGAGATGCAGCTCCATCCCTGCAGGGTCCCGGTCCCCTCCCGATGTGGCGCAGGGGGATCCAGCTCTGCTGGTCCTTAGCGGGACATCCCAAGCCCGAATCACACCACAGACGTCCCTCGGCAACACCCCGGCCACCTGCGAGGGCCACAAGGGCAAGCACGGGAGGGAAACTGTTCCTGTGGGACACAGCCAAGGTCTGTCTACACTGCTTCCTGCCTGAGTGACCCCCTTCCCGGTATATCCTCATTTTCAAAGAAACAGAGTGTTCCTCCTGGCTGTGAAGGAAATCGCGTCACCCCACGCCAAGTGTTTCGGACTTGGAGGAATTAGGCTGGTGACAAATAAGTAACAAAAAGTTCCTTCAAAATGAAAACCAGACCCAGGTTGGTGGGCTCCATGGTTCCTTTGTTTTGTTTTGTTTTCTATTTAATCAGCTAAATCTCATTTCCCCAGGGCCTGGCCTCAGCCTTGGGAATGGTGCCTGGGCTGAACTTAGGCCCCGGCCTGACTGACCTCATTTCTCCTTGTTGGAGCAACCATCCCATAGACACACGTGAACACCTGAACACCAAGAGAGAACTTTTTTGGGGGCAAACAGAGAGAAATCCCTTGGCTTTTTGTCCCTGCTGGAAGCTGCAGAGCAGCTGGGCACCCTCATGGCCCCTTGGGGTGAGTCAGTGGGGTGACTCCATGGGGACAGTGTGGCCACTCAAAAAGGGACAAGCCCTCCTGCCAGCAGTGGGGACCCTATGGGGTGTGCACAGCCATGTCCAAAAAAAAAAAAAAAAAAGAAAAAAAAAAAAGAACTTAGAAGACTGCAACCCTCTGATGCCTATTAAACCTCACTCCAAAAATCACAACTTCACACCCTGTTCTAGCACCCTCCACCTGCACAGGCTGGTGTGGGCACATGAAAACCCTCCATGCCCCCGACCCCAAGGCCATGGGGGGGTCCCCATGGGGGCAGTGCACCAGCACCACCTGTGAGCCTGGACATCACAGAGCTGGAGGCAAAGTCAACATCCACCTCCAGCCCCCCTTGCTGACCCCTTTCCCCAGCAGCCACAGTTCTCTGGAGAGTCCAGTTTACTGGGAAGTTGGGAATAAAATGGCTGGTTTGGGTCCAATTTGGCTGGAGACCAAGCGCCAGTGAATGGAGATTTCCTGCCCCCTCCAGTCTCCCTTCCCAGCTCGACAGGGAGGAATTTTCCCAGCTCGGGGTCCTGCTGCAGCCTCTGGCACCAGCGGGGCTTTCAGGAGAGCTGTGAGGCTGAAACAATGTCACTGGTATCCAGAAACCCCAGCAGACGAGGCCTTTTCCAAGGCTGATGTGTGCAGTGGATGATCCTGCAGGAGAAGGGAGGTGCTCCATCCTTTTACACAAGAGGGTGTTCCAAGGCTGGTGCAGGAAGGGCTGCTGCTGCTGCTGGACTTTGTGCAGGAGCAGAAATTCCTCATGAAGGCTGCATCTCCAAGCATGCCCACGGCTCTGTGTCACCCTACCTTATAAAGCTCCAGCTGCATCAGGCAGAAAAATATCCCAGGTGAAGGAGAGAGCACCGGCAGGTTTGGTTGGTCCAGGAAGGCAGGTGAGATGCCTGCAAGCTCTCAGATGCTCCTTGCTACCTCTGTGCTGCCCCAAATCCATTCTGTGCATCCACCAGGGACCGGTTGGACCCACCCGTGGGCGTCCTGAGGAGCAGCAGGACCAGTCCCTGCTCTGCCCGTCATGGACATCCCTCTGCTCCCAGCCTGCAGGGTACCAGCGCTGCCAGCACCACAGACCAGAGGGGCAGGAGATGCTGAAGAATGTGAAAAATGCGTTGCCACGGAGACGGATGCGGCGCTGCTCGCGGGGGACGTGGGTTGGGGGACGCCGGGTGAGATGTGATGTCCCCGGCAGCTGCCCTGGGCCACAGGATGCTTCCCATCGGTTTGCATCACCATCATCACCCTTTTTCATCCTCCTGGATCACCCTGGGTTTGTCCTCCCCCTCTCTGGGGCAAGTGTGAGCGCACACGTGTGCGATGGCCGGAGTGTCACCGCAGCGCTCCGGCGGTTACACCGCGCACACCAAGGAGAACCAAGGAGCTCTCAGCACTTTGGGTCAGCTCCTTGGCATGCCAGACCTGTAAAATCTCCCTGCCCGCAGTGCTGGAAGGGGCACTCGCTGGTGCAGAATTGCCAAAAGAAAGAAATAAGGAGTTTTTCGGTAAATGTTTCTTAGGGGAACAGCGAGGTGTCCGTGGTGGTGTGATGGGAGGTGCGGGTGTGGTGGAGCAAAGGAGCAGGAATGTGGGGCTGGCCCTGGTGCTGCCTGGAAAGATTTGGTGATTTATGAGGATATTTTTATTATATCCCAGCCGAAGGCCACTGGCTGGGGATGCTCCAGCTTACTTTCCCCTTCTTTCATAACAAACCACATTTTTGGTTCTCCATGCCGCCATTTCTCAAAAGGTTCAAGATTGCTTCATAACTTCTGTCTGATCCATCTCTCCAGAGAAAGAAGGAGCTTCTGAGGGTGAGAGAAAGGATTCCCTTTTGCAGAGAAATCAGTCCTTCCTTATTTAGACCCAAAAAGAGCTTTTTTTAGTCCGGAGTGCAGCCCTGTGTGTCACTTTTCCTGGTGGCTGTGGTTTCATGGACATGACAACTCCTGCACCTGTTGGTACAAACCATTGCATTGGGAATTCTTCCTCCCTCTCCAGATCCTGAGTTTAAAGGCAGCTGCTTTATTTACTGATGAATTCAATCAATTATCAGAGTGTATAATTCGCTAAGCTGCTTGCCCAGCTGTGGTGATGCTGTCATGAGGGAGAGGGGGAAAAAACACCCCTCCAGTCCAAATTTTTCATCTAAACAAACAGCTTTTTTTTTTCCTCATCCTCCCAAAAACCAGTAAATGCCCCAAGCAATCAGGCCTTTTACCATTTATTTCAGACCTCTGATTGCTAAAATAATTTTCAGCGATTCCAGTGAGCGTTGAGGCTGGTGGAGCCCCTTGGTGTCACCTGGATTTGGGGGCTGTAATGGCAAGAGAGACACAGAATTCCTTGCTCCTGCTGTCTGATTGCAAAAGGTCTCTGCTGAGCAGTTTTAGCAACGCTGTGAGGCTGCTTCCAGCTTTTCCCTGGATTTAAGGTGTGTTGAAAGCCTGGTGTGTCCCCTCTGAGTGGGGATGGGGGGCACTGGGCTGTGGGGGACTCACCTGGCCCCATGACAGCAGGTGTTGCTTTATCACTCAAAGTGCACACTCAGTGGAATGCAGCAGAAAACTCCTTATCATCACAGTTTCCACCCCACCCCATAAAAACTCTTTCTAGCACACGCCTGCCCTGGGACAAGGGTTATTGTCCCATGAAAACTGGACCTGCTGCAGGTGTGGGGACACCTTGATCCGGGCTGGGACCCGGTGTTTTCCCCATCTGGGCAGCTCAGTGGGGCTGGAGGTGAGTGGGAAGGGGATGGACACGTTGTTTTCACCATCAGATCTCCTCAGCCTCACTCCCAGACTGGGACACCAGTGCCAGCAGCCCAGGGATGTGCCCACGGCAAAGAGAGCCCCGAGGATGTGCTGTGACACTGCAAGGCCCTGGATGTGCAGTGTGCTGAAGGCACTGGTGGGCTCAGGGCTCCTAAGCGATTCCCACGTTTTGGAAGGGTCCTAAATAAATAGAAAACTCCAGAAGTCCAGCCCCTGAGGAGGCCCCAGCCACAGGATATGTGCACAGTGCCAGGCACACAGTCAGGAACATCACAGGGCAAGAAGTAAAAACCTGGCTAGAAGTAAAAACCTGGCTAAAAGTAAAAATCATTGCTAGTTCTCCATCCTTCATCCTTCATCTGTCCTCCTTCATCCTTCCTTCCTCCACCTTAATTTCTCATCTTTCATCTCCCATCCTTCATTCTTTGTCCTTCATCATTCATCCCTCATCCCTCATCACTCCATCCCCCATCTTTACCACTCAGCCAGAGCTGGGCACGACACAGGGTGAGCAAAGAGGCCAAAGTGTTCCCCTCTCAACTCCCTCCACCCTCAACCCAATAAAACACGGCAAAGTCCATTATTCCCTTCCCCCCTCCGACTTCTTTAATAAATGAAAACAATCCCAGCCCCAGGCGAGCGAGCGCGACCGTTCCGGGAGCATTAATCATCCTCAGGAGCCCAGCACGGGTTATCACCGCTGTTTATCCAAGCTGCTATTGAAAAATGGCCCGAAATTCGCCTTCAGCCTCTCCTGAAGGAGATGAAGCGTTTGCACTTCGTCTGATTGTATCGCCCGCCCCACGCAGCAAAGTTGTGTTCCTGCTGAGGAGGAGGACAGGGCGGCTTAATTGCTGCCAGGAGGAGAATCAGAGTCTTTTCCAGCTGATTTGCAGCCTGGGAAGGATCCAGGTTCTTGAGGAAGCTTTGTCCCAGCTGGGAATTACCTGTTTTTTCAGCCCTCACAGCGTTCCAGGGAAGCAGAGATCAACCCTTTTATCAACCCAGTGCTTGACCCCAAGCCACCCCTCTTGGCAGCCACTGAACCTTCCAACATGACTGTTAATTTTTCTCCTACATTTAGTGAAAAATGGTTAATTTAGCCCCAGGTTTGGGGTTTCACATGGAACAGCAGCAGCTGAGGCTGTTTCAGGCTGCACCTCCGAGGCAGCTGGGCTCTTGAATCACAATCCTCCAGGGAGGAATCCTGCAAATTAGCATTTCTTAGCAATAAGAATTTGATTTAGGAAGGAGAAGGAAGAAACCAACCAAAAGAAGTTAGATCAGCAAAATGGTAATTTAATAACCTGTGGTGGACAGAGGGAAGGTGCCCATGCCAAGGTGGGAGGCACAGCTGGGCAAGGACAAGAACTGCTGGTTTTTCCATGAATTATCAGTTGATGATGCTCATATTGATCCCTGGATTCTTGACAGCCCAGGACAAACCTGGAATGGGTTCCAGGCTCAGCCAGTAGCTGAGGAGCTGGAGCAGCACCTCCAGAGCCACTTCAACTCACTGATCTGAAGGAAGCTGTGGCAGTCCCAAGCACGCCTGAGCATCCTTGAGCACCTCTGAGCATCCCTGAACATCTCTCAAGCATCCCTGGGCATCCCTGAACATTCCTCAGCATCCCTGAGAAGCCTTGAGCATCCCTGAGAGGCCTTGGGCATCCCCTCAACCCTCAGGTCCATGCCAGGACAGCCAGCACAGGTTCTGGTCCCTGACTGACACATCCCCATCCCAGCAGTGCCGTGAGGATTTCATTACCTCCAGCTCGGGGAAAGCTCAGGCAGATTTAATAAAGCCATTATGCCCCTGGCAATGCCTTTAATTAAAGAGCTCGTTATAAATGGCTGCTGCTGCCTGGTAAGAGGAACTCAGCAGTGAAGTGGCTCGTTTGTCCCTGGGTTGCCACCGTGGCCCCTCAGCAAACAGAGCCATGGTTCGTGCTGTATGGATGGGACAAGATCCACCTCCACTGGATCCTGAAGGTTTAAGGGCTGCTCTCTTTCCTTACCTGCTGGAGGTTGAGATAGTTCAGCTGGACACGTTTATAAACATTTCTAATTCTGTTTGGTATTGGGTTACACAGCGCTGCTCTCATCAGGGCGAAGCTTTATGTCATGCCAAGTATCCTGAAGGATACACCCCCAAATCTCATCCCCTTTGTGGGTTATCCAAGGGTCTCAGCTGGTGGGGGGAGTCCTCCCTCTGCTCTGCTCAGCCCATGCCAGCCATGCTCAGCCCCATGGCTGAAGGTTTTCAGTTTATGGTGGCGTTTATGGCCTGAGCAAATGACTCTGGTAAGCGATTTTCTGAGCAGTGATAAAGCCCCAGGGCAGGCCGGGTGGTGACCGTGGCTCCTGTGGCAGTGCCATGCCCTGTGTCTCGTACCTCAGCTCCCTCTGCTCAGGGTGGCGGCTCTGGAACTCTGCCCCCAGCTCCAGCTCCCAAAGTCCAGGGCCTGGACTTTGCTGCTGCTGGGTCAGGTCAGGTCTCCACCAGGCTCTGGGGCTGCAGTGGGGTTTCAGTTCTGCTGAATCATGCCCTGGTGGCAGAGCTGGATCCCAGCTCCTGGGGTTTGTGCCCCACAGCACAAACCTGGGGTGGGGGAGAAGGGAATGGGGATGTTGGTGGGGGTCTCAGCTGGGACTTGAGGTGCTCCGGGTTCCTGTGTGGGTGACAGCAGACCCGAGTGCCCAAGGGAAGGGCTGGGGGAGCAGCCCTGCACCCCAATAGAGGGATTACAACTGATCTTCTGCACCACGGGAGCCCCAGCTCCTCTCCAAGTCCCGGGATGCTCCAAGCCCCCATGGGCGGTCCAGGGCAGAGGGTGCTGCAAACCCCGCCGTGAGCGAGGGTGCTCCGTCTCTGGGGGTGCCCCGGGTCCCTCGGGGGGTCCAGCCTTAGGGCTGCTGCCGTTCCTGCCCGGTCCGTGCCTGGTCTCTGTCTCCTTCGGGTGATCCAGGGCCGAGGACGCTCCAGATCCTCCGGGCGGTCCCTCCCGCCCCAGGGCGCTGCGCACCGCGGGCTCCTGGTGACATCTAGTGGTGTCACACACGGGGACAGACAGGGGGACGGACACGGGGACAGGCACAGGGACGGACAGAGCGACACGGACACACAGGCACGGCGGGGGTGGTCCGGGGGTGCTGCAGCGCTGCACCCCGGGGACCCCGCCCGCGCTCGGCCAGGCAGAACTGGGATGGGGACACCCCTCCTCTCCCCCCAGTTTGCCTTGTTCCCCTCATATCCCGTCCCCGGGCTTTTTCTCCCGCAGGGATTTTCCGTGGGGAGCGCAGGGTGTGCCCGGCGGTGCTGGAAGGGCTCGCGGTGGGGCAGGTGGGGGTCGGGGGGTCAGGTCCCCCCTCCGCCATTCCCCATCCCCCAGCCAAGGGGTGCTGGTGACACCCCAGGATGTCACTCCAGGGCTGCTGGTGGCTGCAGGGATGAGCCAGACCCATTCCAGGCCCAAACACAAACGAAATGGTGACAAAGCCCCCGTGCAGGGGACAGTGGGTGGGGTGGGCAGGGCACGGTCCTTGGGCTGACCCGTGGGGTCTGGTGCCTCCTGTTCGGGGCTGGGGTGTCCCAGGGTGCAGGGGCCCAGGTGGGTGCCCAGAACAGCTAGGGGCTGAGGGTGTCACTCACCTCCTTGGGGACAGTCCCCAGAATACACAGAGCCACTTGGCAGCGATCCCCCCCTCCCTTCTGCAGCCCCCCCGCCTCTGCTCCTGACTCCCTCCCTCTGCAGCCACGCCGGGGGTGAGGCTCCCCCTCGCTTTGTCATCGCTGCGTTGCCGTGCCAACGCCTGTCCCTGTCCCTGCTCAGACACTGTCACCGCTGGGCCTGGCACAGGCAGCACCACGCGGCACCCACAGGTAGGGCTGGGGACACGGGGGAGCTGTGTGGGTGTCTGCCTCCAACCCCCCAGTGCGCCACTCAGACCCTCCTCAGCTGTGAACTGGAGAGAATCCCCTCCCCTGCATGAGCCCGTAGCCCCCCTCGAATGCCTGAGACCCCCCTGGCGTTTTGGGGGGCCACAGTGAGGGGCTGCCGGGCTGTGCAGTGTGCGTACGGCGTTAAACACCCCTCCAAAAGTAAGGAGCACTGGATTTGCTCTGGGAAGGGGGAACTGTGGATGAGCTTGGGGGTGCAGGGGGGTCAGAGGCTGGGAGGGGAACAGGCAGGTCCTGGGGAAGGGGTCCAGTCACCTCCAGTTTTCCCAGTTTTCTCAGCACTCAGTGGTGGCTGATGGGCCACTCAGAATATCCCACTCCCACCAGGCTCACCCTGTGTCCCTCTGCCAGGCCCTGGGCTTGGGGCTGTTCATTCCCTGTCCCTCCATCCCCAGTGCTCTGGGGACTGCGTTTGCCCTCTGTGAGTGCCAGCAGAGCCAGATGTTTGCAGCTGGTGGGAGGGCAGCACAGGGCTCCATGGGCCCCCAGACGTGCCGGCAGCCCCTGAGCATGATCAGAGTTTGGGGGAGGCTGTTGTGATATGGGGGGAGCTGATGCCTCTCGCTGTCCCCCCCAGCCTGGTCCCCTGCCCGTCCCACAGAGCTCCCATGGCCCCAGGCAGTGAGGCTGGACACAGGCAGCCTTTGCAGTGCAACTTAATGGGATAAACCAATTCCCTTAACCCACTTATCCAGCTGATCCAATAAAGGTGGCTGGGAATAAAGTGTGTGCGTGGTCTTAATGCATTCCCCCTCTCCACGCTCCCGCAGTCCCGGCAGCATCCTGGGTCCGTCTGCCACAGCTGGCACGGGGCTCCTCCCCAGAGGCACCGCAGAGGGGCCAGGGCACGGGCGGGACGCTGGACCTGGGGACTGGGACCTGCTGGCTCTGGGTGACAGGGAAGAGGAGAGGTGGCTGTGGCAGTGGTGGAGGTGGCTCTGATCCGTTGAGGGATAACCCAGCACAAGGCATAGCACAGGTGAGTTGTGGGGGCCATGGGAAGGGTCTCTGGGGTAGCTGTGGTTGGGTGACACTCTGTGTTTGTCCCCCCCCACTCCAGCACAGGTGTTCACTCAGCCCCAGGTCGCCAAGGGCCATTGCTTTTATCATGGAGGGGTCCCTCGCTGGGCCCTGTGCTGCCTTCCTCTCAGGGTTTGGGGGGTATTGTGGGGGTCGGGGGGGCTGG
>VWZP01008079.1:79564-194035 GCA_013396995.1 Dicaeum eximium | reverse complement strand
TGGGCTGGGCTGGGCTGGGAGGGCTGGGCTGGCCTGGGCCGGCCTGGGAAGGCTGGGCTGGCCTGGGAAGGCTCCACAGGGCAGGATGCAGCCCTGACGGGCTCTTCTCCGCAGGCATCATCGCTGTTTTCGAGTCCCACCGTGCTAAGGGCATCCCTGACATGTACAGCCTGCACTCCTGGTGTGGCATGGCCACCTTCGTGCTCTACCTTCTGCAGGTAAGGGGTGGGAAATCCCTGCCCACCCCACCCTGGGCGGGGAAGGGACTCTGCAGCGCCTGTGACATCCCCGTGTCCCCACAGTGGTTGCTGGGCTGTGGTTTCTTTCTGTTCCCCGGTGCCTCCTTCTCGCTGAGAGGGTGGTACAAGCCCCAGCACATCTTCTGTGGCATCACCCTCTTCATCCTCTCCATCGCCTCCTGCTTGTTGGGCATTACTGAGATGCTCCTCTTCAACATCAGGTGGGTGACCAAGCTGGGGTGAGGGGGTGACCCCCAGCAGAGGGATGCCCCTGTCCCTGCTCAGTCTGTGCCTCTTAAATCTCCCCTCGTGGCCTTCATTTCTGCTCCTGCTGAGTCACTTACCAGATGAAGTTTAACTGAAAAGCTTTCTTTGGATTTTCTTTGGGTTTTCTTTGGGAATGTGGATTAAATGCCCAGTCCCTGCATCCAGGTGTTTACAGAACCACTCAGGCTCACATCCCTGAGGCCTCAGCTCTTGCAGGACACAGTGATGACCCCAGCTGCACACTGGAGTCACCCCCAGCCCCAGCACTGTGGGGACAGGGCTGTGGGGCACTCCAGGAGCCTCTTCTCTCTAGCAGGGAGGGTACTGGGCTGCCCAGAGCCCCAGTACAGGACTGTGCCACCAGTTCCATCTGCTGTCACCAAGTGTCTCTCCCAAGAGTGAGCAAAACACCAACACTCCTCTCTCGCCCTGATTTGGGGAAGGGACCTTTCCCATGTTGTGTGCCTGAAGGATGAGGATGAGGATGAGGATGAGGATGAGGATGAGGATGAGGATGAGGATGAGGAGGGGGTCCCAGCCAGGACAGGGACAGGCCACCCATCCCTTAAGGCCTGAGCATCCCTCTCCATCCCTGCAGTGATTCCTACAGCCACTTTGTGCCTGAGGGCATCCTGGCCAACACCCTGGGGGTGCTGCTGGTGGCCTTTGGGCTGGTGGTGGGCTACGTGGTGACTCGGGAGGAGTGGAAACGCCCACCACTGGCAGAGGAGCTGGCCCTGTCCATGGACTTCAAGACCCTGACAGAGGGGGAGAGCCCTGGTGGTGGCAGCCAGTGACATCTGCAGCTCCTGGTCTCCTGCATGGGCTCCTTGTGATGTCTGAAGTGTTCCTGGGCACCCTGGCCCTGGTGGTTTGCATCTCTGCCCGGCCCAGGGTGACGAGGACAGCTGGGGAGGGACACGCTTGGTGCAGTGCTGCCCTCTGGACTCAGCTTTGCTCAGCTTTAACCATCCTAAGCTCTGCCCTGTCCAGCCCCTGGTGACCCCTGAACCCATCCCAGCCCTGGGGGGATGGCAGTGCTGTGGGCAGGGGCACGGGGGGGTCTCTGGGGTCTCCCCTGCTCTGGGGACAGAGTGGGAGCAGAGATTCCTGCACTGTGGGCAGCCAAGGGCTGTTCCCAGTGCTGGTGGGCACAGGGGATGTCGGCCACCCCTGGGATGTCCCAGCAGTCCTCACCCTCCAGCATGGCCACGTGTGGGGGACGCTCCCCTGAAGGGTTCCCGGGGGGTTCAGTGACCCTGTGTGGGTTCAGCAGCTCCGTGTCCCCAGTGTCTCCTCCCCATGTGTGATGTGTTTGCTCAGTGGATGCTCCTGACCTAATAAATGTTTGCAGCTAACCCTGTCCTCCTGCTGACTCTGCCCCCCAGATCAGAGTTTTCGGGCACCCTCGAGTTCCCACAGCTGGGAGAGGAACGGGCTGAGGGGCTGGGGAGGGTGGGATTGTCCTGTGCAGCGCTGCAGAGCTCAGGGGTGGCAGTGTGAGGGACACATGGGGACATCTCCAGGGTCTGGGTGTTATAATTACCCACTGGATTATTATGTGCCTTCTGCTGGTCACCTCCTGCTCCTGGTGGTCCCTGTCCCCACGTGCAGTGACTGTGAGACCCAACCCTCACACCATCATTTCCACATTGAGAAGCAACAGAACACTCCTTCACTGACCCCAGTGTGGGAAAAACAGCAGCCCAGACACCATTTCCAAGTGTTAACCATTTATAAATAAGTACATTTTTTCATACATACAGTTTTCATTGTACAGATTACAATCTGTATACATTGGGGGGGGGGGAATGCATTCTTTTGAACTTTTCACATCTATCTCACAGCTCACATGTACAGACAAGAAAACTCTGCTCAAGCAAATACAGCAAAGGAAAAAATATGTTTTCTTCTTTCCTTAGAGATGAGAGGCGAAGGCCTCTGCTGTTGGCAGGGGCTGCTCTTCCCACTGCACAATATCACAACTGTGTGGTGTTCAATATATCAGAGAGAACAGAACATGCATTGGATAATATACTGTACAGAGAGAAAGTCCTTTACATCAGAATTATAGAAAAGCTAAAGGAAAATTTAAGTGTCTTAAAGATCTTCCCAGCAAGTGTCTCAGAGGATGGCAACCAGGGAGTTGTACAAAGCACAAGGCAGGTGTAGTGGACGTGTTTGTACCCAACTCAGATCCTCTCAGAAGTGAAGACAGAAAGGAGATGGAATGCTGAATGCAACAATATGGCAAAGAAAAGGCTGGACAGGGAGGAGCCCGGCGGTACTGGCAGAGCCCACACGAGTCTCTGGGTTATTTATCAGTGTGGCAGCACACGTGGCACACAGTGCTGCTCTCAGGGGCTGGCTGAGCAGTGCACAGCAGGGCAGACCTGTGGGGTCCCACCTTCCCACCCCAACCCTGAGCTGCGTCCCCAGCGCCGTCCCCGCACAGCAGCACCCAAAGGGACGAAGCCTGTTGGCAAAGCAGCCCTGTTTTCACAACCACGGGGGGTGATCCCATCAGAGGGGACCTGGCTGCTGGCTCCCCAGTACAGTGACAGCTACAGAATGAGCAGGAGGAAGGGCACGGCTGGTGGGCTGGGTGTCTGTTGGCTTTCCCCGCGATGGCCACGCTCGCTGTGACCTCTGGGCTCGCTCTGTACCAGCTGTGGTGACATCCAGCTGTGTAGTCAAGAGTTGGACACGAACGCATCTTGCTAAAGAATTGAGCCCTTAGTGGTTTATATTAGAAAAAAGAGTTTGATTGAATGAAAATCCAGCAATTATTCACACAAAGCTGAAAAAAAAGAAAACGCAGATTCGCTTTCAACCATTGTGCTTTGTGTCCAACACACCCCCCAGCAGCCTGCGCAGCGCAGCCGGCACGGGGTGAAGGCATTGATTTGCAGAGGTCCCAGCAGGTACAGCAGCTCTCTCCCTAAGCCCTTGGGTAAATGCTGATAACCCAGTGGAAGGGTTACCTCGAATTCCCAAGACTACAGCAAAGTACCACCACCAAGGAGCTCGCGGCAGCGCACGGCGGATCCCCGCGGGCGAGGAAGGCGGAGGACGGGCAGGCACGCTGGCTTGCTTGGTTCTCTAGATAAGGCAGAGCTGGCATTTCGGTTTTAGCTAGACTTCTCCTGGGTAACCCTGAATATACAGCAACCTTTGTAAAGGAGACGGGATCGCTCCCAGTTCAGCACCCAGCCCTAATCCCAGCGCGGCTCCGGCGTTCGGCGTACGCGCGCTCACGGGTTCACACCGGCCACACGCTTTTCTTCACAGCCAGGGTAAAGGAAAACAACCAAAAAGTTCAGTGCTCAGACAGACCCAGCTGGGCACAGGTGCCACAGCAGACAGACAGATGGACAGACACACGTCTCAGATTGTTGGAACTGTCACAGTCCTACCAAGCAGTGACACAGAGAAGGCAGCTCAGGCTGTGCCTTCTTCAGAGATGGATCTCAAAAGACCTGTCTTTGTAAAACCCTCCTTTTCCTAAGCACTTTGATGCTCACTCAAGACTATGTCCAAACCCTCTGATGCCACTCCCAGCCTGGCTGGGAGGACCCTGCAGAGCCACCCCCCGCCCCCACTTTGGGGGTGTCCCCTCCCCTGGGATCACAGCATCCTCCTTACCTGGCAGAAAAGTGAGAGCCAAAGAACCCCCACTGAGGGATGGGGCAGACACCCACACTGATGCTGGGAGAGAAGATTCCAGCTCTGTGGCAGCACACCTGGGTCTCAGAGCAGCCACAGGTGAGGATGAGAGACACCTGGTGGGAAGGCTGGCTGAAGAAAGGGGTCAGCTTCAGCATCACTTTTGGCACTGCCTTCCCCATGCACCCCAAGAAGGAAAACTGGAGTTTCAATGTCATCAAGAACCTGCTTTACTTGGTGGACCCCAAATCCCACTTGCTCCAAGATGGGGCTTGCCAGTGGTACTACTGAAGGCACCAGCTGGCAGCACTGCCCTGCATCCTAATTACTCAAAAAGTAATTAAATACATAGCACAGACATACAGGACAGCTCAGTGTCTGAAACTCAGTGTGATCCCACAGCGTGGCCTGGGCTTGTCAGACCCAGATCTAAGAGTAGAGGATGAAGGCCCCTCAGGGTGAGATCTGACCTTGTGCTCCCCAAGCACAATGGGGCCATGCCAGCACAACACAGAATGACCTCTGCTTCTCCTCATGCAAAGACCAAATCATGAGTTTGAAGACATAGGGGACTGAGCAAGAACAGCTTTTCCAGGAAGAAATGTGCTTCTTATCCACCCAGTGGCCACAGCAGCCATCCTGCCTCAACTGTCCCTAAGAGAATTGCTGGGGAAGTGCTTTAAAATCACTGCAAATAATTTTTGTATTCAAAAATTACTCAATCTGTTGATGCTTATATACAGGAGTCAGTTCTTGTGCTATAAATGTTATGATTCATTGCTTCGTTTCTTTTCTTTTCTCTTCTTTTTTTTGAAAAATACACTAAGAGACATGAGCTGTTTTGCTATTTTTCTAATGAAGACACTACTCACGCTTAAATATCCAGTATTTATCATAGTAACAAATTCAAACAGTAAAGTGCACCCATTTACAGAGAGAACAGATGGAAAACCATTAGTGCAAGAATCCTGTGGAAAATGCAACACGTGGAATTGTGAAAAAACCTGCATGCTGCAGTGTTTCAAGCCTTCTTCAGCTTCGTGGTCGTGTCAAAAAGCGTGAGCTGTTTTCTTTTTCCCTTAAAACATCTTCAGGAACTGGAAAGTCACACACAGGAGTGCTGTGGGGGGATGTTTTGAAGGACAGGACTGGGAGCACAAGGCAGTGAGCAGTGAAAGCACAGCGTGGGCAGTTTTGTGTCACTGCTCTGGAGCAGGCTGGCGGGGCAGAGGAGCGCCCGCGGCCGCAGCGCGTCTCACTCGGCCAGATGGAACAGGACAGGGCTGAACTGGGTGACTTTTTCTTTCCAAAGAAGCAACTCAAGGTAGGAAGCCACTCAGGCAGAAAGCAGGAGGATGGGAGGCACTAAGCAAAGTGACTGATGCTGCTCCAGACCCAGGATACGTCTCCCAGCTACGGGCGTGTGGGATGCGGAGGAGAAATCGGTTATTCCTTACAATGCAGAGCTGTTATTTCAGAAATGAGAGGAAGAAAGGAAGCCATCACACCCCATTTGCAAGGAGAGAAACCATGCACAGAGCTGGGTGTCCCCATGGGATACCCACCCCATTGAAGGGGTCCCAGCCAGCCCCCCATTTCACAGAGCCCTGGGATAAAGCAAAGAATCAGCTCTGGGTTGCACCTCAAGGAAGAAAAGACCAACTTCAATCCAAATACTGGCTTTGACAAAGACCAAATGGCCCACAGGGTGCCCCAAAATTGCCAAAACTCACAGAGGAGCCCCCTGTTCCAAATGCTCTCCATGTGTCTATGAGACACAAGCCTTCCCTGGCCCAAGGTGTGCATGTCCCAGCTTGCTCTGAGCAAGTTGGGCAATGAAATAGCAATGAGATGTGCTGAGCCACACACAGGGAAAAGAAAAAATGCCCCATCGAAGCCAGGGTTTCCTTAAACAGTTCCAGAGCCTTTCCTGAGCTGGTGTGAATGGGTGCAGCTGCAGTGATGTGGGGCTGGGATATGCTCACTCACACCAGCAGAGGTTGGAGCCTGTGATTTGGTTCAAGAAGTCTTGCAATCGATTCTCAGTAGCCCTTTGGAGGAATCACTGCCCTGCTCAGCACTGAATGGCTCCCAAGAGTTGATATGAGTGAGGTTTGGCATTGGGCAACAGGCACTAGTTTGCTTTAAAACAAGCTACAGCGTTATCACTCTCCCTCCCATCATCCCACCCTTCACCCTCAGAACAGAAAAGGCAGATTACAAACCCACCAGGAATAAAGGAATCAGTAAAGGAAGTTCTTCCCCCCCCACACCTCAAAAGAAATTTTCAGCAAATAATTGAAAAAATTACTGAAAATCCTATAAAAAGGATTTTGGAACCGGCCCCTGCTGTTCATGTTGTCTTGATGTGATTTGAATTTGATTACAAAACTGAAAATAATAGAAAAAAACCCAACCCGAACTGGAAAATGTCCTGAAATAGATAACATAAATAAATTATAAATAGGTCTCTCTTAACTACAGCTTCTCAAAAAGCAACACATGGTCTCTACCATGTACAGATATGGAACACGGTGTCCCTTTCCAGGATTTTGGGAACAGAGGATCTTAGAGGAGCACAGCCCTTGCTACAGCCCCTGCTCCCTGGCAGGACTGAGCCAGAGGGAAGGGATGCTGCAGGGCTGGGACTGCAGAAGGACCCTTCCTCTTTTGGGACCATCATGCCATGTTCTACATGTTCCTCATCATAAAAAAAAAGTAAAAAACAAAAATTAAGAGTTGCAATTTTCCTCTTTGAATACCATTTCCTAAGTCAGATTTTTGCTCTTTCTTGCAAGTGATAAATCCCCCCCAGATGAAGTCCCCAACACTGACTTGCCCCATGCAAATGCTGTGGGTGAGGTGCAGTCTGCCACAAGAAGTTAGTGCAATCCCAGTCCATGCACAAGAGGTTCCTGTCCAATTCCCTTGGCTGATTAAAAGACATAACAAAGGGCCAACCTTAATCCCTCAAATCTTGTAAAATGCCCCAGAGCAAAGGAATCAGTGTGAGGGCACCTGGTAGGTGCTTGGAAAGCAGCGAAGTGCTGCGTGATCCCCACCCCTTCTGGCCAAAGTCAAGTTAAATGAGGAAGGAAAGCGCTGTAAGCCAGCAGAACCAGGATGGATATTGTGGGTGCTGTGCATAGGTACTGGTGTTAAATCACATCACCGAGGGCAATCTGCTCTTTGGGGCAAAGAGCCAAACCACCAGGCTGGCTCGGGGACCTGGGGATGCAGCCTTGGGAAAGGCTCCTGTGGAATTCCCTAGGAATTCCCATCAGAGTTGAGTAAGAGATCATTGAGACAAAAGAAACCAATTTAAATCCAAGGCAATTGTCTCTTGAAAAAGAGCTGGTTACCTCCTCCTGCGTAGGGATATCTCTGGGCCACCCCACACCATGGACTAAGATATCCTGGTTGGAACTCTGTTGGAATTGGGCCAATGATACTGGCTTGGCTGATGTTGGCTTCACAGTCAGCTGGGGAACAAAAGGGCTGGAGCACGTGCATGGCTGTCTGCCCACCACATAAAGTACCGGAGAAACTTGATCATGTAGCTATCAAAGAGAAATAAAAATAATAAGAGTAATAATAATAATAGTATGCATGGAAATCAAGCTTGGAAGTGTGTGCTGAAAACATGAGGGTCTCACTCCAACAAGTGTCTTTTACACATTAGACTCCACAAATGGTCTCTTTGGTTTGATTGGGGATGTCTGCCCTTGCCTGGAGTCCCTGGAGAGCTGCCTGTACAGGTTATCCTGGTAGGCCTGTGCCACGGGCAGCGTCCTTGCCACCTTCACGTCGGGGTACGAGGAGGCTTGGGTGACTCTCTCCAGGAGGTCTCCCCGGGACCCATTGGCCAGCATCCCATGGGGGCTGTAATAGTCTTCCTCTAGCAAATGGCCATTCTGTGCATTGTTGGTTTTGTTATAAAAGGCAATGTTGCTGATTGAAGAGGGCGGGCTAAAGGATTCCGGCTGGGGCAGATTGCCGGGAGACGTCGGACTGATGACAGTGTCCACTGATGACACGGCCCAGGTCCGGTTCTGCTGATGGAGGTGGGGGTACTGCTGAGTCCGGGCAGTTTTATCGATGATCCCCATGAAGGGCGTGGTCCGGGAGCGGGCTGGCTCGCTGGGGTAGCCCCCCTGTGTGGGTGACACCGGGGACAGCTCATCGCACGATCGGTCGTAGGCTGGCTTGAGGGGAATCTCCATTTGCTGAATCGAAGCAGAGGGGCGGAAGTTGGGAGTCAGGTTGGAGGTGGAGGAGATGCTATTGCTGGAAGGGGAGAAGCGGAGGCCAACGCTCTGAGAGTGGAGTAGAGGCCTTGGAGTCGGTGGGTGAGGCTTGATTTCGCTGGGATTGACTGTGATGGGCCTTCTTATGAGGTGAGACACATCTGGAGAGCCCAGCTGGTTGGCGGGGAGGGAAGAACGCTCCAGGTCGAGCTTCGAGTGGCACACGGGATAGTAGGAGGCGGACTGGCTTCGCCCAATCTGAGGTGTCTGGCTGTACCTCATCCCCCCTCTGTATGCTGAGGATGGTCTCTGTGGAAGGTCTTCTTTGGCCAGCCCTCCATGCTGACAGATGGCTCCGGCGCTGAGGCTCGCCTGTACGTGCTGCACGGGCCTGCTGTCGCCCACGATGCCCCCGATGGAGCCCTGGTAGACCAGCCGGCTCTGGCTGACCCCCACGTCCCCTGATGATGACTGGTACTTGCTGGCCATCGAGTGGGCAACCTGGCTGTAGGCACCAGTTGGGATGACAGTACTGGAATGGACGGCAGAGCTGGGCTGATTGCTCCTCACGATCTGCGCCTTGGCCGGCTGCAGCCTCAGCCCCGGCTGCGGCACGGCCACGGGGAGCTGGGGCATCTGGAAGGATCTCTGCGTCATCTTGGACAGCGGGGACTTGGGTCTGCCGGGGTGCTGGGACACCCCGCTGGGCTCCTGCTGGTACCGCACCGGGGAGCCCGACTGGGACCTGTAAACGCTCATGCTCTCTGCAGGGGGACTGGCCCGGTACTGGGGGCCTCTGCGAAGGGGAGACGGCGGTGGGCTCTGGTACTCCTTGCCCTGGCTGCCCACCGGAGGGGGGCTGAAGCGGTAACTGGAGCCCTGGTGAGCTGGGGATGTGTGCGGAGGACTGGGTCTGTAATGTGAGTTTTGGTGTGTGGGAGACAGAGCAGGAGATGTGGACTGGTAGCCCTGCCTGGTCGGTGAACCCACGGAGCTGTTGGACCTGAAATCAAAGACCTGATGAGAGCCAAGAGGAGAGCCAGAAATATAGGCTGAGTCCCTGTGAGCTGGAGATGGGGGCGGGCTCTGGATGATGGGCAGCCCTTGGTTTGGCCTGGACTCTGTCTGCAAACCAATGGAAACGTTTTCTACATCCTGCTCGAGGTATTCCTCCTCAAAGATATCTTGCACAGAATACAGCTCTTCATGCTGGGCTTCGGGTTCTGGCTCCACTGGGAGTGGTGGTGATGGCTGCTGCTGCTGCTGCTGCTGCTGGACCTGCACCTGCTGCTGTTGCTGCTGCTGCTGCTGCTGCACCTGCCTGCATTCCTCCTCCACCCGCATCAGCAGCCGCTGGATCTCACGGTTGTTAGGACACAGCTTGATGGCCTCGTTCAGGTCCTCCAGGGCTGCTGAAAACTGCCTGCTTGACAAAGGAACAGAAATGAGAACTGAAAGTACTCTGGATTTGGATGGAGCTGTTTTCAGAGATTCCAGGGGAACAAAGTGGCTCGTGCATGTTACTGAGGGAGAGAGCTGTGATTGCTGCTGCTTGCTGCACCTCTCACATGCTGCCTTATGGGCCTCCCTTGGATTTACATCATCCAGACAGAAGGAAAATTCTGGAGAAGAAGGGAACACCGTCCTGAGATGACACAAATCAGACTAGCAAATCAGACTAGCAAACACTCCTGCCTCTGCAGCTTACGTTAGGGGCTAATTAATTACTCCCCCTAGCATCACCATGAGCTTTACCTCTGCTTTAGCAAAGGGGATACCAACACATTGATCACTGCAAGCCCAGCTCACCACTGCTGTAAACAAGCCCTGACAGAGCTACAAGCGCTTACGCCAGTGGAAATTTAACTTCTGCCTGATGCCAAGACCACACAGCGTCAGGCCTGGCTCCAGAGCTCAGGGGCTCCCACAGGTCAGCGCTCTGGGCAAGGCTTGTCTCTCCAATTTTGCAGTGGATTTGGCTAACTTCTTTGGAATGAAGCAATCAAGCAATGTGCCAGAGGCTGTGAGCCCAGGGAAGCCTGTGTGAGGGCAAGGCCAGCCTAGGAGGTGTAACAGGGAGGGGGGGTTTGGGAAGGGGGTGGTCATTTACAGGGATACTGTTTACTCTGGAGCAAAACTATGTGTTTGAACATGACTGTGATCTGGGAAAACCCACCCAGATGGGGGAAAAGCTCCCCATCTGTGATCCCCCCCAGCACCTCCCAACACCAGCTCAATCTCTTGTACAAGCCCTCAAAGATCAGGAATAAGGAAAGGCCTCTTCTAGCAGCTGTGTGACCCCAGGGGTGCTGCTGGGCATGGACTGGGACAGGGAGAAGCAAAGCCAAAGTGGTGACAGTTTCTGTTGGAGAAACCCAGGGACGAAAGGACACTGGTATGAGGGAGGCTGGTATCATCTGGAGAGGAACACGGGTCCTAAGGTTCCTCTTAATGTTTTGGGAACAATGGAGGGGAGATCATTAAAGGAAAGGCATGAGGTGTGTGTATGGCTCAGCTTGCAGGGCTCCTCCGTGGAACAGGAGGTTATGGCTTCACCTCCCACATCAGGACCTGGTGGACCTGCACCAGCTGGGCCAGGGCCCAGTTCCACACTTGCCTCCAGCAGGGAATGTCACACACTGGTGGTGTTTGCTGAGCTGGGATGTTTGCACAGAGGGGCTCACATACCTGCACTGCCATGTGAGACATTCTGGCTGCCAGATAAACAGAGATGCAGTGGCAGGGTGCCCAGTCCTTGAGAAGAGGACATCCAAGCAGCCCTGCTGCTCACTGGGAATGGCAAATGGATCTAATCTCACATCTTTTAGCCTTCAGGGAGGGAGGTGAACAAGGGAGATCCCCGTGCTGCAGCTCTCCAGGAGCTGGCTGCAGTGCCCTGGGCACAAGTTGTGGCTGGAGGCTCCCTGCCAGTGCCTGCCTGCAGCCAGTGCCCAGCTGGTCAGCAGCATCTGGGCAGAAAGGGCTGCAGGACAGACATGCACAGATTTTAAGGCTAGAGGATACCACTGTGATGAATGAGTCTTCCCTCTTGCACAACACAGACCATGAGTCATATTCTGCTTTGAGTCCAAGTTGTGCTCAAACTGAAGTGTACTTTGAAAAAGAACACCCCACTTTGGTGCACAGGTCTGCAGTGCTGCAAGATGTCCAGACAAAGCTCTGCTAAGACAAACCTCTCAGAACATCTGGACTCAGAAATCACCAAATGAGGGAGGGCATTACTTTGGAGTTCAGGAAGTTTGTGATCTCACTCCAGAACGTTCTTTGGCCATTTCTTCCCGTGGGGGCACTGCCAGGGTGGGTGCCCACACTTGATGTGACAGGCTGGCAGAGACTGGCCCCTCACACCCTCCTGTCTGTCCCTCCTCACCTGCTGCTGCGTTTGGCCCTTGCTCTTGCATAGTAAGCTTCGTAAGATTTCGGTTTCAGCTCCAGGGCTTTAGTGGCAAACTCCTCCGCCATTCCAAAATCCTGTCATTTGAATAGGTGTGCAGGTAAGTAACTGAATCAATTTAGAAATGAAAATACATACAGCATGGAAGAAAACAAACTTAGTACGGACCTTTTTTTTTTCATATTGCACAGCAAAGTTGATGGTATTGGAATATTTCACATGGATTCAACATCATTTACAGACAGGGAGATATGATGGCATTTCCAAAGACTCAGGCACTGTTAACCCAAGCTGCTGCCATCACCCACAGAGGCCAGCAAGCCTCATTGTGTCCCCAACATGTGCATGTAAATCCCTCTCCAACAACCTACAGTCTTGAGGAAACATCTGGTCTTGCAGAGGCTGGAATGTTATCTCATGAACAGTTTTTTTCCATAGTTGAAAGCAAAAGGAAACCTTTCCCATGCCCTTCTGCTTCCCTGAACACACTGAAATTCTTTGAGGGGGCTGAAGAAAATTGCCTGTGAAGGACAGGGTTGCATTAGCTGCAAACAGGACTTGCCTGGCAAAGGTGTCCCATGAATCCCAGTGTTCCTCACTTCTCCACAACAGCTCACCTGGGAGGACAGCCTGGGAGCAGGGAGAGGGTGACACTGTGGGATGGGACTGCTCTGGGTGCTTTCCAGGGGCAGTGCCATGAGACCAGCTCTGGTTCAGACCCTGTCACCCTCCCTTGCCTTGCTCTGAACGCCTCATGTCCCGCTAAACTCAGCACTTGTGAAGGAGAACTGCTCCTAGTGGGGAGGATTCATTCCACAGCCAAACACTGCTTTGGATTGCTGCACTGGGCCATGACCTGGGCAGCTCTGGCAGAAAGGAATGAATAGTGCTGCTCCTGATTTGCTCAAAAACTTGTGATGCCAACTCTTGCTACCCTGCCTGGGGAACCTTATACTGCTGTTTGTGCCTGCAGCAGCAGTCACTGAGGAGTTACTGCCCCAAAAACTGAACTGGGAATGCAGTCAGGAGACAGGCACCTTAATGGTCTCACCTGTAGGTGCAAAAACTGCAGGAGCAATTACAACTCTCTGAAATTTTCTATCACAAAACCTGGCATTCCCCAGTTAATGATAAACCAAAAATCTTGTCCTCAAAGCACAGGACAAGAGCTGGAGTGGATTAGCTGTGAATTGGCTGATTTAAAGAGAAGGTTCACATTTTTTCTCCAAACTGTCTTTGTTCACCAGCATTAAGATTTTACTCCCCTTCTTTTCCATCTTTCTTCCCCACAGAAAAAGAAATGAAGGTGTCCCAAAAGCTCCCTCCCCTCCAGTGTAACATTTGCTGGCTCACGACCTCAGCGATGTCGCTTTTTGAGTTTATGGGGACTTTAATTTGTGGAAGTGAAAGCCCCTGCACTCCAAGCCAGGGAAGGGTGGCAGAACAGGCATCTGCACGAGCTGTTGCTGGATGCTGCCAGATTGCAGTGGGGAGAGTGACAGGGATCTGGAAGTTCTGGGACGAGAGGGAGTCTTGTGGAGGTGTTTCTGGATGAGTCACTGCCCTGGGGAAGTGCTAACCCCCTAAGCATATGCTCCTTCATTTGAAATTAATTAGTATTCAAAGGAGCAAATCTCCTGGCTCCTCCTCACTGCTGCCCCAGAAATCTGGAAAATGCCTCCACCCCCATGTGACGATGTTCACATCATCATCAAAGGGGAGTAATAAAAAATTCAAAGAGCTATAAACATAGCAATGAATTTTTAACCATCTGAAACGCATACCAAATCACCACTGCTTTGGAATTAGAAAATGTCAGTGCTCTGTGAAGGACAACCAGGTTACAGAGGGGAGAGATCTGAGAGGCCAAAGCACGATCAGGGGTGGACATGTCTCTGCAGAGTCACAAAGCTGTGAAAAGAGAGGACACTTACATTCATTTTCCTTCGACACCTGGACAGGTTGAGAAGCAGTGACACCTTGAGCTCACGGAAGGTTTTCAGGTCTTCTCCAAACCCTTCTCTGGGGAATTTTTTCAGGGCGTACTGGTAGCGCTGGGCAGCCTCTTTCACTTTACCTTTCTATTAGAAAGAAAACACGTCAAAACTCATCCTTGGGTTGAGTTTATTTCCCTGCAGAGAACTCACTCACCAGCCCCACCAATGTTTTAGGTGGCTAAGGAAGCACAAGTTCACTACTTAGCTCTTTCCTAGAAAGGAAGGGCAGAACATTTGATCAAGGGAACATCTGAGCTGGAAAGGCAGATGCCTTGCACAAGTTGAGATCTCCCACTTCATACAGAGCTGTCACACTGCAGCAGGAAACGTGGAGAAATGGTGTTAACTCGATACAACTCCATCTGGCTCTTGGCTGGATGGTCTTTTGAGCTGGGTGATCAGTTACCCATTCCTGGAAAACACCCTCCACCCAAAGCTTAATACATATCCAGCAGGGTAAGGAACACAAATTGTGGGATTTTGGGTGGAGCTCTGGGGCTCAGGGAAGCCTCTGCAACAGCAAAGATAAATGTTATGGCACTGCTGTGGCTCTGAACTTGGACAAACAGGGTGAGATTCACCTCCCTGGACTTCAGATGTTTCAAACTCTACATCTAAGTCTGTTAACTGGGTTCCATTTATAATTATTGGTACGCAACAGTCACCTTCAAAGGTGACCCATCTGTGCTATTTTGGGCAACTAATTTTGGGATGGGATGATGTGCACCCTGAAGGGGGGCAGCTGACAGGCAGGGTGAGAGAAAGAGGGCAGGATGGGATCTAGGACACACACAGGTCCTCATGACCCAGACATAAATTTTGCAGCTACAAATAGTGACTTTTAAAAACTTGTAGACTCAGGTTTCTCAGCTGCATCATGTATCTCTGGCAGGTAACTCCTATTACAATGCCAGCTTTGCATATTTTCTGCTTCACCCTTAGAGGCTCAGAGTGAATCACTGTTGTACTTGCACAACTTCTATGTGTGTGCAAATCCCCAGGTTTTAAAGATGGGCTTAAAAGAAACAGAGAGCAAAAAAAGACTCCCTAACTGTGACAGTGGCATGTCTCCCATGGGCTAAAGGACATGACAAAGCCAGCTGTGTCCTCACAATCTGTTCTCACTGCAAGAAGTTTATTCCAGGAGTTTTCTGGGATATTCTATCCTGCTGCCTTGATCCCCAGCAGTGAGCTCACTAGGTAATGACAAGGCTGCCAGACCTGATGCAATGGCAGCAGCACTCCCAACAAACACTTAGCTCCTGCTGTTTTCAAAGAGGAAATGAAGTGCTGGCTCTAATCCAGAGCAACTTGGCTTTGCTTCAGCTTTGTTACAGATTTGGGCAATCAATCCCCTCCTCTCCATCCCCACTAACCAAAACCAAACCGTTTAGAGCACAAGGAATGCTGTGAGTGGCTTTTGCTTGCCATGGGTTAAAGGCAGCAGATTAGAATCACAGAACCATTCAGGCTGAGGAGGACAAACCACTGACCCAACACTGCCAAAACCTCACACCAAGTGATGCTGCATCTGTGCCATGTTCCAAGCCCACCCTTCTCACCTTATAAAACATGTCTCCCTCCTCCATCAGCTTGCTCAACAGGATGATCATGATGTCTGGTTTGGAGGTTGCCATTGCCCAAGTTGCTGGACCTGTAGTGTACAGGATGCATGATGGGTAAAGAACTCATACAATGCAAGGGTGGTAGGAAGCTGGGTGGAAAAAAAATACCCTGGGGTGGGAATTTCTGCTGGAGAGAACAACTTGGCATGGTCAAAGGGCAGAGTGCTCCAAAGGACTGAGCTGACAACTCCTCTGACACCTAAATTAATGTCATCCCCCCTGCAATAGTTTTCCTCTGCAGTCATTAAGGCAAATCCCAATGGTCTGGGAAAGGATGGAGCTGTTTCCACAAGAGGGCAGTGCTGAATGTGGAACAGGCTGGGATGGGGGAAACATATTTAACAGGAAACAGTACTTAAAGGAAAAATCAGAGTGGTTACATAAAAGCATTTCTAAACTCAAATCTATGGAAGTGTACTAGGGAATCTGCAGTTTGACTGTTGATAGGTGGTTTGTGGTGAAGTGGATTGTGATTTCCAGCTTCACAAGGTGTGAAAAAGAAGAGTAGAAAATCCATTAAGGCAGAAAAAATGACAAAGGAAAGGTTGTATGTAAGTGCTGCTGGTGCCAAAGGTGTCACTGGGCTGGGGACACTGGCTCTGCACAGGGGCCACCCTGCAGAGCCAGCTCGCACCTCAAGGACTAATATGGGAGGGAAGGGGTGGCAAAAATTTGAGGACAGCTCATTAGTGTGGGTGAAGAATAAGTGAACAATATTCTATAAGTAGATTCAGTACGTTTTGGGGGAAGGAGGTTAGTTTTTGAGTTCAAGTTATTCTCTGCAACAGTCATTAAAAAAATTATTTGAAGGTGAGGTAAATTAAAAGATTAGAGGTGTTGGGGACGCATGCAGACTAAATCAAACAGGAGAAAGCAAGGCTAACAAAGCTATCAGATCGAAGCTGATGCTGACAGCAATGAGATATACCTCGTGGGCGACTCGGTAACGTCTGACAACCTTCAAAGAAAGGAAAAAACAAGAAGTTGTAGGAGAGAGGGGGGAAAAAAATGGATGAAGGTGAAAAAAAAAAAAAGAAAAAAAAAAGAAAGGAAAAAAGCAGCTGTGAGAGGCAGGCAGCGAGGAAGCCAATGCACCAGCAAAATCCCCTTTCACAGGAAAACGTAACGTGAGCAGCTGTGTGGCGCAGTGCAGGTACACTGAGGTCTGGAAGCATACACAGAGCAAGTGAACGCAGCAGCTCACAGCAAGGCACAGACAGAGTACACTTGGCAACTCAGACTAGTAAAGATAGAAAGAGCATTACCAGAGGAAAGGACCTTGCCAAAGAAACAGTTGTTTATTGATTAACTTTTGCTAAGTAATACGACAGGAAAAAAAAATGAAACTCCCCGTTTTTACTTAAGAGAACCAAGTAGTCCTGACTCGCCGTCTGCTTTCCAGGTGTGAAGCAATGGCTGGGGCTGCCTCTGAGTTATACTTGTACTTTTTAGGATGCCAGCCCCACTGCTTGAGTCCTGCCTGAGCACAGAGCCCTGTGTCCCCCTGTTCCTACCTATCTTTGCTCCTTTCTTCAGGAGGGTGACGACGACCGAGGTGTTGCGGCAGCCCACTGCTCTGTCCAGGGGCCGCATCCCGCTGTAGTCAACGTGCTCGATCATGGCCCCATGGTCCACCAGGAACTGAACCTGCAGTGAGAAACACAATTGTCAGTTCTGCTCCTGGCTGAGACCCCCCAGACACGGACAGGGATGTAGGATCAGCAGAAGCTTGGTCTTCTCCACTGCCTGGGCTACAAGCACCTCCACGGGGTCTGCCCTGTGTGGGCAGCAGGTCGAGGGAGGGGATTCTGTCCCTCTACTCCATTCTGGTCTCTGGTGAGACTGGAAGGCTGTATCCAGCTCTGGGGTCCCAAGTACAGGAAGGACATCGACCTGTTGGAGCAAGTCCAGAGAAGGACATGGAGATGCTCCAAAGGTTAGAGAACCTCAGTTAAGGAGGCTGGGAGAATTGGGATTGTTCAGCCTGGAAAAGGCAAGGCTCCAGGAATGCCTTAGAGACCCTTCCAGTGCCTAAAGGGGCTCTAAAAAGCTTGGAGAGGGACTTTGGACAAGGGTTTGGAATGACAGAACAAGGGAGAATGGCTTTAAATTGAAAAAAATTAGGTTTTCACTGGATATTAGGAAGAAATCCTTCCCTGCAGTGGTGGTGAGGCCCTGGCATAGGCTGCCCAGAGAAGCTGTGGCTTCTCCATCCCTTCAAATGTTCAAGGCCACGTTGGACAGGGCTTGGAGCAACCAGTGGAAGGTGTCCCTGCCCATGGCACAGCGTGGAACAAGATGGTCCTAACATTCCCTTCCAACCCAAACCATCCTGAGATTCTCTGATCAGCTTCTGTGGAAGCACCTTCCCACCTGGAGCACCAGAACTCCACGTGTTTATTACCACATCAAGCTGAACTGTAGGATTTTATGGCTTTTACACCATTTTCCCTGGGTGTGCCCCAGGCCACTCACCACCTCAGCGTCGCCGTAGAAGGCGGCCAGGTCCAGCGGCGTGCGGCCGTTCTTGTCCGCGTGGTCCGTGGCAGCTCCGTTCTCCACCAGGGAACGCACCACGGGCAGGTGGCCCTTCAGGCAGGCCCAGCTCAGGGCTGTCAAGCCCTCTTTGTCCATCAGAGAAATGGAGGCACCTGAAAGAACAAGCAGCAGTTCCCTTCAGAGCTCTGCGTTGTTCAGCGCTGTTTAGCGCAAACCCTCTGCTCAGCAATGACAGCTTCTTTTCAGAGAGCTCTGTACTTAATTATTAATTCCTTCATTAACATTTCTCCCACCACAGATCCCACCCTCTGTGGCAACTTCAAATACACTGATGGGAACTGTGGCAAATGAGTTGATTCACACCAAGCTGCAAACTTTTTCACGCCTACCTCTGCGGGCTTTCCTGGCAAACATCTGAGTAGCATGGTGGATCTGACTTCCCTGATCAGAGACATCATCTTTTTAACTGCTTTTTTATTTTTTTTTACTTAATCCAACCCCATTCCAGCCTGTGTGAGTCAGAGATGAAGACCATTTTGCTGTTTCAGCAGGTCACCATGGGGAATTAAGTCAATTCAGCTCAGTTCTCCTAAAAAAGCACGTATTTCCCTTCTTCACTCCCCTCCCCTTTATCCAGAAGTACACAATTTCCAGCAGTATTTCTCCCTGAACTATACCCAATATAAATACAACGTTGTGGGATACTCTACTGCCAACTGCAAGCCAAGGAGAGGAGGGGACTTGACGTTTTCTTGGATGAGGAAATGGTGCTGCCATACCAACGGGTCAGCATTGCTGCACACAGCATATGGATATGGGTATGAGAGCTGAACAGCAGCTTTAAGTGAACACTCCTCTGCATGGCATGCAGACAACTCCTGTTGCCATGGCACAGCCATGGCTCTGGCTCTGGAGAGTGCAGGGATGATCTGTATCAGCTCTGCTCCCCAAAGGAGCTGCAGCTACCTGCAGGATGCTCCTGCCAGCAGCTGGGATGAATTGCTGCTGCAGTGCTTTTCTCCTGGAGGCAAACTCTAAACCTCCCAGCATGAGATTCCCTGCTTCTAGAATATTCAGCAAATGTGGGAGTGATGTGAATTTCCTAAACCTTCCTGTTCATCCCAGCTGACACATCCCTGGTCTGCACAGGTTGCCCAGCTGAGAGCACACTAAGGGTCTTCCCTGCTGGCACAACCTATTTGTGGAGGAGTAAAGCAGATGTTTGCTCCAGGTGTGCTCAGAAACCTCTGGCCAGAGCTCTCATGGTGTGGGTGTCAGTGGGGCAGGAGGCAAACAGCATCTGGGGCAATCAGGAATGCCAAGGTGGGACATGGGCTGCAAGGTACAGGCTCAGGGGGTGACAATGTAGAACCACAGACTCACCCAGACTGGAAAAGACTTTGGTATCAGTGTATCCAAGTGTTCCCCCAGCACTGCCAAGCCCTCCACTAACCATGTCTCCAAGTGCCACATCTTTAAATCCTCTAAATACCTCCAGGAATGGGGGCTCCACAACTGCCCTCAGCAGCCTGTGCCAGCCTGAACAACCCTTTCAGTGAAGAAATTCTCCCTCCCTTAAACCTCCCCAGCTTGAGGCTTTTTCCTCTAGTCCCTTATTCCCTGGGAGCAGAGCCCAACCTCCATCTGGCTGCCCCCTCCTGCCAGGGACTTCTGCAGAGCCAGAAGTTCCCAAGTGAGCCTCCTTTTCTCCAGGCTGAGCCACTCCCAGCTCCCTCAACCTCTTATTGTGCTCCAGACCCTTCCCCAGCTCTGTTTTCTTCTTTGGGCATGCTCCAGCACCTCAACACATTGCCAGTCTTTCCTCACATTGTCCACACTGCACCAGGAACCACTGTGAAGGAACCATTGTGAAGGAACCACTGTGAAGGAACCACTGTGAAGGAACCATTGTGAAGGAACCACTGTGCAGGAACCACTGTGAAGGAACCATTGTGAAGGAACCACTGTGAAGGAACCACTGTGAAGGAACCATTGTGAAGGAACCACTGTGAAGGAACCACTGTGAAGGAACCATTGTGGAGCTGTGGGAAAGCCCCTCCAGATGATCCTGAGCTGAGCCAAGGCCAAGCTTTGCTCAGGATGACGCCGGAGCTGGTGAGGTGGGATGCAGCACGGCTGGTCCCCAACACTGGTCCCCAACACCCCCCAGGACATGCTCTGACCTTGTGCAAGGAGGAACTCCACAGTGCCCAGGTGTCCCTCGGATGCAGCCATCATCAGCGGCGTCCGGCCCTGCTTGTCTGCCATGTTCACGTCGGCGCCGTGCGTCAGCAGGAGATCCACGATCTGCACACACACAGCCAGGAGGTGACACAGGGACACACAGCTGGGAAGGTGCCAGAGCCAGGGAAGAGCAGAGCACACCCCACAGTCTAAAAACTCCCACCCCTCCAAGCACAGCAAGTCCACTCTGGGATTGCTGAATGGGTGATGAAGGGTTATGAAAAGGGAGGGAGGTATAAGGACAGGGAAAATGTTCTTCTAAGTCATGAGCAGCCCGTTTGCTTCTCAAATGGTGAGGTAACCAGAGAAGCTGTGGCTGCCCCACCCCTGGAACTGTTCAAGGCCAGGCTGGATGGAGCTTGGAGAAATTTGGGATAGTGGAAGTATCCCTGCCCATGGCAGGGGGATGGAATCAGATGGTCTCTTAAGATCTCTTCCAACCCAAACTACTCCATGATTTTATGATAACACAGGACTTAATTAACAAAGCTGCCTGTAGCCAGCCAGAGCTTGGGGTCACAGAATCATCAGTATTCTTTTTGCTCTGACCATTCCCCAGAAGAGCTGGGGCTTGTCTTCTCCATGCCTATTCAATCAAGATGGAAGGCATGGCCTGACCTGTGGTATTGAAAAATGCCAAGTTTTTTCTTCCCAAGGGAAAGCTCTCACTTTCCCAGCAAAGATTCTGTAAACCTATCTCTGAGCTGTGCTCCCTCTCAGGGACACAGGTGTTGTTTTTCTATTCTGTTCTGTTCCCACAACATGGGAGACACGGGTTCTCTCACTGAACTAATGGTAACAGGGAGCTGGTCTTGGTTACCAGCCAATCAACTATTATAAGCATATTTATATTATAGATTATATTTAATTATTTTATTAAATATAAACGATCATCTTTATAGTCTATTTATATTTATATTTGTATTTATAGTTACATTATTTATATCTATATCTATATCTATATATTTATTTATATTCTAAATATGAATGATTATATTTAATTATTTTAGACAATAAGTATATTTTTCACCTGTACAGGAAAAAACCCAGCATTTTTCCAATAGCACCCTGCCCACCAGCACCTGTGGCCACCCCAGGGTGAGGGCACCCCACTGACCTGCCAGTGGCCCTGTCTGACGGCGCTGAAGAGCGGGACCACCCCGCGGCGGTTGGGCTGAGCCACGGCAGCTCCCTGCTCCAGCAGCAGCCGGCACACCTCCAGCTTCCCGCGGCCCGCCGCCGCCGTCAGGGCTGCACGGAAGGAGAGCGGTCACAAAAACAGCCCCCTGCCCCCTGCACCGCTTCCCCATCCACAAACGGGGCTGTCTGCTCAGGCCGATTCAGATATTTCTGATTTCTGACCCAGAGATGGTGGGGATATTTGTGGGGCTGACAGTCTGTGTCTATGAGAGGTTTTTGTACTTGGCTGCTACTGCATTCTCAGGAGAAAGGTTTTTTAATTTCCCAGAGAAATACTTTGTCTTCTCATGATAATCTTAGAGATAACTTCTCTTTCCCAAAGCAAATCTGTAAACAGGCTGTCCAAATAACTTGGGAAAAACACAGGTGGTGTTTTGCACGGATATTGTTTTGCACAGAAATGGTTTTTGTTATCATGTGTTTCACTATTTCAGTTTCAGTTCTCAAAATATCTGTCACCTTGTTTAACTCTCTTGACCAATTATCGTATGAGAAGTGTCTTTGACATAGCCAATCACCTCTCGGTTAGCAGAAGGCTCTATAAAAGCAGATTTAACTTAATAAAGAAAGCCTTCTTTTATTCCTTTTGCCTTCTGATAATGGAGTTGTGTGTCTGTGTTCATTGCGAAACAGTGACATATATTCTCAGTTCAGTCGAAGAAAGAACAGAGAGAATTTCTCCCAGGCTCAGCCTGGGAAACTTAGAGAAAAGAATTCAAACTTTATTTGTCGCTACTCTCAGTTCTGCTGTAAAAAGAACTGAGGTAACTGGCGTAGGAAACTTAAAAAATTATAAACTATATTATTACCTTGTTTTGCACCTGTTATTTACAATAGCTTGTCCTTAGAAGTCTCTTACTAATCGTTCTCTCTAACTTAGCCAGGCTGGTGATAAAAAAGCTTTTCTCCACTAGTTTTTCTACACAGGGGGGCTCTTCTTAGAAGAAAGCTCTTCATAGAAATAAAGGCTTGTTCTCTCACCTTCTGGACCATAGAGTCTCTTATTCTGTTCCTGGCATGATACTGCTAAATGGCCTCATATAACAAATGGCTGTTCCCCCTTTACAACAAATAGGGCTCAGTTACAGCTAATGGTGACCTCAACACAACAATTATTATCTTATCCCTTGCACCTGGTGTTGTGTGGGGTGTTTCCAAGTAGGTGTTGTTCCCTTCTTGGCCAACAGTGGCAGAGGAGTCTCCTAAAGACCAATCAGACCTTAGGTTCACAAAGCTTTCTGTAAGAGTGTGATTTTCTATTAATAAATGCCTTTTATTCCTTCTGAATCACAGAGTCAATAGGTCATCTTCGTCTGTCCCCTATACCACTTGTGTAACTAGATGGGGCAACTGAGGAGTGTTCTAAAAATCTTTTATTCCATTTTCAGTCTCATGTGAAGGGTGAGACAATACAGATGTTACAATTCACACCATCACAATCAGAAGCCAACTATTTCCTAATTACAAAACACTATAAGCATTTTTTGGCCTATCAGCTTTTTGCCACACCATGCTATAGATGCCTTAAAGCCAATAATCTAAAACTACCCCTGGATTGGTACAGCTTCAACTCTTGTCATTTTAGTTCCTTCAAAGATCAACTCTTCCATGAAAAGTTTACATAATGTCATGGAACAAGGCTGTTTGGGACAATCAGCTTTTCTTGTTTTCTGCAAGTCGCAGTGAAATGGGATGAGAACCCCAATAAGTATAAAATAATCTACAGGCACTTGTGACTGAGGTTCAAGGGGTGTCTGAGGTTCAAATGTGGCTGAGGTTAAAGGTGTGACTGAGGTTAAAGGTGTCACTGAAGATAAAGGTGTCACTGAGGTTAAAGGTGTGACTGCAAAGAAATGTGATCATGAATCCTTTACTCTTTTCCCTACTGCCAAAGCCACAGGCTGTGAGGCTGAATGTATCTGAGTAGGGGCACAATATCCACAGAAAATAAAGGTCTTCAAGTACTTGACAAGACCTTCTGCAACCTGCAGCCTCATCCCACCACGAGTACAAGGCAGCAAGTGAGGGATCAAGCAGGAGGCACTGACAGATCCTGCCAGCCGCCAATGTCAGTCACAGCTGTGGCTTTCCTTTGTCCAAACAAGCACAGAGCAGTGTAATCCAGATGGAGGACTTTTATTTTCCATATCCCACTTTAGCCTGTAGATCTTTGAAACCAGAGAAACAACTGGAAAGCAAATTAGGATGGGTTTGTTCACCTGTTGTCCAAGAACACTATTTCTGGGCTTTGTTTCTGGCCAGGACTGATCCTCCCAGCCAGGGTCTTTGTGCAAAACCAAAAATATCTCTCATTTTCATATGCTCATGGTATTACAGGTGGGTAGAAGCAACACCTGAGAGCTCTTTCCCTGACAAAATGTGCTCTGGTAACTCAGAAGTTTGGTTGAGTTAGGGAACACATATTCACTCTGAAAATAGCTCCAAGTTCAGGACCTGCCAGTGGCTCGTTTCAGGATTAATTTTAGACTTTCTGGTTCCTCCCTCTCTCTTAACTTTCTGTGCACTTCAGCACAGCTCCAGTGACTCCACGTTCTGCTGCTTCTGGTAGGAGTTGGAGCAGAAGGTGGGAGTCTATTTCTGACTGATGTCGCTTGTTTTTTCTTTGAAGTACATTTCTGTGGGTTGGCTGATTACAAGGTGTTGATAGGTTTCCAACTGCAACACTGTTAATGGTGGGGGATTTAATTAATTCTCAATTCTCTTCCATATTATGGCTGAATTTTCTTCTCTTGCGGTTGAGAGACACCAAGAGTTAAAAGAAAAAATCGTTTTGCTGCCACAAGCAGAACATTCTGCAAAATCTATAATCAGATCCATGTGGGTTTTAAACGTAAGCTACAAATATAGAAGGAGGCAGAGGGATGGGCATGCAGGGCTGCTGGCTTCTACTTCTAAACCTGCCTGCACTTGAAATGTTTGAGGTATTTTACATCAAAATTACTTATGTTTGCAACAATGAAAATACTGTGAATCACTCCAGCATTTGGTGTTTGTTCTTTGGAGAAGACTTTACTGAAACAGGATGATTTGATCCACTATTTCTCCACCCTCCCTTCTGCCTGTAGTGACACATCTTTCTGCTTTTCTGTTCCTCAGGGTCCAAGCAACTGGTGTGGCTGTGTGGCTCCAGCCTGTCCTTTGCAGCTCCAGCTCAAGGGAAGCTCAAAAAAGCCAGACCCTGCTGCTCCAGAAGGAACTAGGGAGGATGAAAATGGGCTGGTTTCAAGTTTTACTCCCTGCTGCAGAGCTCCCGTGGCCCAGCACAACCAAGGTGAGTCCACTGAGCCCATCCTGCGCTGATAAACAAGAATGTTCATTGTGCAGCTTCTCCATGAGGACTACTCACTGTGCAGTAACCAAGGCTTGGCAAAAACACCACACAACAACTGCTGTGCTTCTCAAAACAGCTCAAACAAGAGCCTGAGACCAGGCTCAGGTGTGCCCATCTCTGTCAGGGAGAAATGTCAAACCACAGCTTCCTACACCAGGCATCTGCAACAGCATATTCTGCTTCTGCTGCTGTGTTTTCTTGTAGAAAAAACAACTTTATCTGGAGAAGGAATCATTAAAGTGCTCCTATCCAGCACGTGTATCTGTTTCACAGCCTGGCAGCAAGACAAACAGTTTGATGGAGATGTTTTTTGCACCTCCAACTCTGATGGAGATAGCAGAAGTGACTCAGACACTTTTCTGCTGGGTTTTGATATTAGTTTTGTCCCAGGGGGAAATACTCCATCTGGAGTTGGCTGTAGTGTGCTGTCAGCAATTCCTAAACTTATGATGTCACTTGGCACTGCCATTTGGATGATATCAGGCTGATATCATCGAGCCAGGCACTCGGCTCCGCTCTGTGCAAGATGAGACATGAGCAACAAGTATCAAAACCCAGACAAGCCAGGATTCAGATTTTCAGAGCAGATTGCTATTTTTAGGTGGAAACCTTCATTTCTCTCCAAATTTATTTAAGCTTGCTGTTTACTTTTGGGAAAATAATAATAATAGTAATAATAGTAATAGTAATAATAATAATAATAATAATACAGTTATGTGAAAGAGAGCCTTGTGTTTCATATGAACTTACAGACTTGTTTCATGTAGACAAGAAGGGAAGGGAAGGGAAGGGAAGGGAAGGGAAGGGAAGGGGACAGTTTCTACAGAAATCACCTGTCTCTCCCCAAAGGCTGTCAAAGCTGTTGATCTGTGCTCTCTCCACCTCCTCTTCGTCTTTCTCTGGAAGATCGAGCAGGTAGGAGACGATCTAAAACAAAACCATGTGTCAGATCATGAACTGGAATGTGTTATAGAGGAACTGCTGACACCATCACACGAGCTGCTTGGGATACACAGAGGGAAGGGAACAGCCTCTGCCTGGCATCCTGAGATCAAGGAAATATTCTTCCTGAGGTTTATCACTGAACCTGCTGCCCTGTACAAGCAAAGAAAACCCAACCAAGTGTCTTGATAGGATGGCACATGGTGAGGCTTGATAGGGTCAGTTCCCTGTAGCTGTGTCTGTTCTGCTGGAGATGACTTGGTGTGTGCAGTGGGTGCACCTCCAGGAGGAGGTGAGGCTGAGAGGAGGAATTTGGTAGGAAAGAAACTCATTCTTAAGGAAAGCAGAAGGAACAGGGGCTGCCATGGGTCGCTGGGGCTCTGTGGAGGGCTAATGGCAGTGGTGGGCTTGGCAATGGGGATGGTTGGACTCAGTGACCTTCATGGTCATTAATTATTCTATATATAATTTTCCCCATCACAAATCTTTGTCAGGATGGCAGGAGGAAGCTCTCTGGCTCTTCTCTCCCCTGACACACCCTCCAAAGTTACACGTTCTCACACTCCCCATCAATGCTGGAGGAGCAGTGCAGGCACCGTGTCTCCATCCATCTTATCCCTGCTTAAAAGTTTACTCCAAAAGTTGATTCTGACAACTTAAAGGCTTGTCATCCTTCTCCTGGATGCCTGCCCAGCCCACAGGGCTTGCCAAAGGATCTGGGATGGGGCAGGGAGGAAGAGCAGGACAGAAGAACTCTGGGCTCCACCTCCAGATGTGAGTGGGCAGGAAAAGGCCAAGCCCTGGTTTCCCTCCCTGCAGGTCCTACCTCGGTGTAGCCCATGCTGGCAGCAGCAATCAGGGCCTGCTGGATTGCATGGCTCTTCTTGAACACTCCCTGCTGCTGCCCAGCCATGCTCCAGTCACACTGGATCAAGAACTTCACCACCTCCAAGTGGCCCCTGAGAGCGGCGTGGACCAGGGCACACTGCCCGTTTTTGTCCAAATGATCCACCTTGAAAAGAGAGGAAAAAATACAATTAAACAAAATCAAAATCTAAAAAAATTTAAAAATTAAAAAATCAAAACATTAAAAAAAACTTAAAACCAAAATCAAAAAACTAAAAAATCCAAATTAAACAAAATCAAAACAAAATTAAACAAAAAATACGACTGAACAAAATTAAATGAGCAACACATCTTTGCTTCTTCAGAGTATCCAACCCCAGTTTCAAAATAACGCCACATGTACAAAATGTGCATTTTTCTGGTAAACTATCCCTTCCATGACCAGAAAAGACCAGAAAAGACCAGAAAAGAAACATTTCCAAAGCAATGTCCCAGGCTCTGGCATTATCTTGGCCACAAATGTTTGCTTTGGGGAAGATATCATTACTTTTTTTTTAGGTTTCTCCAGTTTTCTTCAGACTCAAAGACTACAAAAGTATTTTTTTCCTTTGTGTCCTGAAGTCCAGCATTCAAATTTTCTTTGGCATTGAAACCATACACGCTGGTATTATCTCCTTTAGCCATATCTACAAAAGGAAAACCAGTTTGTTTTCCAGGTATCAGTTCTTTTGAGAGTCCCAGAAGTGCCTGAGTCTGCAGTCAGACACAGCAACATGAGCCCAGTGCAGGCACAATCAATGGGAATTAGAGACAGAGCTTGGCAGCCCTGGAGCAACTTATTGGGTTGAATTTTGGGGCATGGTTTCCACTTGATGCCTGAATCCATCTGGGATTTCTAGATATTATCCCAACAGGGATACCTGGAGAACACAAGAAAGGCAGGTCAGTTATTATCCTCCTGCTGGTTCACTCCTTCTGTGCTCTGCAGTGTACTCTTTGTCATAAAAACAATGAATTATTATTACATGAACATATTTTTACTAATATAATTTCATAGAATCATAGAATGGTTTGGGTTGGAAGGGACCTTAAACACCATCTCATTCCACCCCTGCCATGGCAGGGACACCTTCCACTGTCCCAGGCTGCTCCAAGCCCTGTCCAACCTGGCCTTGGACATTTCCAGGGATCCAGGGGCAGCCACAGCTGCTCTGGGCAGGCTGTGCCAGGGCCTGACTGCTAAATTACAGTTATATGGGAAATATTTCATATATTATAACACATTCACATTAATAATATATCAATATTTCTCCTTTCTCAACTCCTTCAGTAATCAGTATTGCAGTTTTCTGCAAATATCTCAGTCTTCAACCAACACCAAACTGTGTTTTGGGGTATTTCCTCAGTACTGTTAGGGATACTCAAAGAAAACTATGAGTGGCAGTACTTATGTCACTAAACTCCCTCAAAATATCCAACAAAAGCAAAATCCTTTTTTTCCTTCATGCCATCCTCACATTATTACAGACAACACAAGCCAGCAAGATCTAAACAGTCCCTCAGCCATCCGGACATCCATACCAGAACTACACAAACCCGTATTTTGCCTTTTGAATTGAAATTAAAGATATGGAGAAACCACAAATTGTTTCCAGGAGGCTCCTCTTCAAAAATCAGCATAATTTTCTTCTTCAACAAACTATTTCAACTTGACTCATTATATACAATTAAAAATCCAAACACTCATCACAAAGCTAAACAAAGGGGATTTTTTTTCTAGGACAAGTCTGATGAAAATTTTTGGAAAATGTGTCTCAGGGAGATATTTAAAGAATGCTTTGTGCAGAAAAAGACGTGTTGCCATTTTAACCTTGTGAAGTTCAAGGATTTCTCCAGAACATCCTTATGCAGGTCACCAGCATCACTGGGCAGCTCCTACCTCAGACCTGAATTCCAGACACCAATTACTGATCTCAGGAGCTGCTGTCAGTGTGGGACTTTTAAACCCACTACATTTTAGCAGAAAAAAGCCCCACAACACCAAAAGCAGCCTCCTGGTTTCCTGTGCTGGAGGATGCTCCCTAGCAAGAGTTCCATGTCCTGCCTGTTCTGTGCTCCATGTCTATTGAGGCTGATGTCCCAGAGGGGATGAATCAGGACTCTTGGACTCCAATATCAGAAGGCTGATATGATTTATTATGATTTAATCTGATTTATTTATTTATTATATTTAATATGATTTATTAAAATGAATCCATTGATCAGAAGGATTTTGGGCTATATGTGCCCAGGTTCTGAGCTAACATCTTTTCTTCTTCATGCTCAGAACCCAAACTGTTAGAATGCCAGAAAATGCTTACAAAGTCAGAGAGATAACAATTCTCTGTATCATAGGTTGAGAAAAGGAAGGTTCCCATCCCCCCTGTGGGAGACAGGGCAGCCAAACACCATCCTGTGTCCTTGAACACACACACACAAAGAAATATGTTTACAGAAAACCTGTGCTTAGAAGTGAGCTTTTCCACGGAAGGAAAAACCCAGCAAGTTTGCCCCCAATAAAACTTATAAAACATTATACCCCACATATCCTGCATGCTCCACGTGCTGCCTGCAGCTCCCACCCAGCCTTGAGCAAAGGTGGAGCAGCTCAGGTCAGCTTTTGAGGCACGTGGTGGCTTTACCTTGGCCCTTTTCTTGCACAGCAGCACCACGATGCTCAGGAAGCCGGCGGCCGCCGCGTAGCCCAGCGGGGTCAGGCCGCTCTCGGAAGCGGCGTCGACGTTAGCCCCAAACTCCAAGAGCAGAGCCACCATCTCTGCATAGCCCAGGTGAGACTGGACACACAAAACTGGGGCGTTATTCAGCACTTCCGTCCGGTAATTCACGTTTGCACCTCCCAAAATCAGCAAGCGGCTGACCTGCGCAGGGAAGGAGAGCTGTAGGCTGGGCTTTGCAGAGAGACAGGAGCTCATGGACACCACAGCAGAAAGCAGGGCACAAGCCCAGGTTGAAAAGAAACCCCAGCACAACCCCAAGCAAACAGCAAAGGACATAAAATGCTGAGCCTGCCCCATAGGGGGTCCCACTGATGCAGATGGAGCAGTTGAATCGTTTTCCCAGTGGCTAGCAAGTGGTCTGGGGGGCGCAGCCACCCTTTGTGCTGGAACAAAGTCACTCCAGCCCTGCTGCAGCAGCTGGGGGCATGGTGGGGATGGGGAATGAGAACACACAGCTGGAGAGAGCTGTACTCAGCACCCTTCCCATGGATCCCTCTCTAGGGCTGTACTGCACAGCTCCCTCTGCACCCAGCACCTGATGCTGGAGAGTGACAAGAAGGCACACGGGGACAGACACTGAGCTCACCTTGCCTGGGTGGGAAAGACATGGGATAAACATCCTTCCATGTAAGAAAACAATTCCAAACCTCTGTCTCTGTCTGAAATCCTTTCTGCTGCAGAGGTGGGCTCACCTAAGTCAACACATTCCTCTTACCACTGCAAAAGAAGTGCCTGAACCAGCAGGTGAGCACGTGCTGTTGCATTTGGTGTCACCTCAGAGTTCATTCCTGTCTAAGCCAGAGCCCTTTACATGTGAAGTTCTACCATCAGCTGTCACATTCCACATCTTTGGGAAGGAAAAATCCCATTTTGCACAGGCACAAACTCACTTATTTGCTCATTGCAATGAAAAGGAGATCCTTGGTCAAAGCAGCGGAGTTGACAGACCACCCCAAATGGTAAAAAAATCTCAACTAAAGGCCTCTCCTCAGCTCAGGACAAACACCCAGCAAGCTGCTCAGCCTGGCTAGGACACTGGACATGGCTCCAGTGAATATTCTGCATGGTCACTGCTGGAGTTTTTGTGTGAATTCTGAACCCCCCAGCTCCCCCTCTCCTCCTCCTCCTGTACCTTTATGTTGGGGGTGTAGAGATTCCTCAGAGATGCCAAAGCCATGGAAAGACCTTCAGTGCTGTAGGAGATCCAAAGCCCTTGCAGGATGGAGGAAGATACCCCAACTTTTTTACTCAGACCCTGAAAAAGAGAAAGTAACTCAGATCCACACTTACAAACCTGCTCAGTTACACTGGGCAGATCCTCTTGGGTCTCTGGACTTCAAAGGAGTTTCAGGACAATAATGACTACACTCAAGATAATGTGACAATCTGCCCTATCTGTCCTTCACAATCAATTAATAAGCTTGCACAAAATTACTTGTCAAGGTAATGTAGCCATCTCCAAGGTGCAGGAAAGGCAAGATTTAAACTGTGAGCAACCAGATCCATTCAACACCCTCACAAAATGCCATGTTAAGGAGCACAGATTGCTGCTTTTTTTTTTTCTTTTTAAATAAAGCACACAGTACCTGCTCACAATAAGATTCCTTAAAATCCAGGGAACTAAACCATGAAAAATACCTGCTTGTGTTGAGGGAAAAAGAGCTCAGGAATTTGTTTTTGAAATGACACAACGCAGGACATCAGAGGTCAAGATTAAATTTCATGAACTCAGGATGGTGACATTGGAAAGGGAAAACAATTTTATAAGAAATGGTTAAAATAATTTAAAAATAGTTATACTACTATCAAGCCCATAAATAAGCTGCCTGAATCACCATCAGGACCAAGGAAAAGGGTAGATATTTTGAGAATAGCCCTCTGAAGATAATCACAGATGCTACACAAATCTTAACTGTTGCATTAGAATATATATACACTTAGATATTAGTGCATAAAAGACATAAAAGGTGACATTTATCCTTTAAAGAAAAAGCACATTCAACACCATTATCATTCAGTTCCCATTCAGGCAAAAGCCTGCCCTATTTCTCATTTTACAGCTCTTGTTTTCTTTATCCTCTTCAGAACTGTGGAGCAGAGTGAATCCTTCAGCAAAAACAAATCCCAGCCTCACACAACATCACACCAAAATACCATCAGTGGTCCCCATTCATTGGGACCATGCAACAGGAGACCAGTGAATGGCCTGACAATTTGAACAAATTTGGCAGCCCCCACAAGAGAATCCCAGAATTCCAGACTGGTTTGGCTTAGAAGGAACCTTAAAGCCAATCTCATTCCACCCCCCTGCCATAGGCAGTGACACCTTGCACTAGACCTGGTTGCTCCAAGCATCACCCACTTCTGTATCACTGACATTTTAACTAATTTAAGGTGAAATTAAAGACTTCTCTTGGGCTGATTTGCAGAACATACATCAGCCTGAAGTTTGGGTACTGCTGTATCACAACTGCACATTTCTCTTTGTGCCCTTTTATTCCATGCCAGCCTTTTCAAGTTGGCTTTCTATATGCTCCTGTTAGGACTGGCCACTGATTCAAAAGACTGAAGCATTTGAGCTTTTTCTTTTTTTTTCCCCCTAAACTGTTTGAGGATGTTTGTGTTTAAAAGAGAAGACAAAACCATCAGATCTCAGCCAGCAAGTGAAGATGGGAATGTGAAAATGTCTTCCCACCCACGTGTCAGGTCAGCACTTTGTGTCTGTGCATCACTTACTTTTTTTACACCTGGAAATTCCAAGTGTTCTATCATCACCTTGCTAAGGTACCAGTGGATTCAAACTAGGAAGGATTGGAGAATGATAAAAAAATTTTCTGCTCTCTTTTATCCAAGTTTGCCTCTACACCCAGCTCCCAGTACTCCCTGGCTGGACAAAACGCTTTAGCTCTGGTCTAATATTCTCCTGGCTTCCTGATGGGTACATAAAATGGAATTATAATGGCACCAGGCCTCCATAAATACCTTCAAAATTAGGATCTTTGTGTCTGCAGAAAGATTTTTGTGTTTGCTGCTGTAACATGGCAACTTGAGGAAAAACACCCTGAACTGATGACCTGACATGGTCCCTACTTGTCACAAAGCTCAAGGCCACACTGGTAATGGCTTCAGCAAAAGATCAGCCAGAAGGCAAAGCTTGAATGGGGAAAATGCTTGTTTAGAAACAAATACAGTCAGCAACAATTGGCAAAGAGTCTGTGCATGTACTCTTGGAAATATTTTCTTTAAAGAATGCTCGAGCTCTTAAATATGGTCTGCAATATTCCAGCCTAGTGCCTCCTTCAGGAACGAATGCAGCTCTTGTTTCACTCAGTAAACACTCACAAATCCTCAGTAAACACTTGTTAAAATAAGCAATAAAAATCAATCTATTCAAGGAGAAGTAAAATACTAAGTTACAATTTCTAATCCAGCTAATTCAAAACTTTGCAGTACTTGTAAACAACTTTCTGTTGTGCTTCTCAGTCACTGTGACACTGCTCTTCCTGCAGCGTTGTAAACCCAAAGATTTTGCTGAGCATGAGGAAGAGAAGGCTGGACTGACATTTGTCATATGCTAACTGGCATTTTCTATTGTAAATATCCTCAATTAAACCTGAAATCTATTGGAAACTTGTCCACTCAATGAAAATGGTCATTTGCTCAGAGTCTGTACCCCTATTATCCATTCCATGTGGACATGTGAAATGAAGAAGGTTTGGAACCAGATTCAGGTGTAAATGGCAGCTGAACAGTAAACCCAGGGCTGAATTTGGCTTTGGGAATGTAACTGAAAATGTGACATTGATACCCTGAGGGGTAAAGCACCAGTCTGGGGCTCTTCCCTTTGGCTCCAGCCATCATCTGCCCAAACAAGGAGACTTTGCTGCTACACCTGATGGTGAATCTGACATGGAGAATAAAATCCAGAACAGATCCAACAGGACTGACACAAGGCAGAAATTGCTCTAGGAACAGAAACCAGAGTGCCAAAGTCCTCAAGTCTGTAAAATCATACAGAGACCAGATGACAATACAGCCTTATTCTAACTAGTGTTAAGCACCCACAGGTCCTGACAGCTGTAAGGAAATTTGTATTTCCTGTGACCTCACAGATCCACCCTCTCACTCCCACCTTCTGGGCCAGCAGGAAGAATGATGCTTAGTTTATGGGTCATGTTGATACTCACATCCAAGTCTGCCTTTCAATTACCCAGGTCTTAAATGTCTGTGTGAAGAGTGAGATGGACCAATTTCAACAACAATCAGATTTTCCCGTTACAACCTAAATTTTTCATCATTCAAAGCCTCTGCTTTGAAAAGATTTCCTTTTTTCTAGATGCTGCGACAGGAACTCATCTTTCAGGGCAAGAAGCATCTTATGGCAGAAGAGCAATTTTAGGTAAGGAGGATATCTGCTGAATTTACTGTCTGAAGGAGGGTTTAATTTTAAGGATTTCTTAGATACCACAGCAAATTTTCTAAAGCTCACTTGTACATGCTTCAGCAGCCTCAAGCAATCACACTTCTTCCACCAACCCCACGACAAGACCAGACTGAGTGCTGCCTTCATTTGAATTTTTGTTACCTTAAAAATATGTGCTTTGAGAATGTGATGTCCCAGTTCAATAGTTTGCTGTCTATTTAATTTTCCTTCTTGTCGGGAAAACCAGAAGGCAAGTAGTGTGTGGCCACTCCTAAAACCAGAAGAAAAAGTATGTTAGTATTTTTTATTACACCGACAAAACAACTTTTGAGAGAAAAAAATGCAAATCCTTCAACCACATCCAGCTTTGGCAAACAGAGCTGGCTGAATTCTCACTTGTAAACCAACAATTAATTGCATCCTTTATTACTGGTGACCACTGACAGCTCAAAACCTCCCAGACACTGGCAGAGAGCAAAAAAAAACCCCAATGTATTTCCTGTGAGCAGATGTAAATTTAGAAACACCAGAGGTACAATGTAATGAAAGCTGAAGTGCTACTTTTATAGTAATTTCACAGAGGAGAATCACACTTGCAAAGCATGTAACCAACCTGAAATCACCAGAAAATGCCGTATTTAAAATATCCACACTTTGTATAAAATGTCCTTTAAATGACACCTGCACTCACTACCCTGTGGACAGTCCCATGGAGTGAAACAACTTTCTTTATTTCTTTGTAAAACTCCTTCTAAACAAGTTCTCCAGCTTTTCCAGTAATAAGGATACTTCTGGCAATGTCCAACCATATTGACAATCACAGCAAATTAACAGAACTACACACCAAGTCTTGTTTAAGGCAAAAAATAATAAACCAGACAACAACTTCTGTTGCTAAAGGTGATTTTTACTGACATTTTTAGACCTTTAAATATTTACAGATTTCCATCTTGTAACACTGCAAGTTCACCATGGCTGAATCTTCTCAAAGATGCAAGAAGACGATTTTCCAGAGAGACACAAAACACACATGAGGCAAAAGTGAGAAGTTTAAATACCATTTCTGGGTGAGAGCAGCAAATACCTGCTCCTGCAGGTGCCCCAGGCACATGTGGATGCCACAGCAGGAGATGCAGCAAGCAGGGCAGGAGCCAGAGAGGCTCCACACTGGGACTTCAGTGATCTGTGGGATGTTTTTTTTTTGGTTTTACCAACAAAATTATATTCTTCCTTAAGCCCCTGGCTGCTCCCAAGGGAGTCCTTTTAAGGCACTTCATTTCTGGAAGTACATAAAAATGTGACTACACTAAAAGCAAGCAAACCCCTTCCAGCCAAGGAAAATAAAATATGATATCAACTGTGGCTTTAAAAGGGCTTTTAAGGACAGGAAATGTTATTAGCTCATCCCTGTCTGGCAAAGCAAAGAAATAATTTAGATGGCCAAACATCTAGTAAATATTACACAAGACAGCAGCTTTCACAGCAGTGGGGATTTACCAGCTCATCCCCATTCAGGGTGAATTATTGTCCACCTCAAAATAACCTCAGAAAAAAAAAGTGAATGACTTCTAACGCCCTGGCCAGGTTTTTGGCAAGGTCTCCCCTGAGCCCTGCCAATGAACCTCCTTTTGGATCAGTGACACGTGGATTTGTGTGAGCAGAGCCCAGGGATGCTCTGTCAGCCCTCATGGTGCTGGGAGGACAGGAATGTGCCTGCTAGAGAAGTGGGATGAAAAATAAATCATATTTTTCTTAGGAGGCAGGACTTGATCCCCAGGTTTGGACAGGTGACAGAGCACCACATCCCATTTACAGGTAGTAAAAACTGTTGCACTGGTGGGAAATTCTGCTGTGCTTCATTCCAAAGTGCAGCTCTGTTTATAGAGGCACCGTCAACTCAAATAATTGTTTTCTTAAATGTTTTTATTGACTGACAGTACTTTCACTCTTAGGTCATGAAAAGAAATTGAAGAAAACCCCTTTTTTTTTTCTTTGCCTGTCAAGCTGCTCTCCACACCTTGGCCTGGCACCCAGCCCATGCTGGGATCTCCATGCTTGCCCTGACTGCAGGAAAAGCCTCTCCAGATGGTGACTCTGCCCTTCACAACACAGCTCTGATGCTCAGCTGAGTGCTGAAAACCCATCACAGTGCCCTGAGCACAGGGAGTGCCTCCCATCCCATGCATCTGTGCTGTGAGAATTCTCCACACAGCACCAACAGAAGGGACAAAACATAAAAAGCTGGAGCAGAAGGGCCCTGGAAGTGATTACAGCACCTGGAGCTAACCCCAGCTTGTTGTCTTGCCTTCCTTTGGCTCTCCCCCTCTCTGGAATGGGAGGAGAATCTCAGGTCTCCTCTTAGAGGAGATGGATAAATGAATTTGCTCATTACACTGGTTTAACCTCTGGGAATGTCCATGGGAAGGAAGGAGACACAGATCAGAAGGAAACAAGTGACCAGGAAACAGAGCTTGAGTGTTGCCAGATGCTGCTGAAGTCCAGTGGAACAGCAACTGCTGGCCTGAACCCAGCCCCGTTCAGCCACATTATGAAAACCTTAATTGCTGTCCCTTAATTAATACACTCAGTCCATCCCATCAGGTCATCAGATTCACAGAGCTGTGACAGGTTTTGAGAGGGGCCAAGGTGTTCAGCTCCACCCAAAGGCTGCTGCTCCAAGTTCAAGAACTTGTAGGTTCTAAGGGAGCTGGAGAGAGATTTTGGACAAGGGTCTGGAGTGACAGATCAGGGGGAACAGCTCCAAACTGACAGAGAGCAGGTACAGATCAGACATTAGGAAAACCTTCCCTGTGAGGGTGGGCAGGCCTGGCACAGGCTGCCCAGAGCCACAGCCCCATCCTGGAAATGTCCAAGGCCAGGCTGGACTGGGTTTGGAGCAACCTGGGACAGTGTAAAGTGTCCCTGCCATGGCAGGAGGTGGCACTGGATGGCCTTTAAGGTCCTTTCCAGCACAAAGCATCCTAAGGGGTTTTGATTCCATGATTCAGTGCCAGGTTTCAGAGCCATGATTCCATGATCCAGATCCTTCCCTTTCTGGGGATCCTCAGGCAGGGGATCAGGAGCTGCACCTTTCTGCTCCAGACTGAGCAGCTGTGCACAAGGACCCTTCAGCCACACCCCTCTGTGCTCCACATCACAGGAGAGCAAATAACACCAGCTTTCTGCTGGTTGGTAAAAAACTCTTTGGGAATGTTTAGGAAGGCTCTGAATGGATCTGTAACTGCATTGATCCTAAGCATGAATTGAAAATCCAGAAGCTTCTGAGGTGCCTGTTCCTCGAAGCAAGAGCTGAAGTGCAGCTCAGTCCAGGTTCCACAGTCAGCTCCTAAATTGCTCTTCAGCTGCAGTTGGAAGGGTATTTGCCTAAATTTAATTATAGACATGACTTTGGTGTTATGAATAAGGCATGGACAACTACTCCAAAATAAAGTACAGTATTCATGAGTGATCCATTACCTCTGCAATGCTTCCCAGACCTTGGCTTTTGGCTGCTTGATAAATACTTGTTCTGTCAACATTAATTGGAAACTAAACCAGACTGCAACAGCACAGGCTTTTTTTTTTTTCTTTAATACAGCAGAGTGGCAGTAATGATTTCTACATCAAGGAGCTCAGTGAAATGATATGCTTTGAATTTCACCACTGCAGAGTTTATCATCAGAGATTTTTCTATTTTTCATGTATGATATCTTTTTTTTTTGTGTGTGTGTGTGTGTGTGAAAAATTAATAGCTCTGCCAGCTCAGCTCTTGCAGCTTTAATCTGCTCTCTGTGCCTGTATCAACTCCTGTCATGGTCAGGAGTCTGCCTAGATGGGCACAAATGTGTGTGTGCATATATAAAGTGTGTATATAGATACATAATTATATATGTCTAAGCATATATATATATTTATATATGTAAAAAAGACATAAAAAACGAGTCTCTAATCATTCTAACACCCTACACAGCACAAACCAGTGCACACCTACAGCAGCTCTAAGGAAGGTAAGGGAAGGCTGCACATGAGGTTATGTGGAATTATGCAACAGTTTGGGTGGGAAGGGACCTTAAATTCCATCCAGTGCCACCCCTGCCATGGCAGGGACACCTTCCACTGTCCCAGGCTGCTCCAAGCCCTGTCCAGCCTGGTCTTGGACACTGCCAGGGATCCAGGGACAGCCACAGCTGCTCTGGGCACCTGAGACAGGGCCTGCCCACCCCCTCAGAAAGAATATTTTCTTAATATCCAATTTAAACCTACTCTCTGTTAGTTTGAAACCATTCCCTCTTGTCCTGTCACTCCATGCACTTATAAATAGATCCCAGATCTGATCTCTGCACAACTGCTCCCTTATCCACCCAAACATGAGTCACACACAGCTCTGGGTGCAAAGCAAGATGATGCAGGATGTTGGTACCTCACAGTCCCCAGGTGACCCCATTCCTCATGTCACAGATGGAAAAGGACAAAATCTCACTGATGAAATACTGGTGTGACCAAAGAGCAGCGAAGGAGAATGATTACATACAAAAGAAAATATTAAAAGCTTCCTAAAAGATCTGTGCATCATTTAAACTCTTCCAGTTCTCAGGTAAAAAAGGTTTTAAAGGGTATAAAATTACTCCGGTGTTAAGGCATTGCAGCACCAGAGCAAAAGACAAGAAAAAAAAAATGAGAATCGGTCCTGTTCACTTCTGAACCTACCAACATCCAAATTCCCTGATTTATACCCACATCTCCCTTCTTACAGCTAATCCCATGAAAACATTCCAAAATCAAGAGATTTGACACTGTGCCCAGTGAATCTGGTCTTCAAAAGATGTGTATTCACATTTTATCCAGCTCTGCCAAGTGTAATGTCATAACTGCAGTGCAGAGACTGATGTGTGCTCTGACAAAGCCCAGAGCCTCTTCCCCTGCAGAAGGAAATCTGGATTTCTGTCCTGCAGAAAGGCCAAGCTCAGCTCCAGGAGCCCCTCTTGAAGGAACAATTTATCACCTAAATAGATTTATTGATTTTTTTTTTCCTAATGTAGTTTCCCCTCTGATGTTATAGCTGCAAATTAACTTGGAAGGAACTCACATTATTAAAAAAAATTTCAAATAAAACAGTCAAGGTTGCTGCACTGCTGGATGATGGTTTGCTCTAAAAGTGGGTCTTAATATTTGAGGAATAAAGTAACAGGAAGAAATTCAGTAACATTTCTTTCTTTGATCAGTTTTTGGTTAACTCCACTCCTCTCTTCTTGGTGGCTCAGTGCCACAGGATTGATTATGCTGTGAATTTTTTCTTCCATTTAGGTGTGAAAACGGCCCAGCGGACAGAAGTTAAAGTCCAGAAAAAAGAAAAAGAGCAGATTTTATGAGGGCACTAACTTAAGATACTGAACATATCCAACCCCCCACTGCATCCCAGAGCTGAGGTTTGCATGGTTAATGAGCCAGCTCAAACGAGCTGCTCTGCTGATGTCCTTCATGGTGGCAGCGATGACATCGGCTCTCCACCTCGTGTGTCATCGTTCATCGTCTCCTTGTCTCTTCCAAGTGACACTGCAGCTGCAGCTCAGGGGAAAACCTGCAGAAAAGTCACTGCACTGCACTGCAGGAAAAGCTGCAGAAAAGTCACTTCACCTCCCTGCACTGCTGAATCCCTGTTACAGATCCCCAGCTTGTACCAATGGCTGGAGTCATTGATTTCAGCATGAGGTTAGAAAGGGACTGCAAGACAGCTGGAGAGAGACAAGGGTGTGGAGGGAATGGCTTCCCAGTGCCAGAGGGCAGGGTTAGATGGGATATTGGGAGGAAATTGCTCCCTGGGAGATTGCTGAGGCCCTGGCACAGGGTGCCCAGAGCAGCTGTGGCTGTCCCATCCTTGGAAGTGTCCAAGGCCAGGCTGGATGGGGTTTGCACCAACCTGGTGCAGTGGGAAGTGACCCTGCCCATGGCAGGGGTGGGACTGGATGGGCTCTGAAGTCCTTTCAACACAAATCACTCCATGATTCCCTGACCAGAGTTAACGTCTTGAGATGCTGGAGATGTGGAATTTGCATATGGTTAAGTTCCCTACACTCATTTTGTTGAGTTATTGCCTATTCTTTTTACAAAATGTACTGGGTTCCAAGTCATGCAATAAAAAAAAAAAAAATCTGGAAGACATATGGGAAGCCTAAAAGCTGTATTCTCAAAGTCAGCACTCCATACTTGGTGAACAGATTGGGTTTGCCTCTCTAATTTACTGGAGGACATGATGATGGACTCATCTCTGTGATTCACAAATATGGCACTCACTAAATATGGCTTGAGGGGTAAATTAAAAGAGTGAGAAATGTTGTACTCTCATTCCCATGCATGAAGTTCAGCCCCAAATGACAGCTCAGCCACCACTTCTACCACACTCCTGCCAAAATCAGAGCAGTGGAAATGATCCTGAACAACCAGACCCCACTGTGATCTGGTCATTAATTAAATGAGCACAGGCCTTGCACAAGTGCAGACGACCAGAGAGCAAGTTGGGCAAGGAAAAAACCTGACCTTGGGTATTTTGGTGGCATGTGGCCTCCAGCCCAAGGCTGGGGATGGCAGAACAATGACAACATGTCCCTTGAGGCCAGTGCTGCCTGCACCTCTACCTGGGGCACTCAGAAAGCCCACTGTGAGCTACAACACCTGCAGAGCTACAGAACTGCACTCTGGAGCAATGAAAAATACATTAAGAGAGGTAATTCCAAGTGTAAAGCAATGCTAAATAATGGTGGCAGCCCCTTGAGAGCTGACACTGCTGCCAAGCAATTTGGAAAACCTGATTATTCCATCTCTGGCCCCACAAGGTGCTAGTGAGCACTGCATTGTTTTTAATTTTCTGCCTAATATATAAGGAATTCAAATAAATTCTAAACCCATTATTGAGCCTCACCTTGAATTCAAACAATGCCTTTGCTTTGCTGAGCAAAATCCATCCCCCATGGACGTGGAGAAAACAATTAAGACCTACCCTGGGCTTTGGTGAACACTTGATCATTTCGGCTAACAATCAATCTGAGTGTATTTTAAGAGCTTTTGAGTGTCTTATAATAAAAGAGAGAAAGAAAATCAATTAATCCATGCACCATAATGCCTAAGTGAGCTCCATATGGAGGACTGATCTGGGGGTAATTTTTAAGAAGTTAAGACATGTAATGCAAGGAGCAACTCCCCATTTAAAGCTGTTTGTTGTACCCCTGAACTGTTAGAAATATCACTTTCACCAACTTATTTTTCTCCCAACTTCCTAAATGAATTATCTTTACACCAAGAACTGTTATTTGTCAATCAGATTCAGCATTCCATCAAAATAAAACAAAACCCCCTGATTTTGCTCTAAAAGCCTTCACTCTATCATTTTGCCGGGTAATACATAAAAACATTAATTTTGTGTAGGAAAAGTCTCCACTTGCAATGTGATCCCAAGAGAGAAAAAGGAAAATGTAAAATACCTCCAGAGCATTGTACTGAAAGACAGCTCTGCCAGAAACCATGGCAACTGGGGTGTTAGATGAGAGCTGTATCCTTCTGCCTGGAGAGCTGCTGCATGTTTACCCAGGCACTGCATCTTGAGCTGGGGTTTCAGGAACACATTTGGTTTGTACAAGAGGAGGGAAAAGGTGAGGAAATGGCCTTTTTGTGGGTTCATTAAATGCTTATCCTTCAAAACCCACAGCCCTGGGAAGAGCAAGGAGGAGCAAACCTGCTCCAAAGGCAGCCCTCCCATCTCTGGCAGGTTCCAGCCCTGCAGGGTCACCTCCCTGGGGCAGCTCCTGCCTCAGTGACCCTGGAGGCCAGGCCAGGACTGGGCTTTGGGCTTCAGCTGGCCCCAGTCAGCAGCTGGAACAGCCAGATGAATGCTCCAGGCACTCAAGGAGTTGGGAGTGACTGCCTGAGCAACAGACACCTGGAGAGGAGCCCCTAAAATCAGGTGAGTTTTGGCTTCACCAAGCCAGAGCTGAAGCACTTGGGGTGAAGATCTAAGATGTTTCATTTTGCTGTGGATGCTGGGACACCCCTTGCAGCACCAAGAGGGCAGTGCCACCCTGAGACACAAAAGCCCAAACTGGGACACCCACACACACAACAGCACTGGGAGTATCTTTTTCCCACCTTAGCTTTCCTGAACAAGGAAAGAAAATCTGTGAATCTGCTTCAAAACCCGGTGTGTGGGGCAGAGGAGCAGCCTGGAGAGATTCACCTCATCCAGCCTTGTCAATACTGGAGACATCTCCTGGGGAGCCCATCATCCTGAGATTCCTCATAACTCAGCTGGAGGAGATGCTTCCCAGGCACTCCTCACCTGACCTACTGTAGCCTTTTAGCTCAGGATGAAATGAATCACTCTAATTTCTCTCCTCTGACTATAAAGCAAGTCTAGACAAGTAACTCAGATGTTTATACTTAAACCCAGATAAAGTAATTTCACTTCTGGGGTACATATCTGACTACAGTTCTCTTATTGCCTTGCCAGGGCAAATCACTTCATTTCTGTCTCACTCCCAGCCCCTTCAGCAGCAGCAGCACAAGGATAAAACATTTGATTAGTGTTGTAAAAGCATGGAAAATAATTGCATAGAAGTTTCTGATTAAGTCTGGGCAGAAAAAAAGCACTGCATTAGAGCAGAATTTAGGTTTAGAAATACAAGTGGAGGAGGAACCAGTGCAGTAAAAACCATTTTCTCACAGTCACAAAGGATTGGGTCTTTCCCTAAAATGTTTCATGTTATTTGTGTCAAGGAAGCCACTTGGCTGATGTGCTGGCCTGACAGGCTGGGGAGGGAGGTTGTTACTGCAATGCTGGTTCAGTGCTCTGACAAACCCTGTGTCACAAAATGGAGGGGCTGGCAGGGCTCCCTCTCTGGGGACACCAGCAGTGAGGGTGTCACCCTTCAGAGCCAATCAGCCTTTGCTTTGGACAGCAAACGCTTGGTGAGGGTTCAAAGAAGAGGGTCAGCATCTCAACGGGCTAACCAAAACCCCAGAGGGTGGAGATGTGCTGTTTTCCTTAAAAGCATAGAAAAATGTGCTAATTCCTGGACACTGTGCTCCTCCTCTCCCCTCCCCTCCTTTCCACACTCCTGAGAACACGAGAGCTCGCTCTCACTAATGAAACCAGAAGATTGTCCCAGCTGCAGTGCTGGGGTATGAGTGGACACGAGGCCCATTATCCCAATTTCCTCTGTAATGGTCTCACACCTGGACACTCTGTCAGGGTCAGTCAATTAAAAGCAGCTTCACAAACCCACATTTCACTTCAAAGCTCTTCTTGCAGGGAAAAATGGCAGCCTCAGCAACCTTACTCTTCATGTACTGACACGGTACAGTCAAACTGCTGCACGTACAACAACCCTGAGGAGTGCTCTGCACAGTTGTCATGTCTTCTCAATTCCCAAGTGAGCAGAAAGAAATCCATCTGGCTGTGAACAAACCAGATGCAGACAAATTTTCACAGGCTACTGCTGTGAGCTCTGTCAGTGGCCAGCTCTGCTTCTCTTCCAAGAAATAAAATGAAAATTCATTACTCATCTTAATTGTTGCTCAGGGTTTCCCATGCTCTGAGCTCAGTATCAGCTGGACAGGAGGATTTTGAGGAGTGTCGTAGCTCAGGGATTCCTCTCTAATAATCTCTGGATTGTATCTGGTTTCATTAGTTACCATCAGAGCATAATGCAAGCAGTGCACATTATACATCAGAGCAAACTGTGTAGAATAACTGCAGCCATGTGCAACCTCGCAAAATAAAATGATTCAGGTAACAGTGCAGAGTACCACATTGGTAAGCTCTGATTTCTCAGAGCATTTGCTTACCTTGGATCACAAAGAAACTTGGTTTTTTCACCTTCTTCTCTCCAAATAAGCCATTCTCGGAAAGAGGGATGAACAAACATTCGCGTCATGTCTCTACGTTTGATAAGAAACATAGAAAGGTTCTCCATCCTCTGCTGAAAGTCCTCCCACTCCAAAGTGCCCTCAATGTTACCTGCATTAATGGCCTGAAAAATATGTTCATCTGTTAATGGGTGCAGAGAAGCCACTGCTACGTTCAAGAGAGGCATGACCCGATCAAAGGAAGACTGTGTTGGGAACTTCATATTGCACTGCAACAGGTACACTTCGGACAGGGACACTGGCACCACTTTGTAGCTGGAGCTTTTTAGAACTAGGTATCCTTTCTCTATGAGATCAAAAGTAAGTTTCAGGTATAGGTAGGACCCTTGGCTCAAGGTCTTGAGGTGAGAACTGAGTTTGCCAAAGGTGGTGTTGTCCATTTTGCCGTTGAGCGAGATGTTGTTCTGGATCTCCGAGCTGCTGTGTATCCGATGAAGGATGTATGCCTGCAGGTCCTGGTCAATGGCTTCGTTCTCTTCCAGTCTATCCAAAAATATTCTGTGGAAGGGCAACAGCTTAATTATTTCCTACAAAGAAAGAAAGAAAAAAAGATACTCATGCCGGCAGTGTTTACTATTAATTAAGTAAACTTAATTTCTATTACAATAGGACCTTTGAGACTCCTTTAAGACCTTCCATCAGGGCAAGAACACAAACAGCAGTTTGTGCCCTCAGGGCCTCACACTCTCATCTATAATCAAGCAGGCTGTGTGCAACACATGACTGAAATAAAAACAAGGGACACTTTCTAAGACTAGATCCATGGAAAGGGCTGGTAAATTCACACAGAGCAGTGCCCTTGTTATTCCTATCCCCCCCCAACCATGGATTGACCTCCCATCCCTTCTGCTGTCCTGTCAGAGGGAATGGACATCCAGATGACAGATCTGAGGCCACAAGAAACCTGCTGAAGCTGAGACCAAGAACCTCCCTGGGATCCTTCTGCATCCCACATCCACAGGTGCACGGAAACATCAGGACAGGTAACAGCGAGTATTTTCCAGTGCAAAGAAACCATGTCTGTCTGCTGCAGGATGCTGTGCTCAGGGAATGCTCATCTACTGAACTCCCTGGTTCAACATAAACCAAAGATTATCAAAGGCCTCTCCAAAGAAATTCTTGCCTTGTGTGCTCTCAGCCACTGTGAGGAGAGGAGAAGTGATGCAACAGATCTGCTCAAGGCCAACTCCAGGAAAGCCATGAGCTCTCCAACAAAATAGAGAGGGAGAGCACAGAGTGAGCTCAAGCTGCAGTGAAGGCTTTACAGATGCAAAAGCCCTAATTAAATGAGGAATTCAAGCCATCAGGATCCAATTTACTTAGAAAAATATTTTTTACAAATGATATTTAACTTACTCCATATTACTGAGCAAAAAATGGACCCCAGCACTGAACAGCAAATAGTCTGTGCTCTCCTGGATCTTGGGAAGCAGCTGCCATTGCCAGTGACAAGGACTATGTGGGGGCTGGCTGCCCTGGTGGGGCTGGAACCAGACTCAGCTCCCTGCTGAGCTTCCAAAGCTGCTCATGACAATCTTGAGCTGTGTAACGCCTTGGCCTAATCAGACTGAAATCATCGTGCTCTGGGTCTGAAAGGAATGAAGATCTGAATTCCTCTGCCCTTCAACACAGAGCTGAGGATGTTCTTTAGCTGCACAGGCTGACAGACACCAGGCCCTTCCTAATGGCTCCATGAGTCAGGACCTGGCATGTGAGCTGTCCCACAAAATGGTCTGAGATATGTGCTGATGAACATTTATTTACATTAATAAATGATGATGGATTAGATCCTTCCAAAACTGTAGAGTCTGGGGACATGGAGGTAAATCCAAGAACAAAAAAGGCAAAAGGATAATCTGAAATAAAGGGTCTTGAGCAAATCCAGAACATCCACAAAGATCTTCTTTATCCTAGTCCACCATGACAATGACAGTTTATCCCTGTTTTGGGTCTCAACATACCTGTAGACTTGTCCTGACTGTCACTACCAGCTTCAGCCAGGAAGGGAATTTTCCAATCATTTTGCTCAGGAATGATACTATGGTGTCTCCATAATCCGGCTTGTGAAATTCAGCCTCGTTTAAACCATCAATTAATATAATGAAATCTTCATCAGGGATCTTCCTCTCTGAGAGAAAGAGAAAAAGCATTTATTGGAAAGGCTACAGACATGCAACCACAATGTACTGCAACATCACTACAGTTTTAAACCATGACCTGATAGTACCAAAGAAGAAAACACCCACAGCAGCAGCACCTTTTAATGATCCATTAATTGCATATTGACCTTTACAGGTCATCTCATTCCACCCTCCAGCTGGGGGCAGGGACATCTTCCACTAGACCAGGTTGTTCCAACCTGGCCTTGAAAATCCTACAGGAATAATGAACTGTTTAAACAGGATTTTTTTTTTTTGCTGCTGGAGAATACAGTAACCCAGGTGATGCTGACAATGCAGTTCTTTTTAATATGTCAGACACTGGGAGGTGAGTATAGCTTTACAACTAATGACAGAGATACTTTTGGACTTGTATCTTAAACTCAAGAGGTATCTTCTCAAAGGTAATTTTGCCCAGTAAGACTCAAAACCAGGTGTAAAATGTGAGTCTATTGATGGCATATGCTATTCACATGTACTACAGATAAACTCCTGCTATCAAAAAGGTCAATATTCCTGGCAGCAGGTGAGTTTTTCTCTTGGATTTTAAACTGCACCAGCAACTTTTCTGTAAAACCCCAGCACAAAATGTTCATTGATGATGAGATCCTGTGGTCCCTGTGGTACTCCAGGGAGAACAAACATGTGCAAACACCGCGTGTTTGGGACTGCTGAGCATCTTGTCCTTGCCTTATGCCAACTGCACTGTAAACATACACATAAAAATATGTATTTTGCACTAAAACTACCCTAGCTGCTTTCTCAGTTAACTTCTCTGTAAGATTTTTGGGTACACTAGAAAATATACTTTATTCCTCTCTGAATTCTTGGAGTGAACGTAGTGCCTGAGTTTTATACCCACATCTCATGTTCCCCATAAAGCCTAAGGGAGAGAGGAGAAAGTGGGAGCAGAGGAAGAATCAGAACTTTGTTCTCCTATATATTATTTCGATTCCTTGACATTAAATACATATAAATACATATGTGTATTTGAGAAACATAAATCTAACTTTGTCAGTGACGTTCACCATTAACACCTGTGCAACAGTTCTGTCCCAACAGCACTAAAGCTTCAACAGCACCTTATAAAAGACCTGCTGATATATTTACAGAGTCTTAAAGATTATATATTCTAGAAGCAATTTCCAGATACTGTTCATCTTGTTAGAGAACACTTGGTGCAAATTGGTTTGCCAGCACTCTCAACCAGCAGGTTTGAAAAGTGGGAGTCCTGCTCAGTGGCTCTGTTGGAGCTGTGCTGAGTGCAGAGCCCAAGAGGAAAGGGAAAAAAAAAAAAGGTTTCATATAAAATTTTCCCACCTCTCAGAATTTAAGGCCAGATGGGGGTCAAACTCCTTGACAAGAAAAATAAGAATCCTCTGAAACACTCTGAAATCAAGAGCTGAAACATCTCCCAAGGAGCTACTGTAACAACCAGGAATTATTTTCCTTCAGAGCAGCGGTTCCTAAATGTATCCTTTTTCTTTTTCTTTTTGCCAAGAGTGACGATAGGAAAGAGCAACCACGCTCCTTCCACAGTGACATTTCCCCATGCCAGGAAAACCAACTGCTGTCATGCTGTGCTGCCTCTACATATGCTTTGTGCCTGGTGGAACTGGGCAGGTTGGACCCAGATGCTGCTGCTCAGAGCTTGGATGCAGCTTTGAAGAGCTGATTTGAACATCAGGGCTTTGAATCTGGCAGAAGCTGCATCTATTTCATGTTGGATCTTACACTGTAGTGTGTAGGGTGGTAACAAAATTAACTGAACTATTTTTGCAGCCAAGATGCAGCACAGGCACGGCAATAAACATGATTCTGCAGGACAACAGTCCTGAACTCTGCAATGCTCTGACAGTTTTCATGGCAACGAGCAAAGATCTTAAATTTAGTGACTGTCACAATGAATTAGTTATAACTTGCAGAGGGGAAAAAGAAAATAAGACAAAATCAATGCTCTATTAGAAAAAGCTCTGTTATCAGAATAAGGCTTGTCACCAGCTCCCCCAGAAGCTTTACACAGGGTATCTATGGACTTTTATGATACCAGTCCTTTGGTGAAAGCTTCAGATTCTCCAAAACCCACTAAACAGTGGCAGGGAAAGGGAAAAAAGGTCACCCCTACACAAATAAACCAGAACATGTTGCTGTAAGCAGTGTCGTGAATGGAACTGGTTGCTTGTTTTCGCCTTGAGAACTGCAAGGACAGGTCTGGGATATGAAAGAAGCAAGAAAAGGGAAGGCCAAGTGGGATACTGGGAAAAAATTCCTCCCTGGGAGGGTGGGCAGGCCCTGGCACAGGGTGCCCAGAGGAGCTGTGGCTGCCCCTGGATCCCTGGCAGTGTCCAAGGCCAGGCTGGACAGGGCTTGGAGCAGCCTGGGACAGTGGAAGATGTCCCTGCCATGGCAGGGGGTGGGATGGGATGAGCTTTAATGTCCTTTCCAACCCAAACCATGCCATGACCCTCAGTGTTGCCAGCTTCTCCAGACCCCACCTCCCCAGCTCGAGCAGCGACGCGGACGGACGAATCCATCGCTTCGTTCACGCGCCCAGACCCAACGAAAGCGCCGTCTGAAAAACCACAATAAAAAAGGCTGCAGGGGAGGTCGGGGCCAGCACGGGGAAGCCCAGTACTGTTGGAGAAGATGAAATAGGAAATCCTTATAACTGTGACTGTTTAGACTTTGAGAATATGAAACATGTAAGTGAAATTGAATTGAAGGCAAGTTTCGATGTCTCAGAAGCCAAGCCTCGGTTGTTGAATAACTAGCAAACAATAGGATGGCCAGCTGAAGGTAATCCCCTCTTGATAAAACAATGCTGTCCTCCTCACCAAGAGTCCAAGGCACAGAGCAGACCCTGCTCGCTTGGTAGGAGGGGTCCAAAGGGTAGTTTTTAGGGTTTAAAATGTAACGCAGTATGTTAGTGTAATGATTCTTATAGGCTGTATGTAAATGCTTTAGGATTTGTATCTTGTACTAGATTTGTTAGTATAAATTAGAATATTCAGTATAGAAGAAGATTTAATGCACTGTAACATGAACTTCGCTCTCTTATTACTCTTACTTCTCTTGCACTCTTACTTTTATGCTCTTATTCCTTCTCTTACTCTCTTGCTCTACTCTTTCTCTCTCTCCCAGTCCTGCTCTGAGCTGGCAGCTCTCAGCAGGGCTCCTATACCCACACCCTAAGCAACAAACCGCACACTCCGAAACCAGCTTAGGACTTTCAGAGACCTCTCCTCCTGTTTTACACACGCACCCATACCTTTGTGCAGGCTCTCCAGGGGCTCCAGGACGCCCCTGCGGAAGGAGGCCATGGGGTCCTGCACGCAGGAGCGCAGGCTGAGCAGGCTCTGCAGGTGCGGCTCGCGCAGCAGCTGCTCCCGGTAGGCCACGAACTGCGGCGAGCGGCAGAGCAGCGCGGCCACGTTGTGCACAAACTCGGGCACCAGGCAGGTGTAGGCGTTGTCAGCCTGGCAGTAGTGATAAGCTACGACCTGGCAAAGAGAAAAGAATTTAAAACTCCCGTGGTCTTCATTAGAGCCACGTCAGTGCAGTTGTAAAAGCAGCGTTTGTTTTTTTTTTTTCCTTTGCTGAGTTTGATCTGTTCTGGCAGGTGAAGTCTTTAAGAGCAATGAGTGTTAACTACCCATGACAAGAACACAGATAAATCAGTTGGTAAAAACAGGCACTGATGCTGAAAAATGGACCTCCCACTCGAGGAACAAATGAAATCAAGCTATAGCTGTTTGCAGAGATGGGCAGTGACAGTGGCTGACATCTCTGAAGTGCTGTGCTAAGCTTGGATTGTGCTCTAAGCTCTGCCTAAGGACTTGGTGCCAGTAGTCACTTGTGACTGTTTTCTTGAACTTATTCTTTATTTGTTTTGTTTTCACGTGTCAAGCTCTGTGGAAGTGGACAGACAGCACTCTCTGAGTCCATCACAGAGAGGCAGCACCTTGGAAGTGCAGATTCTCCTGAGCTGGGGGTGAAGTCAGGCTCACTGTACTTTACTCATACACTGTGATCCCACGCTTCATTCAAAAATTCAATTCAATTAAAAAAAAAAAGAAAAAGAAAAAAGAAAAAAGAAAAAAAAGTTCCTCTTTTCCCAGCTTTCCCCTGATTTTTCCAGCTCAGCAAACTCTGCTAGAACCCTGCTACATTCTGCCCACCTATTAAATAAGCAGAAAACCAGTGATATCTTCTCAGGCCGTGCTGCCAACTTTCTTGTTTTCTTTTGCAATATAAAAAAGGCCCTCAAAAATCTGTCTCTGCTTGCAAACCCCTTGGGAAGCTGCTCTGGCACCACTCCAGCCCAGCTTCTCCTGCTCCCTTGCTGCCTCCAGCCTCAGGCACTGCCTGCCCATTTGGAATGAGCCTCTGGCAGGGCACAAAGCTTTTCTCCAGCTCCCATTCTGGACTGGGTTTTCTTTTCAAATATCACTGAGTATCCAAAAATATCTCAGCAAGGCAGGTGGAAACCACCACTGCCCTGGAGCACTGCAGCACAGAATGCTGCAAAACAAATTGCATTTCTGAACTTGGGAAGGACAATGTAGCTGAGGACACTGTGCAAAGGAAAAGCTCCTCTGGAGCTCGATGCAGCTGGGATGAAATGCACCCATGGCTTTGGATATGATGAAGGCTTTCTGTCTCTCCACCTGCAAAACCTGTCCTGTGGATTGCAGAGGCTTCAGGGTGGTGAAGGATGGTACCAAGGAATGAATACATCAGGCTGTGGGGTCCTCACCCATTGCTGCTCCAGCACTGGCTTTTCATTTCCAATATGAAATTCCCAATGGGGTATAATGCAGTAATTTCCTTTCCCAGTCAAAACAAGGTGTGACACATGCAGTCATGAGAAGGCTGGGCTGTTATTTCAAGCATCAAGCCCTAATACATGTATTTAAGATTTAATGGATACCTCCAAATTCCTTACAGAATTTTTCCTACCAGCCAGTTAAAATATAATGATTTCCCTTAGAGAACCGCACTATGTAAAGTAATTATAGAGGTAATGATTTCTTTTCATCAATCCTATTTATTTGGGGATTATAACTTGTGCATTTCACAGAATGAAGTTTGTAAGTTGCCATTCCTTGATATCAGGTTCCACTAACAGAAATTACTCTGATTTCCTACGCAATTTATGTGTAAACACAAAAATAAAATCTCTTTTAATGAGAGGCCAATTAATTTCTTCCAGGAATCTGAAGAGTCATGTCATGGAAAAAGGGTCACACATAATCATTATCACCATCAGATTTTGGGAAACACATGTAATTACCACCCAATTAATTTCAGCAGCTTCCCATCCATTACAGTTGGACTTGATGATCTTAGAGGTCTTTTCAAACCTTAACAATTCCATGATTCCTGATCCCTATGCTCCATTTACTGGTGCATCAACTAAGCCTCATAACCAGTAGGATAAACATAAAACTTAATGGGTGGATCTGAAGCTAAAGCAGAAAGCCAGGAAGATTCTGGGAAGTCAACCAAAGCAAATGACATTCTCAGAAAATGCAACCCGAGCCAGAATTTCATCTTGATGTTATTTATTCTCTGTGACATTTTCTCTATCTTCAAATCACAGAGAGGCTGCCAAAAGCCAGTGCTGACAGTGGAGCCTGGAGCTGGAGATCAGGCTGGGAATCAGCTCCTCACTTCATGGAGCTGGGTGTGAGTTTTCTCACACTGTAAAACTTTCAAGTTTTCCCATCCTGTTCCACCCTTGGGAATGAGACCAGGTCAGTGTGACAAGGGAGTGGAGGAACCTCCAGGATGGCCAGGGGCTGGCGTGGATGGGACTCATCCCAAACAGCTTCAAACTGTTCTTTCTACCCTGGATTTGTTGGATGCCAGTAACGCCCTGGGAAAGGCCCCTTCCCAATTATTTCACCTTAAATATTTCATTTATTGTTCAAGGTTAATTTGTCCAGGAAGAGGGATGGATTACCAGCTTCACTGCTAAGGATTCTCTTCCATGATATGGGAGACCACATCCAGACTTTGCTCAGCATCTGAAATGACCACTCTCTGTTCTAGCCATGATTCTGAAGTGATTTTCAAGTCTCCTCCTTTTTGATGACTGGGTAAGCCAAAAAACAAACAAGAAAAACCCCCTTGTATACCCTGGAAATTAACTTTTCACTGGAAAAGGTGTGCTCGCTCTTAAAAAAAGCTTCATTTTCCACAGATCTAACTATTTTGCCTAAAAATAATGCATGAACAAGTTCCAACCACGCCTTATCATACACAAATCCTTGAGTTAAACATTTAATTTTATCGAGAAACTATTAAAATAAATGGTATCACATGGGAACATCATGTGGTTCCAAAAGTATGGGCACGCCTGGATGTTGTGTTCAGCAAATTGTTATTTGTGTCTGATACAATTTAAGAAATAATTTTTCTAGCCATAGTTTCAATTTGAACTTTGTCATCCCATTGCCCTAAATGCTTTAAACACTAAAGACTTCCTAAACTTTTAAACCTTTATTTCAGCTATCAGGTTTTTTAAATAATTTCCTTGTTTTAAAGTTTGACTAAATTCAAATCACCATTTTTCAAAGCACACAAGGCCCGTAAGCAACCCTAAAGCAAGAAGTGGGTTACAACAAAGGATGGGAAAAGTAACACCTACATCCAGCTGAGTGCTCAAAATACCTGCTCATGTCATTTTTGTAAGGGCTGAGAATGGAGTCGAGTGACTCCATACTGAGAAACCAAGGTGTTATGCTTTTTGTATTAAATATCAAATGCCTGAAGTTAAAAATTTGTATAGTTTCCTTTCTTGCTTGAATAGAAGCTGCAAAATAGTTCACTCTCATATGATAAGTATTTTACTTCCAAGGAGCACCCCCTCTCCTAAAATGATGTGCAGAGTTCAGCTGGCTACACACTAAAGCACCACATTTATCATGAGCTTCTTGGTAGCTCATTTTTCTAAGTATTAATTATGTGTTACAAGACTTGAGGAACACCAGATGTGGGGACAGAGAGCACAGTGAACAGACCACAGCCAACATGACCCCATTTCCTCCTGAAGTGGGTCAAGGAGCCCCAAAACACTCATTTACTCTGAAATGACATAAACTTCATCTTTGTAACTGCCAAGACATTATTTGTATTCTCTCTACGTGTTTAACCCAGGAAGTCTTCAGGAGCCTCTTCTCCAGACCCTTCCAACACCAGTCATTCTTACTCTCCCTTTTTTGCCAGAATCATTTCCCAATTCCACTTTCATCCAGCCTCATGTAACCTTCATTTTCCTGCTGTCTGAAGGAAACAGTTGCTGAATGAAGGATGTTAAAAGCAGAACAGCTATTCCGAGGATAATGGAAAATGCTGGTGGAGGAGCAGGCAAGAGCCACGTGAATGGAGCAGGAGGATGAGGGTGAGAGGGCAAAGGGGAGGGAAAAAATGAGACACAAAAGAGATTGAGTAAGTACAGAGGGTGAGAAGGGACTGAACTGTGAGGGAAGAAAAGAAAAGAAAGGGGAAGTAGGAGAGGGAGAAGATGACAGTAATGGGAAAGGCTGGAAGGACAACATGAACATCAAAGGAGTGGGAGGGTCTGGAGATGGCTCAAGGGAAGTAAGTTATTTTTAATTATTAGCACAGGCCAATTTTAAGCACTTCTCCAGCACTGCTTCTGAAACAGAATCTACTCAATTTAGACAGCATTCCTTTGCCATAACACCTCTTCTGTGGTTTGTCTTGGCTTCCTTCTGGAAGTGTGTCGTGCAAGGACAGCCAACCCCCCTTGGACCAACCTCCCAGACCCCTGAGCTCACAGCAACACCCCACTCCCTCCAGGGCTCTTAAAGGCCTTCAGCATTGTATTTTAACCTTTAACCAGATTTTTTTTTGACCCACAGAAAATAGCTTCAATAAATGCAGTGTAACACTTTGACCTGCCACTATGCCACGTGCCAGGCACAACGCTGCCTGGGATAATGGAAATGGCCATCAGCACTGCACGTGAGTGTGACCCACTCTGTGGCACGTGGTGACCCAGTTTATTGGGAATGTTCATTACATTTACATAGCTGACTATGCTGGTAAATGCCCTCTGAGCCTCATTAGTGTCCCAGGGCATCAATGAATCCCTCCACCCCTCTGTAAGGTAGGAGCACTCTGTTTCTATATGCCTGCAGCAATGTCAGTGATGCTTTGGATGTGGCTTGGAGGATGGGGAGAAGAGCCTCTGGTGCCACCAGCTGTGGCCAGCACCAGCAAAATGCACTAATGCAATGGATGTGCAGCACCTCCACCAGCTGCTCTGCACGGGGTACAACCCATTAGTGCAGCTGAGCTGGGTTTCAGGTCCATTTGTTTAAGTGCTGCTACCACAAGCCACCAAACAGCATCCAGAAACCCTAAGAATAAAGCTGTTCAATGGGTTAGTTAAAACTGGGTAGCCAGTCCATTAAAAATCCTCTGTGAGTAAAGGATAAACCTTCAGGGAAAAGGGAAGGTCAGCATGGCAGGACTGAGTCGAGCTCCTGCTTGCCAATCAGCAGTTACTCAGTTCTAAAATTAATGATTTGTTCATCTCTGACATTAAGAGGTAAATGCAAACTTTGCCCCCAAGAATTTACTGCACAAAAACCAAGAATAAAAGTACAGCCCTGAGTAATCCAGAGGAGGAAAAGCAACTGTTTGTTCACCTTTTGTTTCTGTCATCACAGATACACAACTTCTGAGTATTGGGATAAGTGACATTTTCAGAGGGAAGGGGAGTGGGTGAGAGGACAACGAGCTTCCCACCAGCATTCTGGAGCCTGTGCCAGCCCTTACCTAAGACTGTTTGTATATTATTAATCTGCTTTTGTAACCATCTGCACTTCTCCAGCACAGGGCCCTCAGCCCAAACTGAGAACATCCTGCTCTGCTCAGTGCAGGGTGAGGTGGAACATCTGCACACAGCTTTATGCACATATGGCTCATCTAGCTCCTAAAATAACCCTGACAATTGTGGTTGTCCATCACTGTCAACACTTTCTTCTGTACTTCAATCCTGACTTTAGTGTAAACACGACTATGACACACACACATCCAAGGAATCCTTTTCCATCCAGATTAACCAAAGTGTTCTTCCCTTCCTTTGGCTCTTTTTCCTTCAGCCAATTGGACAAAATCTGTTTAAGGAGACCATCAGCAACTCTTTTTTTATTCCATAGCTACTGACACAGGAATATGCTGTTCCTCTCCCTCTGCTCTAGCACTAAAGGACATTCCAGTCTTTTTTTCTCCTTCTTTTCTTTTTTGTGTTAGATTTTGGAAAGCCTTTAGCTTATCTATACAAAGGTTTTCCTAAACTGTCCTCACGAACGCCTGCTGGAGAATGTGGCATCAGACATTCAGATTTAGAAGCTGAATTAGTTTAACCAACTATTTTTACTATTGCCCACTAGCCATTCAGTGGTTTTGCTCAGCTAAGAGTTCAGCATCTTCAAAGCCTCAAAATTCTCACAATGCCTCAAAGGCAAGTTAGAAGTGTGATGGAGTTTCTGAAGGAGGTGACTGCACGCACCACAGAATCTGTTATTTGAACATATTTCCAATTCTGCTGCCAGGTCAGTAATGCTTTTCCCCCAGTGTCACTCAGAGATGTCAAACCCCACAGCTGTGGCAGGACAGGAGTGTTTGTTTTATCCAGGAGGACATCACATGGCACAGCTCTTTCCAAGCAAATCAATTCATCTGCTGTTGACAGCAAGGATTTCCTCAGTGACTGGGTTGTGCTGCCCAGGAGGCTGCTACGAGAGCACTGCACACATGACTCCCAGCTATCAGCCTGACAAACATCCTTACCCATTTTATTTGTCTTTGTTTTTCTTCCTGAGGCTTGATAATCCATCAAACTCACTGTTTGTAGTGTGCTGCACAGCCCTTCTGGAAAAGGTTTTGATGCAATAAACCAAACCGCTGTTTATGACAAAGAATAAACATGGAACATGCAGCTCGAAAGAATTAATTACAAAACTGAACAAAACAAAAAAACCTCCTATTTTGTTAGAACAATCTCCCTTCAGGGCAGGAAATGAAGCTTTGAGAGAGGATTTAAGCATGTGCTTTGTTTCAATGCATGTCTTCATCCAACACACCTGGAAGTCACCCACTCTCCCTAAATATTAAACCACTGATAACTGGTTACATGTCCCTTCCAGGGTCAGTTATCCCAGGACCAATATCTGCAGGGACCACTTTTCCTTTACTAGCCAGGGAATGAGAGTGAGGCAGATGAGATGCTGGTCTCCAAGGATCCCAAAAAGGGCAACAGCAATGCTGGGAACAGACCCAAGGCCCCTGAATGCTGAATCAAGTTGTGCCGTTGCTCTGAGTCATCCCAGGAACTGTTTGCTGAGCACGATGGAGCTTTTTCCAAGTTCCATGTGCTGTGTCAGCAATTTAGGCACAAGAAGTGCTCCCAAGTGCTCTAAGGTCAACTCATCAGTCTTGGCATTGATCTGTTCATCAAGGCCTGATGTCTGGGAGCTGGGGACTGTTATTTCTGGAATCTGCCTCCATTTACAGTAGTGAAGATTTACTGGGAGATTAATGACCTTGCTCCCAGTGGGTAATCCTGCTGCAGGCACTATGGGCAGCACATCTCCCAGCCCCAGCTGTTGTGCTCTGACAGCAACACACTGGATTTATTCTACAAAAAAAAAATGGACAAAGGATGAGCAGGATCTTAAAACACTTCCTAAACAGTCTGGAGCCAAGGTGTAACAACCGATTTTTACTTTCATTTTGGCTGTAAGGATTGTTTTTAGCTCTTTCTGCAGTGATCAGAGATGCCAGAAAAGCTTCAGTGAGTGATCTATGTTGTGGATGTGACACAGTGTTTGAAAGAGCCATATTCCTTACCTTTTCCAGGAGGAAACTGGAGCTAAAACAGCATCCATTTATCAATTACATCCCCAGCAGGATGACTTAAGCACTCAGGGGAAGTGATAGATGAGGTATTTTAAGCAGAGAAAGCACACTTTACTGCCCTTTCTGGTAGTCTGCAGAGCTTCAGATTTGCAAGGAATACAATGACTAATGCACCCTGACCAAAACCAGACCTGGGCATTGCATTCCTTTCAAGAACTCCATGTGGAAGAGGAGAGTATCAAATCTTAATATTTGTTTACGTAGCACATGCTCCCTGCCTGGCCATCTGGGTGCAGCAGGAAAGCAGACAGGACAAGACAGTACCTGGTACAAAAAGCCAAGCAAAACATGTCCTGGTAATAACTCAGAACAGAGACTTTCTTGCTGTTTTCCTCTCCAAAGTGGAAGCAGGTGGCAGGAAAGCATTAACTGCTCCTCCCATCCTCCCAAAAGGTGGAGGAGGAGCAAGAGCAAACTCCTTGAATTTCAAAGCAACAGAATGGCACCTTCCCACCACCACAGAATTAGGGTGAAATCTCAGTAATACAATAAAATTCAAGCTGTAAATCTCATGTACATAAGTGACAGTATTCCATATGTTCCATACAAACCACTCCTGCCAAAACAGCAAGTAATTTGTGCATTGTTCCAAAGGCTACGGTCTACTTTGGAGAATTTTCCAAAAAATTCCCAAGTGCACACACAGCATTAACACTCAGCTTGTGCCTTCCCCAAGTGCAGTACCTGCCCTTTTCCAACAAAACACCACTCAAACACTGGGCAATTTTGTTCTCAGTGCTGAAGAAAAACCACAATTATTTCAGTAGTTGTGCCATATCCCAACATTTCTAATGAGAAAGTAGGGTGGCTGTGAAAGACAAACCCTCAGAGTAACACTGGAGTGTATTTGATGTAGAGGGAGTTTCATTTTAGAGAAATAACTTTCCTGGGTACTAAAACTCCTTCCACAAGTCCCTCTTGAGGCTCCCCAGCTGAGCATTTGAACGCATGGATTTTCCAAGTGACGCCAAGCAGGAGAACTCCCAAGGAGGCTCTGTCACCCACAACCCAGACTGCTGTGACACCTTGGACACAACAAAAATCATTTCACAGAGCTGCCTGGAGCCCCACATCTCTGCTTCCTGGCTCTAGAGCTGCCCCTCTCCCCAGGAGCCCCAGCTGAGCGTCTGAACGCACGGATTTTCCAAGTGATGCCAGGCAGCAGAACTCCCAAAGAGGCTCTGTCACCCACAACCCTGACTGCTGTAACACCTTGGATACAACAAAGATCATTTTGTAGAGCTGCCTGGAGCCCCACATCTCTGGCTCCTGGCTCATTCTACACCCCTCTCCCCAGGAACCCCAGCTGGGCTGGCTGAGCATTTGAACGCACGGATTTTCCAAGTGACGCCAAGCAGGAGAACTCCCAAGGAGGCTCTGTCACCCACAACCCAGACTGCTGTGACACCTTGGACACAACAAAAATCATTTCACAGAGNATGCCAGGCAGGAGAACTCCCAAGGAGGCTCTGTCACTCATGACCCTGACTGCTGTAACACCTCGGATACAACAAAGATCATTTTGTAGAGCTGCCTGGAGCCCCACATCTCTGCTTCCTGGCTCTAGAGCTGCCCCTCTCCCCAGGAGCCCCAGCTGAGCGTCNCCCTCTCCCCAGGAACCCCAGCTGGGCTGGCTGAGCATTTGAACGCACGGATTTTCCAAGTGACGCCAAGCAGGAGAACTCCCAAGGAGGCTCTGTCACCCACAACCCTGACTGCTGTAACACCTTGGATACAACAAAGATCATTTTGTAGAGCTGCCTGGAGCCCCACATCTCTGGTTCCTGGCTCTGGAGCTGCCCCTCTCCCCAGGAGCCCCAGCTGAGCGTCTGAACGCACGGATTTTCCAAGTGACGCCAAGCAGGAGGACTCCCAAGGCGGCTCTGTCACTCATGACCCTGACTGCTGTGACACCTTGGACACAACAAAAATCGTTTTACAGCCCCGCATCTCTGGTCCCTGGCTCTGGAGCTGCCCCTCTCCCCAGGAGCCCCAGCTGAGCGTCTGAACGCACGGATTTTCCAAGTGACGCCAAGCAGGAGGACTCCCAAGGCGGCTCTGTCACTCATGACCCTGACTGCTGTGACACCTTGGACACAACAAAAATCGTTTTACAGCCCCACATCTCTGGTTCCTGGCTCTGGAGCTGCCCCTCTCCCCAGGAGCCCCGGTGTGCCGTACCTGCGAGGCCAATCTCCGCATGGCCTCCTCCTGCCGCCGCCGCATCTCGGGGGTGCCCGGGCAGCTCCCGCTGGCGATGGACGCGTGCGCCGAGGGCGGCTGGGCCAGGGGCAGCTCTCGGTTGGCATCCACATCTGTGCAAGGAAAGAGGTTAGGACAGGCACTAATGTTAGTATTACAAACCAGGCAGCTGCTGTTTGCTATGCATGGTGGTTAAAATGCTTCCCACAAATGCTCTGCTTGGGATTTCAGGGATTTCCAGGCCAGAGGCTTCTCAAGGAACTTCTTTTTGGAACCACTAAGAAAAAGCCTTGAGCCTATCTTAGTCATCTTCCCCACTGTAATTTCATTGACTTCAAAATAATGACAATAATGGAGTGAACTGGGCCCTCTGGCAGGCTCTGCCCTCAGGTTTGGTGGATTTGAGTGCAGATCTCTCCTGCTCTGCACTTCTGCCAGCAGACCTTCCCTTGTTTTGAACAATCGCTGGTTAATTTGGTTCCAAGCCCTCCTTCAGCACAGCCAGCCAATTTTTCTGAATTACAGGCCTATTTTCTAACATAAATAAACGAAGAGTCCCAGCTAATACAGCCATCTGAAGCCCATTAATTTAATCAGGGGGAGAGGAGCAGAAGCAGCACAAGGATCTGGAAAAGGCTTGCAAGCAGATAATAAATTATGCTGGAATCATCTCTGGCAAATTTAACCAGGTCCTAGTGCATTTTAGCTGCTTCTTTTGCCTGGTAAAGCAGAAATTGGCTTTTCCAGCAGATTGCTACAGAAGCTCATCCACCTGGCCTTTGTGGATAACATTCCCACACTATTTTTATTTTCACTCCTAAGTACTCACATGGAGGATTTTTTAAATGACACCACAACATGCAGCACTTGGAGATGTCTAATTATTGATTATTTTAAGAACAACACCACTCTGAAGTGCAGTCTGTGCTGGCAGAGGATTCTCCTGACTGGATTGCTGCAGTGCATCCCTGAGCTTGACTGGAAATAATCATGCAAACAATGACCCATTTAATGGCAAACAACAGAGGAGGACAAGTGCTGCCTCCATAATTAAACCCTGAATGTGTTAGAATGAGGTACGTTCTTAAATTCTGAGCATAACACCACTGTCACCTGTATTCATTTTCTGAGAGAAGAGTTAGAAGTATGAGGCTGTATTGAAGCCACTTTAATTAGCTGATTGCACAACTGCCATAGCAGAGTCAGACCACCTGATTAGCACATATTAATTAGCATAGATTTAATAAGCATGATAGGTTTTTTTCAGCATGTGGAAAAAGAAACTACAAAGAAACTTATCCCAAAATCAGAGATGAATCATAGAATATCCTGAATTGGAAGGGACCCACAAGGATCTTGCAGAATAATTATTATCTTGACTAGTACTTGTAATCTCTTTAGGAAATCAAATCTAATTAATCACTGATTCTGAAGGTTTCCATCCTAATAACTAACACTGAGGAACCATTCAGCTTTCAACTCCATGGACACACCAGAGTGAACTAAACAATGTGTTAGGTGGGACCAAGGATCTTCATCATCCCCATGTGAGAAATCCAGCTTTTAGTCCAGAAGGAGTTCGTTAATGAACATTAATGAAGGAGCTCTTTAATGCCCACCATCACCCTAAGCAGACTGGGGACACACACTCAGCTGCTGCACTGCAGAGCTGCAGTTAAAATACAGAAACAAGCCCTGCCTTTCACTCCACATTGCTCATTTAGCTCTGACAAGTGACACTGCTCAACATGCCAACCCCGGTGACATTTCAGCTCTTCCAATAGGGCAAGAGCACAGCAATCCAGTAAACAGATTTAACTACAGCTTCACTGAGATACAGTGACCTACATCCTTCAAGATACCTTCAGGTACCTAACTCAGTATTTTTAGTCCTGTCTTACTCACTTACTGAAAGCTGAGTGATTTTAAAATGTTGTCATCTCCACCTGCAAACCTGCCAGCATGCAGTGATGGGAATTGGATGGGACCAGAGGAGGCAGAGCAATCTTGGGTCCTGAGCCTACAGGGGCTTGTGACCTGCATGGAATATTTATACCACGATTAAATGAGATAAACAATCCATATGGGAAGAAGAATGCACTGGCATGGATTTATAATCATTGAATACTTGCTGCCTGATCCGGCTGGAGATGTCATGAGCGGGGGGATTGGACTACATGACCTTTAAAGGTCCCTTCAAACCCAAACCATTCTGTGATTCTATGATTCTAAAATCAGAATCTTCCCAGTCAGAGAAAAGTCTGTGATGTTTCTAAGCCAGACAAGTCAGAGACAGACCGCTCTGACTCTTCAAAAAGCAGCTTTGGAACAGGAGCAGTACAAAAGCTGCCTGTAGCAGTACCCAGAGGGACTCCAAGAGAGCTGAAGCAGGTCTTTACACAAGGGCAAGGAGGGATAGGACAAGAAGGAATGGCCTCAAGCTGAAGGAAGATAGATTTAGAGTAGGTGTTAGGAAGAAACTGCTCCCTGTGAGGGTGGGGAGGCACAGGCTGCCAGAGAAGCTGTGGCTGCCCCATCTCTGGAAGTGTCCAAGGCCAGGCTGGATGAGGCTTGGAGCAACCTGGGATAGTGGAAGGTGTCTCTGCCTCTGGCAGGGGGTTGGAATGAGATAATCTTTAAATCTTTCCAACCCAAAACCATTCAGGGCTTCTATAACATATTTTTCCAAGCTCCTTCCTCTGCTTGACAACAAAGACTAAGCCGATTCCTTGGGCCGGAAGAGAAATGGAATTATTTCAGCCGAGACCACTCCAAAACGTGCCACAAAACCTCTCTGAGTTTTGGAGACCCGCAGTGCTGCCATCCTTACGTTTTGGAGAGGCGTGGGGGCTGTCTGAAGCAATCTGCCTCATCCTGGTGCCGTGGCAGCTGAGCGCCACCAGCCTGGAGATGATGGCGGTCTTGCCGAAGCCGATGTTGCCGACGATGACGACGCCGCGGTTGACGCTGGCGTTGGAGCTCTGCAGCTGCGCGTCGATCTCGTGGAACACCCAGTCCCGGCCCACGAACACGGACTCGGTGGTGATGCTGGGCACCTCGAAGAGCAGCGGCTTCAGGGAGATGTCGGGGGGTCTGTAGGGCGCAAAGCGCACTGCAAAGGGAGACACGGTCAGTCACGGTTTGGTAAGATTTTAGCTGAGGGTTACAATTAATTTGTATTTGTTGCCCTGATTTTTCAGCCTTCTGATGTTTTCAGTTCTGTGATGGAGTTTCTCATGCTGGTTTGTGTAAACACAGCACATGTTTTCTTAACTGTTTTTTTGCTTTTCATTCCTTTCTCCTGGGTGGAAAAGGTTTGATGGACCTTTTCCCTGATCGGTTGGAGAGGTGGTAACCTCATCCTCCAATCCACAGTCCTTCCCAAAACCCTACATAAAACTAAATGTAAATAAACCTTGGCTCTTTCCTGCCCTGGAGAAGAGCAGTGTCTGTGTCGTTTTTGTTGTGCTCTAGTGCAACACCCATTGAAGTTGGATACACAAGCGATAGGTTAATGATTATTAGATGCTTAAGCCAGAGATAATTGTTATATTGTTTGCCATTATGAGCTTATTTGTAGAAGGAAGTGGAGCAAGTGAACCATTGTAAGAACATATTGAAACCAGCAGAGCAATGCCCAGCACCTGGACTTTATGTAAATTCATCACAAAGCTTGGATGGTGCCAGAGGGTCACAGAGACCTGAGGAAGACCTTCCTGACTTCATCCCTTGAGACCACTGACCCAATTCGAGACCACCAATCCAATTCAGGAGAAAATCTTTGCACACATGAAAGACTAACAACCTCATTTTAATACAGAGCAGGGATGGGAGGTGCTGGGGTTATGCACATGTATTGTATGTAAGATTTTGGGAAACAAATAGAGGGCAAAGAACCTTGCACAGGGCAGTCACGCCTTTTGGAGACTAATAAACATAATAAACATTGTCTAAGTTTAATTACAGAGTTTCTGTCCATGATCTTTGGGTTTTAACGACTCAGTGGGAAGAACATCAACGTCCATGCCAGAGGGGAAAGCAGAGTTTGGAAATTGCTGTTTATATTTCTGTTACAAAAGGTGAAAAGAAAACACAATTCTGTATCACCCCCAGGTTTGTTGTGAAAGTGTCTGTCTCATGTTGGGGGAGTGGGAACTATCCTCTCCTCCATCCCAAGCCTCACCCAAAAATCTTGGTTCTTCCCATCCTGCAGAATGGCTGGCATTTGCTTTGTGGGGAAGAGAACTCACAGAACATCACAGCCCTCAGCTTGTGCCTCGGGTTACAGCAACCCAAAAAGCCTCAAATCCCCAGGGATGAAAACAGGGAAAGCAAGAATTGCCTTCCCCATCACACTCTTAGGGTTGGGATTTCTCTATGGCTCCCCTGCTTAAAATAATTGATTTAACAAATAATAGCAGAGACAATCTCCCATTTAGTCTCTCTCCCTGGGACTTGGGAACACTGGGAACAGAGAGTGGGGCTGTAATGTGCCCCCAGTAGAGGGCCAGGAATGTCTTCACTATTTCAGCTCCATGCCAAGACTAGGGATAGTTTAGGATTTCCAGCTGGAAAAAAGAGCTGCTGTTTATAACAACCCATATTGATGCAATTTCACAGCAATAGCTGCAAAATGCAGCATTTCAGGGAAGAACCCCCCCTTGCATATGTAATGACACGAAAATATTTCCTAACAGTGATAGTTTGCTTTTTCACATCTTCTTCTCCCTCTCTTCTTAAAAACAGCACAGCACCTCAGGTAGGAGAAGAAACAAATTTTTAAAAATTGAAACGCTGCTGCTATTCTCATGCAATTGTCACAAAAAGGGAAAAAAATTAAAAACAAAACGCAGAAGGAAAATATGTAGTGCTACAAGGGTTTAAAAAGTGTGTCTGGAAAACAATTTGATTCTGTTCCTACAATAAAGCAGAATGTTTTGGATGCAATCACTGCAAATTACACAGCCTTGGCAAGCTGCTGCCTCCAAACATATGGAAATTTGGTCTGTCAAACTTTGGTTTCTTCACTTACTGCCTGCTAATGCACTCCTAGAACTGCCTCAGCAGCCAGGAGGATTTCATTACAGACTGCCATCCAAAGCTCACAACCCCACTCTTTGGGGGCTCATGTGTTTGGTACAAAGCCCAGCCAGGCTGTACCAGGCTGAGCATGCTGGGCAAAAACCCAGCCTGTGCCTTCCAGCTCCCCAGTTCCTCACCCTAAGATGGTGGGCTCAAAAAAAACCCCCTACAGAACAGCAAAGTTGAATGTATTGCCAAAAGAAACTTCTCTTCTATGCACAGGGGAGAATAAACCAGTCTCATGGCACAGAAACAACCTGAAAATATCCCAAATGAGCTTTATGGGCTGTTTACTCATCTGTGCAACAAAAAATGATGGGGCTGAAGCATTAGATCTGCTGCAGACTCAGGACTGTCACAGTGACAGCTTAAGGACATGGTGGAAGACTGAGCTCAGATTAGAAGAGGGATATAAATGGAAGGGTGGGCTGAAATCCCAAGGACATGGAGCAAATCAAGCTGGAGCTGCCTGGGAATAAGCAAAACACTGAAATGTCAGCCCTGGCTCCTCTTCTCATTGCTAACATCTTGTTTGTGGAATTTGCCACGAAGAACCACAAAAAATTTCCCCTCTCAAAAGGCTTTTTAGAAGTCAAAGAGCTGCCTGAATACAGGCATTGTGAGCATCCCTGCCAGTGCTGGCTGAGCTGGTGGCCCCATCACTGCACTGGGCTCCTTCCCCACTGGGACACTGCAGAATGCAAGGGGCAGCTGCAATCCCTGGCCTCGATGTAAAAAGTAAAACAAAACAGTAGTAGACCAGAAAATTTCTCGTTTTTAATAACTTATTGAAGTATTAAGCCCAAGGAGACCAGCTGAGAGCTGGGGGTATTAATCTGGAGAAGAGACAAGAGAAGGCTCTGGCAGGACCTTACTGCAGCCTTTCAGTGCCTAAAGAGGCTCCAAGAGAGCAGGACAGGGACTTTGGACAGGGGCCTGAAGGGACAGGACAGGAGGGAATGGCCAGAGGGCATGACTGGATGAGATATTAGGAAGGAATTCCTCCCTGTGATGGTGGTGAGGCCCTGGCACAGGTTCCCAGAGAAGCTGTGGCTGCCCCTGGGTCCCTGGAAGTGTCCAAGGATAGGTTGGAGTAACCCAGGATAGTGAAATGGATAGGGATGGGAATGGATGAGCTTTAAGGTCCTTTTCAGCCCAAACCATTCTGGGATTGTGGTTTCCACATGGATGAAGTGGCTGCTGCCCCAGCTCCCCACCCAGCCACCCCTAGGGTGTCACTGGACATTTTATAAGTTTCTTGGATGCAAACTGCTGAGTTTTTTCTTCCATGGGAAAGCTCTTTTTTCTCTGCAGATTTCAAATCTGTGTGTGTGTGTGTTTCAAGGACAGAATGCATTCCTTTGCCTGTCTCCAGATATGGGAGATGTGGTTTTCTTTTCCCAACCTGTGATATAAAGAATTGCTGTCTCTCTGACTTGGTAAGCGTTTGCTGGCATTCTTGGAGTTTGAGTGTGGAGATGGAAGAAGCAAGATGCCAGCTCTGTACCTGGGCAGAAATAGCCCAAATCCTTCTGAACAACAGAGTCATTTTAATAAATAATATAAACCTTCTGATATTGGAGCCAAGAGTGTTGATCCACCCCGCTGTGACTCCAGCAGCAGCAGCCAGGGCGTGTCCCTACCTCGCAGGTCCTGCTGCGCGCGGGCGCTGGCCACGCTCTGCCGCGGCATCCGCAGCGACGTGCGCAGGGGGGTGTGCCTCTGCTCGTCCAGGTAAGCCAGGTCCTCCAGGTGGGCTGAGCTGGTGGCTGCCACGAGAAAGCAAAGAAGCACATCACACACCTGGCTTGTGCATCTCAGGCTCTGGTTATTGTGGTTTTGGTTTTTAATGATGATACACGGAGATGTGACTACCTTGAGATAACAGAGCTGATGTGAACCAAGTATCATTTCCCCTAGGAAGAAGTGAAATGTTTTGGTGACTTTTTCCCATGGTCTGGTCTCCTGTTGGTGTTTCCAAATAAAAGAAGGTAACTTCCACTATCCCAGGGTGCTCCAAGCCCTCTCTAACCCAGCCTTGGACACTTCCAGGGATCCAGAGGCAGCCACAGCTTTTCCAGGCAACCTGGGCCAGGGCCTCACTCCCCTCACAGGGCAGAATGTGTTGTAAGAACTGTTCCCAGTTGTAAACATTCAGCACTTTGCAGGCTGCTAAATAATGGGTATTTTTGTGCTGTTCTGGAAGGTGTTTGGGGAGAACATTAAAAAAAAAACCACCTAGCAAGAAAAAAAAAGGAGTAAAAAAAAAGGCAGCAGGTATAAGTGCTGCTATGCTTTGCTTCCCAAGAACAGATTGTACACAAACTAAATTGTATTTGAAAAAAAAAAAAAAAAGGAGAGGAAGAGCCTGTTTTAGCAAAGCTCTGAATTCATGATTACCTTAAAAAGTGGAATACCATGGAATAACACTAAAAGAAAGGCAGCTTTTTCCCCCATTCCCAGCTACACTGTCTCCACACTGATGACCTTGAGGCTCAAAATTAATGTATCTATTTTCTGGTGGGTTAATTTTCAGTTGGATTAGTCAACTAATCTGGTTTTATCAAGTGGTTACCCAACATGTCACTGGAGCAGGGACATGGAATTGGTAGCTCAGCATTAACTCTTTGAGAAATGTCACATTTGCAGACAGACTTAAATCAACTCTGAAACTATACTTGGTTTTGCTTTCCCATCATTCAGGTACAAAGATAATGAGGTTAAACTGTTTGATCCATATAAATCCACTATCTTAACCCCATAATTTCTGGTGCCAGAAGTATATAGGAACTAACATGTGATAATTTGATGATAAAATCAAATGGTTAAGCCAAATCTTGAATTCTCATCATAGTTACTTCCATGATTTAACCTGGGACATGAACTGTGCTAGTTGACATAGTACTTCAAAGCAGCAAAATCTCTACTAAAAAATAAACATCCAGAAGGAAAAGTTGTTCCTGAACTTTACTGGAGAGTTTCCTCTTGAAATAGTATTTGCCTCTAAGTGCACTAAGCAAGTTAACAACTTCCAAAGACAATTAAATCAACACACATGTATTTAAATTTATGGTGCCCAGCCTACTCTGTTTGCTTTGGAAGATGTTTACACAGTGTCATTCATAAGGAATTCAGCTAAAGCAAGCAGGCTATGGAAGCAGAGTTTGAGTTTTCTATCCCCTCTCTCCAGGTTTTCAGTCTGTGCTGCACCTCCATGCTCTGGGCTTGTACTCCACCATCTATAAATCTCATTTCTGCATTGCTTTTAGGTCTGTGACCAGCCAAAGTGGGATTAAAAAGGAAAACTAATCCAGTTATGCAATGCAGCCTGGTTCACCAAGGGATGCTGATTTAACAGACAACATCCCAGGCTCTTTGGGGGATCTCTCAGAATCATCTCTGGGTTTTCTGAAGCAGACTCAGAATTCAAAGTGTGGATTTCTCCATGTGTACACAGACACACAGACAACACGTTTTATCCCAGAGAAGTTACCCAGCAAGAAAAAAAATATGGGGCAATAAAGGAACAGGGAGTAATTCCAGGCAAGCAGCTTTGCAGCAAAGCTTTAATATTTCTAATCCCATCTCTTTTTTTCTGCCCTGCTGTTACCAGCTTCAGGGGAACGCTCAGCAGGCTGCTGAAAGACATCAATAAGGCACAGCATCATTTAGGAAACTTTCAAAGAGCAAACATGAACTGAAATGTAAATAATGTTGATTTTATGCCAAGACAAAAGATGTCAGTCACTAGCAAATGCCAGGTGCTGTGAGGTGTGAGATGTTTGGGGCACAGCCCACCAGGAGAGACGGGAGCCAGAGCAAATCTTCTGTAGACAGAAAAGTACCACCATTCTCTTAACCCCAGAGCTCTTAAGCTCTTCAGAGAACATGAGACACGTGATTTTACTTGCAATGAATCCTCTGAAATAGTAGAAAAGGCTATGATGTCTTGGCACCTTAAACCCAAGACATTTGCATTGTAATGACAGTAAAGAACCTAGTTTTTCCTTTTGAAACATATTCTCCCATAATCTTGTTATACAATTTTGTAAGAAAGGGACCATAAACTGCTGAAATAACCATTAAACACCACCAGAAACAGTTTTCCACAGAGGAATTTTCCATTTAGAACCAGCAAGTCAAACGAAAAACCCAATTTTTGTCATTCTTAAGGCTGGTGACTCCAGGAAGGAGCTTCCTCCTGGGTAAGCAAACACAAGAAGATCTGTGGCATCTGTGTCTGGCTCTGAGCTAAAAGCACAAACATGAATTTCTTACCTGCTACTGAATTGGGCCGTGGCATAAGGTAAAGAGGGATGGACTGCACTGACTGGGACAGGACTGTCTCCAGGTTCCTCTCGGGGATTTTGTTGAGGCTGTAGGTGGAGGCTGACATGTTCTCGTCCACGCGGTACAGGCACGAGTCCATGCTGGATTTCTGGGATTGCCACTGCTTCAGGTTTCCCCCAGATCCAAGCTCCTTACTGCTCTCCCCTCCATATTTAGTGCGTTCCACGTTTTCAGAGTAACTTGTCAACGTAGCTTAAAGGAAGAAATTATAAACAAAATGAGTAACAAAGCAGGAATGGCTTGGACTCACGCTGCTCTGTGCTGAGCTGAGCCATGCAAGAGCCAAAAATGATCTTCATCATGTTTTCCACATCCACATAAATCAGAGATTATGGATTTTAGTTTAATGATACTCTTTCTGCTTATGACTTCTAAAAGAACATTTAAGCTCTAATGTTTTGGCTCATACTGTTAAAAGCCATTTGTAATTACAAAGAGTATTAAAAATTCTGTGCTGCATTGTATTCAAATACACCGTTGCAGAAAGAACAGGAATTATTTAGGAGGAAACATCACCATGACCTCTGATGTCTTTTAATTGGCATCATAGTTTCTACCTCTCCATTTCCAGGAAATGTTTGCAGAAGTTTGCAAGGTCTGACACTGAGAAGCCTCCACTCACCTGGCTGAACAAGCAGCTCCCACGGATTAGTTTGGTTCAAAAACTGAACCCCTTATCTCATTTTACTGACACTAAATTTTTATGGATTAACTGTGATCCACTCCATTTCCCCTCTATTATTTCATTTTACAGATGAGGATTGTTGCTATTTTGACTTTCCTATGGGAAGTGACAACACTCAACTGATCCAGGACATCCCCATGTTCTCCCCATTTCTATTTTCTCCTCTGGATTCCAGCACAGTCACCCCCTGGCTGTAAATCCCTTTGGGCTATTGACTTTTCTCTCATCTTTAATCCCCAATATATTCATTCAAGGTCATAATCTTAGTCACTGAAACAAGATCTCAACATGTCCAACCTGGCCTTGGACACTTCAGGAAAAGAGCAGGAGGAACCTGGGGGAGTGGAAACCACAGCTTCTCTGGGAAACCTCTTCTTTATCTATCCTAACAGACTCCACAAGAGCTTCAATCTTCACCCCTATTTCTATGGATTGGTCACTATTGGGTTTCTTTCTAGGGAGTGGGCTCAGTATCTTTGCATCCCATCAAATGTTCCAAAATTTAGTTGCTTGCAATGTATTTTGAAATTTAAAACCAACACATGCAACTGCTAAGAACTGGTGTTTATTTGTTGGCATTTACACATAGACTTGCTGTCAGGTAAACCTATTTATGATTTAGGATAAGATAATTAGATAAAAATAGAAAACAGCTGTTCACACATTTTCCTTGGTCCCTCAAATTGTCTGAGAAGTAAGTTTGAAATTATTCTCTATAAAAAACTCCATTTCAAAGACTGGGTTTGCAGGACAAGGCAGGCCATGTTTTCTATTCACAGAAAAAAACCCCATTGATCCATTAGAATCCATTAATTTAAAAAGTCTATCTCAGTATGTGTCTAATTAGTGTTTGTAGAAACAAATCAGCAGCTGACATCAGTCATCTTCCAACACATCAAACTGAGGAAAAACAAAATAACCATGTGTCAAAATAAGTTTTCTCTAAGAGAAGCAACAAAAAAGAAAAAAGAGCTATTAAGTCTTGCTGCCCCCCTTTTTCTAATCAACAATTTGTGTTCATTTTAAACATAATTTTCTCTGGTTTACACTAAAGCTGTTTTATGTGCAAACTCATCATTGAATCAGATATTTAGGACTGCTCCCTGTGGATTAATTTACCTGCAGAACAGCCCTGGATGTTTTAAGTGCTGCTACACGTGCTGAAGTGATGGCTCTATGGATTTAATCTGTTCTAGGAGCTACTTAAAACCAAAATCATTTTAACTTCAGCTAAAAAGCAGAAGCATCAGGTTAGCTGTGAGTCAGCAGCATGAACTTGCACACTGAGCACATCTCCCACAGTGTGACCCCCAGAGCTGCTCAGACACTTCACCTTCACAGTGACAACTGGAGAAAGCATTTTTCAGAGAGATAATTTCAGAAAATTTACATCACCTGCAACTACCAAGATGCAGAGTGATATTCAGGGGAGAAAAGTTGTGAACGCCAAATTGGCAGATAAATACAACGAAAGTGCAAAGATTTGGGCAGCCCTGAAATGGTCAGGGAGTTGGATCAGGTGATCATTGTACTGAAATGAACTGAAATCAGGTGATTTGAACTGAAATATTCTATTCTATTCTATTCTATTCTATTCTATTCTATTCTATTCTATTCTATTCTATTCTATTCTATTCTATTCTATTCTATTCTATTCTATTCTATTCTATTCTATTCTATTCTATTCTATTCTATTCTATTCTATTCTATTCTATTCTATTCTATTCTATTCTATTCTATTCTATTCTATTCTATTCTATTCTATTCTATTCTATTCTATTCTATTCTATTCTATTCTATTCTATTCTATTCTATTCTATTCTATTCTATTCTATTCTATTCTATTCTATTCTATTCTATTCTANTTCCCTTTCCCTTTCCCTTTCCCTTTCCCTTTCCCTTTCCCTTTCCCTTTCCCTTTCCATTTCCATTTCCCTTCCCCTTTCCATTCTGACAGGATGAGAGGAAACAGCCTCAAGTTGCGCCAAGGAAGGTGAAGGTTGGATATTAGGGAAAATTTCTTCATTGAAAGGATGGTGAAGCCCTGGAACAAGCTGTCCAGGCCAGTGATGGAATCACCACCCCTGGAAACATTCAAAAAACGTGGATGTGGTACCTGGGGACACTGCAAGGGGACTGGAATTAGCTGGGCCTTAAAGGTCCCTTCCAACACAAACCACTCTTTAAATCTATGATTTTTAAACACATGGACACCTCATTCATCAAAAGCTCAAAAAAATGCAACCTTTGAACTGACAGCATGCTCTAAACTGGGAGGAGATAAACTGATGAACCCAAATCTGTCAAAGAGCAGGAATTTTTGCCTTAAGCCACCTGCAGAGAGGCAGATCTTTCAGCCCCAGTCTCCAAGGGACCCAGGGCATCAGGGCACGTGTGGGACATGCTGGGGGTGCCATGGCAGGGACACGAGAGGCTATGGGAGAACACCTGAGGCTCCTCAGCTGCCAAATCCAGACAAAAAAGCACAACCCTGGTGAAAAAAAATCAGAACTTTGCCACACTTGGGCAATGCTCCATCAGATCACACTGACCACAGAGTGTGCTGGAGGCTGCTGGGAGCAACCAAGGCACTGCAGGGATGGAGAATGATGGGGCAGTGTGTGAGTCTCACACAGAACAAGAGAAACCTGACATGTACAAACAGCTGAGGTTCTCTACAGCACCCAAGTAATACCCCAGGGACATAAATTTAGACATGTGTGCATATAGATCTTTGTATTTATAGACACAGAGCTGTGTCTCCAGTCTCCACTGGCACAGTCTCACGCTATTTAATGTGAGCACAGACAGAATTTGAGGCACCCAGATTGTCTGACTGCTGGAAAACACAAAATGAATGATGTGCCGTGGAAAGCCCCTTGGAGGAGGGGCAGGCAGCACGGTGCCCATCCACAATCCTGCCTGCAGCTCTGCCCTGGGACTTGCTGCACCTCTGGCCCCTGATCCCAATCCCCAGAGCTCCAGCCCCAGGCAGCTCTGCAGGCTCGTGGGCTGTGGTGCCAGCAGGGAACACCCCCAGAAGTGCTGGAGTCACTTCACAATCCCACACTGCTTTGAGCACTCAACATTTACTCCTGTGTTTCCTCTGTCAAACTCTCCTTTTCCAACGTGGCTTGTTTCCCTTGGAAACAAAAGTTCTGATCAGAACTTTTTGCGAATAACATGGGGGAAATATTTTTATTTCTTTGGGAAAATAACAGAGCTGTACTGAAGCAGCAGCAGCCCCCCCAAGACAGCACCTCAGCACTACAGACAGCACCAACTTCTCAAGACAGTTCTGTGTACTTACAGGCCACAAATATTATTTCTCATTTTAAATATTTCTCCAAAAAAATTTATTTCTTATAGTTGCAAGCTAAACCTATGCCCTGGGAGGTTTTCAGTGTGTCTCCAGTCAAACACAGAAGGGAATTTTTGCCATCCCATCCAATTCTCCTTGAGGCAAAGACCATGCCTGGAAAACATCAACCTTTACATTCACCTCCCAGCTGTAACTGTGGGAGAAGCAGTTTTTATAGGTCCCACATGACAATGACCAACAGCTGTAACATTAATTATATGTAAAGATTTATAGTGCCTCAAGTAAGAAATAGGGATTTTGTTGATTTAAAGAAATAAATGCAGCAAAGCCATGAGCTTTCATATGCTGCACTGCAACGAGCTACAAACCCAGCCTGAATTAACCTCATTTCACTTCAGCACCTCTTGCCTCATTCCATTAGAGATGTCCCAGCTAACACGTACAAGTTGGCAAGGAGTGAAATAAATTTTTTACTCTAATCTACATAAGCCTCCATAAACTCAGCCACAGAAGGATACACCTAAATATAGCCACATCACCCCAGACCACTCCAGCTGCCAAAGAGAAAAATTTGGCAAGCAGAAAGTGTAAGTCCAAACCATTCCCAAGGGAAGGCAGCAGTCTCGGGCAGTCACACGCAGTCTGTGCCCCAACAAGTTTGCTGCACCTCTAGGACATTATTCCCTGCTGGACACCACCAGGCAGTGAGTTTACAGCATCTCCACACCAAAAAACACAAACCCAAAACCCCCAAGGTCTGCCCTGCTCAAGGCTTGAGGCCAAAATCCACACCACTTGCTGGATGTTTAACTTCTCTTTCAACAGTGGTCTCAAACAGGAGAAAAAAAATTAAGATCATTGGTTTAATTCATATAAACAATCCTGTAAATAGACAGAGATTAAACAGGTAAAGCCAGTTCTGTGTCAGGCCTGGGGGTTTTATAAATCATGGTGAGCACACAAAAGGTCTTAAAACGAAATGAAAAATACCTCGACAGTAACATCACCTGACCCTAAATCTGTTCTGTGCTAGATCTGAATTCCCTGCTGCACCAGCTGACAAGCAGGATGAGGAATGGGATGAAGAATGGGATGACAAATGGGATGAGTGCCTTGCAGGGCTCTATCCTGGCTGCTGCTCAGGCTAGAAATGCAAGGTCTGGGTAAACCAGCACTGCAGCAGAGCGAGACCCTCCCACCTCCTGAGCCCTGCAAACACTGAGACAGAACAGCTCAGCGAAGCTTCAGTTTAGAAACTGCATTTATTAATGTTGTAAAGCACACTCCACTATTGCAAACATGAAAGAAATCTGTTAAAAAGGTCCCAACTCTAATACAGAGGTAGCAACCTCAACGATCTTTACCAAAACATCAATCCTCTTTGGGGAATGAGCCCAACTGGAAGCCACTGAGATTCAAAAAAAGATCTGTAATTCTCAGAAATGTTATTCATTATTAACAGAGCGTTTCATAATACTGATGAGAACATCAGAATTCAAATGCTTTAACTATAAGACCACAAAAATATTTAACCTGAGTTAAATTTATCTTGATGTGCCTTTTGAGCTTTGTTCCCTTCTCAAAGCAGATGAAGTTGGAAACAAATCCATCTTGTTTCATTGTCAGCAGCATCTATTCTGCTTAGCAGGCACTTAGGCAAATTTATTAACAAACGTATTTTTAACCCAGAAACCCATACATCTCTAGAAGCCAGCATCTTGATAAAAGCTTAGAAATAAAAGGAAAAAAACAGAAAAAAAGAGCAATTGGAAGAAGTTACAGGCCAGGGATTCCCAGGAGGGGCTAGGGCTCCTTTATATGTTATTTTCCATCAAATAAATCCACAAAATCTAAGTGAAGACATCTGGTCTACAGAGTATCAGACCTGTGCACTTCACTGCAGCAGCTGGGCCAGAGGATTTCCACTGCTCACTGCTTTTCCCTCATACCTGTGTCCCTACACAGGATGATCCCCTGACAATCCAGCAGGGAACAGGGTGCAGATCATCACAGGGAAAAAAAGTGTGGCCCCATTTCAGCCGGGGGTGTATGAACACCCTTCTGCAGAAGATGCCACATGGAAAACAGCCACTCCTTAGGAGATCGCTGCTAACGACAGCAAGTGCTGCTTGAACATCACTTGGATAAGATTTGTATACCAGCAAGAAAAGTTTGCTGGTTATTTCAAAGGATTGCTAAGAATGGTGGTGTTTTTTTTTTTTTGCTGTATTCTGCTGCATTCCAGCAGCAAAGCTTCCAAGCTCACACCGGAGGGGCTGTGAGGTGCAAAGTTCCCCCAGAGCAGCACATGATTCTTTGACCAGTTTTCTTTTCAGTAGCAGATTTTTGAACATTAACAGTTGGCTGCTTTTACATAGTGAGAGCCAAAAAATCCTGGAAGCTATTCAGAGGTTACAGTCAGGTCAGGATTTTCACCAGCCATTCTGTTTTCCATGGAAAGGATCCCGTGGCATCCAGGAGGAAGGCCTGACTTGCTCCTACCTCTCCTCTTGTCTCACCTTCTCCCCCATTCCCCATGGCTTTTCTTTTACAAATAAAAAATACCTGAATTTGAAGATCTGGACCTTGTAACTTTTTTTTTTTTAAATTCTTTCAACCTTTGCTCAGCTTTTAGAACTGACTGACAGCTTGGGCAGAGGCAGGAGCCAGCTGGGCTCAAACACCCACTCGTGACCCCCCAGCCCAGCCCAGCTTTGGGGTTTGATGTGGGAGAAGGTGCAGCTCTGAGGGTGGGACATGGTGAGCAGGGAAGTGAGGGGGTGGGATCCTGCAGTGACTTTTTCCAGGATTCATTAACCTACTTTGGCACACAGCTCAGAATAGCTCACCCATTTGCATTTTAAGATCACGCAGGCAGAAGTGCTGCAAGGGTTGCTGTGGCATCCAGGAGCTGAACTAAGCCCAGATTCCCAGATCAGCCAAGGAAAATGTTAACCACTAGTGCAACTAACCTCCCTAAATTATCAATCTGCCTTTTTTTTTTTTTTTAAACACTACATAAATAGTTGGCAAAATAAAAGCTTCTTAAGCTGGGGAAATACTCAACCTAGAACATGTGGCAAAGACACCCAAGTGACAACCATCCTGTTTGATGTCATACAAACATTCATGTTTTCCCATTGTGCCTGTACAGTTACTGAACAGAATTAATCTGTGTATATTTTCTCTGGATTCTTTACACCTGCAACCCACAGATCACTGAAATGAAAAACCTGCTACAGCACCTACAGAGATTCACTGAAATCTGTGATAATTTGGTTCAGCTCCTGCCCAAGGCTTCCTCTAGCAGCATTTAACGATTTTCAAAAGTAAATTAATTGATGCGAAGTTATCAACCTCACACATCCCAATTTTCACCTGCTACTATGTAGTTTTACCTATGAGGAATGGAAGATGGAGGGGTACAGATCACCCTGGTCACTGCAGTATAAACCTGAATAATGCAAAGCCATCCCCCTAATTAGCAAACACAGATAAATAATATTATCTATACAGAGCACTGCACCCAGCTCTGGGGTCCCCAAGGGACATGAAACAGCTGGGCTGAGTCCAGAGGAGGTCACTGAGTTGATGACATGCCTGGAATCCCTCTGGAGCCAGCCTGGGAGAGCAGGGGCTGCTCAGCCTGGAGAGGAGAAGGCTCCAGGGAGAGCTCAGAGCCCCTTCCAGTGCCTAAAGGGGCTCCAGGAGAGCTGGAGAGGGACTGGGGACAAGGGATGGAGGGACAGGACACAGGGAATGGCTCCCACTGCCAGGGGACAGGGATGGATGGGATATTGGGAAGGAATTGTTCCCTGTGAGGGTGGGCAGGCCCTGGCACAGGGTGCCCAGAGCAGCTGTGGCTGCCCCTGTCCCCTGGCAGTGCCCAAGGCCAGGCTGGACAGGGCTTGGGAGTGACCTGGGACAGTGGCAGGNAGAAAAAGAAGGAGAAGGAGAAGGAGAAGGAGAAGGAGAAGGAGAAGGAGAAGGAGAAGGAGAAGGAGAAGGAGAAGGAGAAGGAGAAGGAGAAGGAGAAGGAGAAGGAGAAGGAGAAGGAGAAGGAGAAGGAGAAGGAGGAGAAGGAGGAGAAGGAGGAGAAGGAGGAGAAGGAGGAGAAGGAGGAGAAGGAGGAGAAGGAGGCCTGCGGGCCTGCACTCACCGATGATGCCGCTGTCCCTGCTCTCCAGCGTGGACGTGGGGCTGGTGACGGCGCCATAGGAGCCGTCCTTGGCCGTGCCGCTGGCGCTGACGGGCGGCAGGGTGGAGCAGGGGCTGCTGGCCGGCGGCGAGGCCGTGCTGCTCGTCAGCGTGGAGCAGGGGCTGATGCGCTGCGTCACCGCCGAGCTCTGCAAAACGGGGAAGCGGGAACATCACTCACCGCGGGCACCGCCACGGGGGAAGTGTGGCTGTGGCTGTAGCTCGAGGATTTGCTGTGTCTGGTGAGGTTAAAAAGCGCTTTGCGGCTGGAAATGAAAACATCCACCGGGCCGCCCCCCACCTGTGGCAGGCGCTGGGCTCCTTTTCTCCTTCACGCCTCAGAGAGCCCAGCTCCCATGTTCAGTGGAGCCACAGGAAACGTAAATAGCGGCATTTAGCAAAAGCCTGATTCCACACTTGATCAGGAGTTTTGGTTGTTTTGTTAGCACTGAACTGAAGCTTAAAAGAAAAAAGGAGGAATAAGCAGAAACCGTGACAGAAAGGTAAATTCCTCTGCTGAAGTGGAGAGCTCCGGGGTGGGAAGCACACAGTGTGATCTCACCTTCACTTACAGTTACAATCACCATATCCAGGAAATCCTACAAAGACCTCTGGGCCATTTCCATCTGCTCAGAATCCTTGCGGGGCTGTAGGTTTTATTTTGCTCTATAAATGTTTCCTCCATTCCAGGAAAACAACTGAGATCCTTTACCCAGATACCAGATGGCCCTTCCCTGCCCAGGCATGCTTTCCCCACCAGATAAAGTTTAAATAAACCCTCAATAATATGGAAAATAAAGCAGTACAAAGAAGATGCTGTTTTAAAAGTGATTTTTGGTGTACGATAGGATACTGTGTGCAAAGAACCTGGAGGAGTTTATCCATCTGATCCCATGCACGGAGATGGATTTATTAAAAATCCAAAATAATTCTGCAATTAATTTTGATATATGACAGAGCCCTTGTTTTAACTACAGGCTACTGGATGCAGAAGCTCCCCTGGAAAAAGATTCTCCCTGCTGAAGACACGTCCTGGAGCATCTGCAGGGGACAAAACTGCTGTGCAGGGTCAAGGTTGGCAGGCACAGGTGGCTTCTTGTGTACCCAACACACCAACTTCATCACCCTTACACTGGACTTCAGAGTTTGTTTTTTTTTTTAAATAAACAGGCAATTTCAACACTTTCCTTGCACAGGACTGACTGTCAGAACAGGCACCCACTCACAGGTTGGGCACTGGAGGAGTCACACCCTCAGGAGGGTCAGCCCCTTGAGGATGGGCAAAAAGTAAGCATTAAAAAATGGGAGTTTCAGCATGTCATCCTCCCTTGAGTTCATCTTTAGGGTTCTGCAGAGGGAGGTGACCCCACATCTCCCTGGCTCAGGGGACAGTGCAGAGCACAGCCAGCTCTCCTGCACTGCTGCTGCTGGCTGAAGCTCACCATACAGTGAGCCTGGGCCCAAGGAAGGAACAGCAGAGGTTCAATCCCCATCTGGAATTTGGTTAAATGAGATTTCTTTTACTCTGTGTGAGCATCCCCATGTAATTGGCTTTGTAGCCCCTTCTCTGTGGCATTTGAAAGAGACCACAGAAGGCATCATACCTGCAAACTGCGTAACAGGCTTGACATGCAATTTTCTTTTCCTTCCCCCTATTCCATAAATGGCTGGGAGGGACCTTTTTTAAGGTTAACATGGTGTTTTACATTAGGAGGAAGCTACCAGGATAAAACCTACTTTGTCCAAGTATCCCCAGGGGTTTCGTAAAAATCCTTCCTCAGAGTGTGACTGCCCTGGTGCTGGAGGCTACACAGAGCATCCCTGGCAGGGGGGATGGGGCACCCCCTTGGCCACCCCACAGCTCTGCTCTCATGCCAGAGGCAGCTGAATCGACCTCAGCCTAATTACAGAATATCCCCAACATGGATCAGTGCCTCAGCAAAGCAGGGACACGGTGCCAGTGTCACAGCTCCGCCGGCGGGTTTGTGCATTAACACAGACACCCCAACACAGCAGAAAATCAACTCTGGGAGTATTTCTGTGATAATTTACAATCTCTCCCTGTGGTATCCATCAGGGTCAGTCTCTCCTTCCGAGCAACATGCAACAGGGTAAGGGGAAATTGCCAGAAGTTGGGCCAGGGGAGGTTCAGGTTGGGTATTAGGGAGAATTTCTTTGCTGACAGAGTGGCCAAGAGCTGGGATGGGCTGCCCAAGGCAGTGGTGGAGTCACCATCCCTGGAACAACAAGGAGATGTGGCACTTGATGATGTGGCTCAGTGACTTGGTGGGATTCAGCCAAAGGCTGGACTTGATGGTCCTGGAGGTGTTTTCCAACCTGAATGACCCAGTGATTCTACAACACCCACAGTGTACTGGTGGCTGCCAACTCATGGCCACCTCAATGGACAAGCAAAGCAACGCTCTCCTCTCTCCATCCCATTGAAAGTGCCCCTGCTACATCCCAGTTACTGTTGTTTTCCATTCTTTCACATTCTAGGCACTGACAGCACCTCTCCATTTTCCCCAGTGCCTTCTAGGAACTGAAGGCAACTGCTCTGGTAATTTTGGTTCTCTGAATATTCTGCTTTCACACATTCATTGCATCACCTGTCATGCGTTTTCTCTCTCCACAAACCTCTTCCATCTCCTCATACTGCAAATTTTTCAGATGTCTAAACACTCTACTGATTTTTCTAAATCTGCCTTTAATTTTACAAAATTATTTCTAGCTCGTTCATTGTAGTGGCCAAATTAAAAACTACTTGTGTGTCATATTCAATGAAAATATTCCTTTTTTTTTCCCCCTTTAAAATTGACAGGGCTTATTATTATTCTTAATATAACCTAATACAGGGCTTTTTGGCTTGTTGTTTGGCTTGTGCCACACAGATGTTTTCACTGAGCTACCCAATCTCAGCTGGCCCTGCTCGAAGCAGAAAGTTGGTTTAGATGAGCTCCAGAAGTGCCTGCCAATCTCAAACTACAGCATCTCAAAATCCCACCAGCTTACATATGGGATCTTCCAGAATGTAAAGCTTTAACATAAATTCTTTATGGTGAAGTTTTTCTATGTCTTTGTTTTAACTGTCATTTTAAACAAATCCCCACTGAAACTTATCTCGGTACAAAATAACATCCACGAACTTTAAAACACAGAAATCATTGCACTTTAAAGCAAATTAAAATTCAGTGCAAGGATGGTATACTTATCTTCCCTCCAGCTGATAAAACTATTGTTTCATGAAATGCCAGAAGTGATAGAAGTTTCTTTATTTGCTGTGTTATCAATGCAGCTCCTGAAGAACAAGCTCCCTGCAACTGGAAATTATGAAATAACACAGTATATCACTTGGCATTGATTGACATGTTTTATTTTTGTATTGATACAGAAAAATGTTCCTCTGTGTGAGTTTTAAATATAAATTTCCATTGACAGAACATTCTGTATTATTATTGCTGCTGTTTCATCTGTCACACTTTCACTGAACTTTAAAAAATTACTCTGTTCTGTCAGAGCCTCAGTGTCCTTTGTGCTGCTCTGGCAGACAATACAGTGAGAAAGAATTTCCCAAAAAGTAGGAGAAAAAGGATTTAACCCTCAGCATTTAGGATCTCCCATTAAGGAAATCACTATCAAAAGCACAGAAAACAAACTATTTTGTTACCATCTGGATTAGAGAATATATCCTTGGATATATTCAAAATAAGGCAACTGGGGGAAAAGAGATGTACAGATTGGGCAGTTTCAGAGCAAATATTCCCATTCCTTATCTTCCTTTCAGCTTAAGCACTGGTGAGATGGCAAATAATTATTGTCTCGCCTGAGAAGGCAAAGCATGGCTGGAATAACAAGCAGCAGCTTTTGATACAAAGAATGTTTTCTTCGCTCAGCTCATGTAAATTAACACATTAAAACCCAAGATATTGTTCTGACTTTTAGATTCAAGTGCAAACTACTGGTCAAAGTGTTAGTGGTCATGGTGTCAGGGCATGGGTTGCACTTGATGATGTTAAAAGTTCTCTTCCAACCCTGTCATTCTGTGAATTCTGTGAAAGTCTCTATCAGATTTTAATTAATCAATGACTAATTGAAGAATTAATCTTTGCAAATCCCATAAATGTCTCATAGCATGATTTTCAACCTGACTAGAAGTAAGGCAGTGGAAGAAATTCAGTTTGGGATGGAGATCTGCAGAGGCTTCCCCAAAATTTGCTGCAATGAGGAAGCAGCTTTAGCTTTGACAGGATTTGTTTGCTGAGACAGCCAGTGGGAGATGGCAGAGTCAGAGGAGAGCCCCAAAAATGTGAGATGGAGAGGATGATGGAGAGGAGGAGGAGAAACTTTCAGCCTAGAGAAAGGACAGCTCCCCTGGATCCAAGGATAGCTGCACCTTCCACATCTGCAGGGCCTGCAGAGAACACACAACCACGCTCCTCTCACAAGTGGAAAGGGCAAGGAGCTCCAGTCACAGGTTCCATCTTGAGCCCAAGACAGGCTGCCAGGAGAGCCCACTCATCTCCAGCACTGGAGATCTCCAAACCCTGCCTGGGTGAGCCCTGAGCACCACAGCCCCTCCCTGAAGCCAGAGGTCACTTCCAAGCTTGAGTATTCCATTATTCAAGGCCAGTGCTGACATCAGGAGACACAAAGGAAGGAAAAAACTAACTTGGTAATTGAGGAACCAGCTTCTCTTTATCTTCTCCTGAACATGAATAGCATTCAAAGGCCCTGGAAAACTTTTTCATGCAAAAATTAGCACACAGCCCAAGATACCAATCTAGTTTAGAGGACAAGTCTCTGCTATTTCTCTTTAGATTTTTTTCTTTTATTTATTCTCCAAAGACATCTTTGCCTTTAGAGAAAAGATGGGATTTTAATTTCTGTCAAAAGGTAACAACAAAAGGAACCATTTATAGTAGAAAGCTCTGCTTGGCTTTGAAGTATTCTGTTGAAATAGGCTACTGTTAAAAGGACATTTTCTAGCCCAATGTGTAGTACAGTTCATTTTAAATCCACAACTTGCTTTAAAAAATTGAATGGGAAGTGTTAAAAGTGTAACATATGTGTTAAAGGCAAAAACGTTACAAAATCACATTTCTTGGTTCTCAATCAAACCAGCTCATGCAGGAAATCAAATACATCTTGTGTCAGTCAGCCAACCCAACCTGGCCTTGGACACTTCCAGGGATCCAGGGGCAGCCACAGCTTCTCTGGGCACCTGTGCCAGGGCCCCACCTCTCCCCATGGAGGAATTGTTCCCAACATCCCATCCCATCCCATCCCATCCCATCCCATCCCATCCCATCCCATCCCATCCCATCCCATCCCATCCCATCCCATCCCATCTAACCCTGCCCTCTGGCACTGGGAAGCCATTCATCCCATCCCATCCCATCCCATCCCATCCCATCCCATCCCATCTAACCCTGCCCTCTGGCACTGGGAAGCCATTCCTGTCACTCCAGGCCTTTGTCCAACCTCCCTCTCTCCTGGAGCCCCTTCAGGCTCTGAAGAGGCTCTGAGCTCTCCCTGGAGCCTTCTGTCCTCCAGTGTGAACATTCCCAGCTCTCCTGGCTCCACAGCAGAGGTGCTCCAGCCCTTGGACCAGCTCTGTGGCCTCCTCTGGACTTGCTCCAACAGGCCCACACCTGTTCTGTGCTGAGGACAGGCCACTTTTCACTGACTCTCTTTCTAAGGAATTCAGACTCTCTCAGTTACATTTATGTTAAATATCTGAGTGACTCATGCAGAGTCACCCAATTAAAAGAACAGAGAATTCTGTTGAGAATTCTGCTGAGTTTTGTGCTCTTCTGCTACATACTGGACTATCCATCTGTGAATTTAAATACAAAAAGGGGTGGGAGGAAAGGCCTCCTATTTTCACTCTCAGCAAAACTGCAAATTGTCCAAAGCTGAGGAAAAGGAGGGAGAAACTCAGGTTCAGCCAGTTTCCACAAAATCTGTATCATAGCCCAAAGCTTTCCAGCCAGCCAGGGGTGTAACAAGCTCCATCACAATAAAGATTTTATGATTTGCCTTCTTTATCTGTTTTCAAGCGTGAAATCACCTTGTTGGACAAATACGAGCAAGAACTGTGACTATCTGTAAAATCAGGCTATTACAATTTCTCTCTCCCTTCTGCAGAGCCTGTGAGTCTTTATATAACACTACTGAAGCACTTCTGAAATATCACAGAGAAGATGCCAGGCGAGTACAGATTATTTTGGTCACTATAATCTGATTAAAAACGCTGCCCACTCCTACATTTGCAGAAACAGAAAAACAACAGAAGCTGTCTCACATGGCTGATCCCTGAACCACGGCCTGCTGTTCTGGAAGGATGAGTCACTGCCTGACGAGGAGATACAACCTTTACCTCAGCACCACTATTTCATTGTTAAGAGACACCTGGTTGCCATGGAATTAGACAATAACCATGTGGATGCTCTCAGTTTAGTCAGAGAGAAAAACAGATTAATTTTTCCCAGACTTTGTTCTGGGGAAAGTTGTGAGAAAGTTAGAGAAATGATTAAAACACTCCTTATCTCAATCTCTGCACCTGTTGTTTGAGAACATGCTTAACAGTTGCTGTGATGATTACAGAAAGGTGTTTACAAAAAGGTGTTGTTCCTAATCCACCCGTGGTGTGAGAGGTGTTCCTTAGAAACCAATCACTTCTTGAGTTAGCAATCCTTCCTTAAGAAATCCTGTTGCCCCACATCTCAGGGGTCACCAATTGTTGCTGTTGGAGTCCCATCAGAGTGAATCAAGACTCTTGACTCCAATATCACAAGGCTTATATTAGTTATTAAAATTCCTCCATTGTTCAGAAGGATTTGGGCTGTTTCTGCCCAGGTACAGAGCTGGCATCTTGCTTCTTCAAGCTCCATACCCAAACTCTCTAGAATGCCAGAAAATGTTTACAAAGTCAGAGAGACAGCAATTCTTTCTATCATAGGTTGAGAAAAGCAAACCACATCTCCCATATCTGGAGACAGGCAAAGGAATGCATTTTGTCCTTGAAACACACACACAGAAATTTGAAATCTGCAGAGAAAAAAGAGCTTTTCCCATGGAAGAAAAAACTCAACAAGTTTGCAGCCAAGCAACTTATAAAACATCCAGCGACAAAACCCTTTCTTAATAAATCTCACTTCTGATGCCTTCTGAAGCCTGGAGTCTGCGTCACCTTCACCCTCGTTCCCGACTCAGTGGTGACACAACCACCCTGTCCCAAACCCCCCAGTGATCCCAGCCATGCCAGGGGGGATGGGGCCATACCTGGTTCTCGTCCTGCACCTCCATGCTGTACTGGGGCCCTGGCTGAACCTCCGTGACTTTCTCTCCCAGGAGGAAGCCCAGGCGAGTCATGAGTGTGTTCGCTGCCTCATCTACGGATGGAGGGGGTCCCAGCTCTTGCTCAGTGTCACCTAAACAGAAGAAAACCAGATTCAGGCAGGAATTGTTTACTTTAGCTGCTGCTCAGTGGTTTTACCAACACAACACTGCTACCTTGTGTACCCTCAGTATCTGGGTTTTCAGGTCGTTCACGTTATTCAAGTCTGTTTTACCATTCCATGCTGGTCATTAATTTTAGGTTGTGTACCACAGATGTAAGTTTTCTCCAGTGTTAACTGTTGCTTCCTCTCTCACTGCTCCTTATTTTCTCAGCAGCTCCCATGGAAGCACACCCAGGCATCCTGTCCCTGTAGCACAAACACCAGAGCTACCAGGGAAGATTTTTCTGGACCAGCATTGGAGAAGAGAGTGTTTGCTCTCCTCCCTCTGTTTCTCACAGAAAAGTTACTCACAGAGAAGACAGGGCCATGAGACCCATCTGAAAGGGGTCTCAGAGAGCAGCCAGCCTGTGCTTCTGAGTAGTTAACAGGAAAGAGCAGCACAGAAAATACACGTGCAACTTCCACTGTCACCTGCTGTCCCCAGCACACCCACAGTCATGGAAATCAAGTCTCTTCAGATCCAACTCACTTTCTGCACTCACCTATGGGCCATGCCACAAAGGAGCCTGCCTGACAATTCCCCATCAACTCTACAAAACCAACATTCCTAATAATTTTTTTCTCCTTCCCCCCCCCCCGCCCGCTACCTGTAGGGAAAGCAGCACAGATGAGCTTCCAGCTAGCAATGCACACTGGGAAAAAGGCCAGGCATGTATACCAGAATTTTTGTATCTTTTTAATTCTATAACAAAAGTCTCTGGAGATTTCTGACTTGTAGCATCACACATGTAATTTGGGTTCTGAAAGTCAAGTTCCTTCCTGCTCACACCAGCAGCAGGGTTAAAGCCTGAAGGTCAAGTTCTTATCACTTTACACTGAAGTAATACTGTGCTTAGTGCAGTTATAGGGGACTAATTAGGATTTGCAATTAGTCTACAGTTAATTATTCATCTGATAATGTACAATCTGGAAAAGAGCCCATCTCCATTTCCCAGCTCTGTCCTGGTTTGGGCTCCTTCAGCACTCAGCCTGCAGCAACAGTAAAAGGATGCTACTTTAAATAAAACGTTGCTTTTTGATAACTGTAACTGAAACCCACAAATCATGGAATCTGGGCTATGTACAAAACCTCAGGAAATTTAAGCCAGTTGCTTCCAGAAATTCGCATTTAACCTCACAGAGTACAGCTCACAGAAACTTACAGCAATTTTTGGATGTCTCATCTGCACTACTGCAAATTAAAAACCTGGGAGTATCTCCCATGCAACCACGAGTGCATTCCTAAGCACCACCAGCTCTGGGAGTTGAGCATCTGGAGCTTTCCTGCCACCACAGCTTCACTGCTATGAAAACTGATGATGTAGTAGGTCCACATAAGCTGAGTTATTGAATCCCCATTGTACTGCTTGAACCAACACTGACGTGAATCCCATGGATTTAAGAGAGACAAATTTAGATGGATGGCCCGATTTTTGGAACTGCTGACCACCCACAGTCAATCTGTGGGCATTTACTGGCTCTAGGAGCCCAAGCCAGAACAGAGACATTTCTGTAAAATGAAAACTAGAGAGACTTTTATTTGCAAGGTTATTTCTTTCTTTAAAAAGGTAGAAAAGCCATGCCCTGGATATGGCTCCACAGCTTATTGTGCATTCCCATTCTGTCTTCACAACCATGATATTAAAAATATTGAAATTATGCTGACTTACACATCTGGGCAGAAAGGAACAGCTGGATCTACCTCTGTACTGCCCAGCTGGGAGGATTTAGGAGTTCCCAGGAGAGGCAGCTGCAGGGCACTGGGCACAGCCAATTTCCTTTGGCTTAGTGCTGGGAACAACTTCTAGCCAAAATTCACTCACTGGAGGTTGACTTTAACCTTGTCTCCTTGCTTCTTTTAAACTACCCGTAAAACATCTCCAAGGGGCACAAACCTGCCTTTCACCTGTAGAATACAGAGAACCACAAGCTTACCCCAAGCCATTGTGTAGGTACATTGAAATATAGAGGACAATAATTAACTGTGCTTTGGTAACAGTCCTAATGGCAGGGCATTGGAACCACGACATCTTCAAGGTCCCTTCAACCCAAACCTGTTTGTGACTGTAATTCATGGAATCGTGGAAAGGTTTGGCATGGCAAAGACCTTAAAGCCCACCCAGTGCCACCCCTGCCATGGCAGGGACACCTCCCACTGTCACAGGCTGCTCCCAGCCCTGTCCAGCCTGGCCTGGCACACTGCCAGGGCTTGGACAGGAACAGTTTCTCTGGGCAACCTGTGCCAGGACCTCACCAGCCTCACAGGGAATAATTTCTTCCTCATATCTGATCTAACTCTGACCTCCTTCAGCTTAAGGTTCTTCTGCCTTGTCTTGTCACTCCATGGTCATTCCCTGTGAGGTGCTGGTCATGGTACAAGGTATCACCAGCAGTGGAGCTGTGAGACCTCCACATTTCATCTAGAACTATCAATTATTTCATTATAGCCTGGCTTTCAAAGTACAGATAACTTTGAATTTAAGCAAAGCTCCATTGTACTGGATTATCCCCTCCTTAAGTCTTAAAAAATAAGTGGAATAATTTAACTGAATGTCAAAGAAGAGACATAACAGCTCTGAGGTGCCTGTGAATGGGTATTATGGAAAAAAGCTGTAAGTTGCCTTTCAGGGCTGACAGTAAGACCTAATACTCTCTTCCTAAGTTCAGTGAAAGGGCATAACTGGTTTTTTCTCCCTCCCCACATGTTATCCAGCTGGGGCTGCAACCACATTTTACACTCACTTCAGCACACTCCTGTCTCACCAGGAAATTTGAGCACAGAATTGATAACAGAACTTGCCTGAGGTATTTTTAACTGTTTTGACACCACTGCTGTAACCAGCTACAACAGCTGGTTGTTGTACACCCCCCAGTCAACTCCAGTAATAGTGGTGTAACAACAACCAGGGACACACTGCCCAACTGTGCACATGCAAACCCAAAGTCCAACAGTGCATCAAAGAGATCCCAAATGCTGATGGTCTGAAGCTGCTGCACTTCCTACATGAGCTCACGTACAGGGAATAAAACACTCAGCAATACTAAAAGCAACAACCAAAAGCTTCGTGCCAGGAATTTCAAAGAAGAATAAAACCCCCTCCCTGACTCACTGCATGTGCATTAGTATTTTAAAGAGTTCTCTGGGCTGTGTAACTCGATATCCCTTTATTTTCAGCAAGAAGCTTGTGTTTTTATATAAACACACACAAAACAACAGGAGGAAAAGGGTTCTGGGAGCTGCTGTGCTGGGAGGTGACTGTAGCCACCCACCAAGGCAGGTCTCTGTCGGTTCCTCTTGGCCACCAAACCATGTAACTTGGGTTTTCACGGCAGCTGCCAGCTTTGCTTGGCTGATCCTGTCATTTATGTCTCATGGAATCACTCAGTGAGTATCTCCCAGCATTTCCCAGCCAGGTAAATGCTGTATCCCAGCACACTGCCACATCTCCAAGTCAGCTACATTTGCCTGTCCAGGTCTTCCAAGTGCTTTGGAGCAGACACATCTTGAATACAACCCAAAGTTCCTGGTAAAGCCACTGTGTACCAACTTAACCATGGCAGGGAAGGCTGAATTCAGCTCCTGATGAAAGCAGGAGAAGCAATTATTCTACAGGGAAAATGAAAAAAAAGGCAGTTCTTTCAAAAAAAAATTCTTTTAAAAATTTAAAAATCCCTGGGCTCCTTGGACAAATTACCTCTGCTTCCAACTAGGCTGCAGCTTTGGAGACTAATCTGTCTTGGAGCTGTTCATGGATTTTTATTTATGTCATTTGAAATAGGCAATTCACTGCAATGTGTTTGTGCTCTGCAGGCTGTATCTGTGATGGAAGTCCTTGGACTGGTGGCAAAGAGCTCATAAATCTTTTACTTCAGTACCTGAATTGCTGACTTCAGGTTTGGAGCACTTGCCTTCCAATTAACCACAACAAATTCCAAGTGGGGAAAAGTTTTTACATTAAATTATTAGGAAATAATTTTTAGTAAGGTTTAGAAAAGGCCTTTTTCATGTGGGATCAGTAAATACAACAGCGTGTGCAAAGGTAATGTCACTGGAAGTGGTTTCATCTCTGGCTAAAGGTGATTAAAGACAAGGTGGGTTCTGTTGGGGCTGCCCCATCCCTGGAGGTGTCCAAGGCCAGGGCTTGGAGCACCCTGGGACAGTGGAAGATGTCCCTGGCCATGGCAGGGGTGGGAATGGATGGGCTTTAAGGTCCACTCCAACCTAAACCATCCCGTGATGTGTGAAAGTAAAAGAAACTAGAACATGTGATTTCTCCAGCTCCAGCCCTTGAGGAACACACTGTGATTCTTTCCTGACTGTTTATTTTGCTTCTGGACTGAATTACACTGGAACAGACACCACAGGAGGACTGGCTGGGCAGGGAGACTGGCAGAAGGGTAATTAAATCAGGGGCTGGAGTGGCAGGAGCTCAGAGCTCCAAGGAGAGCAGCTGAGGCAGGCAGGCTGTGGGAAGCCTGGAGAGGCAGACATGGGAGAGATGCAGGGATGGATCCATGGATCAGCTTGGAGCAGGGCTGGGAGCAATGGATACAGGATCCATGGATGAGCTGGGAGCAGGGCTGGGAGCAATGGATACAGGATCCATGGATCCAGGGCTGGGAGCAATGAGGCCACTGAGGCTCTCAGGAGCAGCCCTACCACGAGCCTCCCCAAGAGCTCCTCACCTGCTTGATCATGCAAGAGCTAACTTCATATATTACACCTAAGTCATCAGCAACAATAATTAAATCCAACATTCAATTATTTAGACATTTCAGAAAGAGTGGATGTAGGTGTAGAAGAAGGATTAAAAGTGACCTGGCCCCTGATAAATCACAGTTGTACTAATTACCAAAGAAGAACAGCCTTGCCCTTAATGGGTTGCAGCTGTGACTAATAAAGGTAAGTGTGATAAAAGGGGTGGGATTTATTTCTTTTACAATTATGGGAAGCCTTGAGGAAGAGGGCCTAGAGGAAGAAGGCCTTGAGGAGGTAGAGGAGCCCTGAGGAAGAAGGAACAATCCAGAGAGAAACAATGAAGAATGAAATAAGTAAGAGAGTTGCTGCTGCAAAAGATCTGCTGTGAGATCAGTCTGGCTCTGATGGAGCTCGAGGCAGCAAGGAAATCCAGTCATAGTCATATCCCAGCAGGATAAGCAGCAGTCAGAGTCTGTCAGAGAAGCCAAGAGCAGGAACTTGCTGTAGGCAGAGTCAGGATGGCTGAGCTGTAAAGAAGAATAAACCAGGACCCTTTTCACGGTGTTAAATGAGAGTCTGTGGCTTGGCTCATTCCTACCCCTAATGAGAAGCCTGTTGCAACAAGTGGAGATGCCTAAGGCTCACACAGATACCTTTTTCTCTTTATTTTAAACAATTTTAGCAGATCCCAGCAGTGAACACCCCCATACTTTCCATCTACTTCTGCCTCTTTTTTAGTTAATGACTTTTTCTTTGACTGAACTGCAAAAATGCAGATTAGAGATACAACCTGAGCCTGTCAAGCAATTTAATATCTCTGATCCTCCCTTCAAAAAACTCAACCCACTTTAAATACGTCAGCAGCTCTCTGCAATTCACCCTGGAATTTAACTGATTTAGGCCATTTAGGAGCAATTTCACAGAGCCTGGCAGCTCTCTCAGACATCTTATCTACAAATACCCCTTGGATTTCTGAAGGGGTCAACTCTAACACCTCTGCAGGCATCACAAGCAGCAGGATAGAGTTCTTAAGTGCTCATAAATGTTCAGAGTATTCCTTGAAAATCAAATATATCATTTTATGGCAGAGTTATTAGGTTTGCTCTTTTCAAGAAACCGTTCAAAATGTACAATGTTTTTTGTACATTGTCATTTTCAAATTGTGTTTCTGTTACCTCCTTTCAATTCCTATACGAAAGCTGCCACATATTTCAGCCGCAAATTTCTTACAAGCAAATGAAATTTCTTTGTGATTTATTTGGTAATTCTGTGACTGGTTTGATAGCCACCATCATCTAATTCTAGATAAATGGTGGAGGGTAGTGCCCCTGGGAGACATTAACAATGCATCTGTAGTCCACAGAATCTTTTCAGTTTAATGGCTGTACTTTTACTTTCAAAAGAGCTGAAATCTATTTCAGTGAGTGTCTAACAAGAACTAGCAGTTCCCTTAGTGGTACCCATCCCTGAATTTGCCTGAGACTGATGTGCCTTTAGGAAACCAAAAATTCTTGAATTAGCAATGAAAAAAAGAGAACAGTTATGTGCAAAGAGCGAGCACCTATGGAAGGCCAGAAATAAATGATACCATTTAGGAACCTGATCTTCAATTACATAACTGCAGAGTTTTATCTAACAACTCCCCTCCCTCCATGTGACCTGAATCTGTCCCATTATTATGTACATCTGCTTTAAATTATTCTGGATACACTTGAGCTGTATTTGGAAAATGTCCTTGACCATTTCTGCATATCCCCCTAATCTCAGAATTAATGGAAGATTTTTTCATTAGTCTTGTTTACATCAAGAAGAGATTTTTTAAAAATTTAACCACTAAGGGATGAAGGCTGCACTATATGCATCTCTGAAAATGCAGATTTTTGTACTGCTGCATCTCCAATCCTGGGGTCAGTTTTGGGAAAGACATTGAGGGGCTGGAGCATGTCCAGGGAAGGGGAAGGGGCCAGAGCCCCAGGAGAGGCTGAGGGAGCTGGGAAGGGGCTCAGCCTGGAGAAAAGGGGCTCAGGGGGGACCTTGTGGCTCTGCACAGCTCCTGACAGAAGGGGACAACTGGTCTGCCTGAACAAATATATATATATGGATGGGTAGATATAGATATATACACACACCCATATATATATATATATATATACACATATATACAAGGCCAGTTATCATAAATATGAGCCTGGGCATGTGGAATACCTCCTGGAAGCAGGATTACACTTTCATCCTCAAAAATGTTCCTGAGCTCTTTAGCAAATCAAGGACACCAGGACAGAAGCAGTAAGTTCCCCACTGATAGGAAGCAAAGATGAAATCATTTCTTCCTTTGAAGTTTTTGGCACTTTAGCTCAAAAAAATTAATATGGGGTGTGGTCCAACTCTGGACATCCAACACTGGATGTCAAAGGCCATCCATCAAAGGCCTTGGCTGGCAAATAAAGTTGTTTGTATTTATTTTTAAGAAATGTTTATAGTGTTTATAGTTATAGTTTAAATGTTTATAGTGTTGTAATTAAGAAATAATTAGGTTTTTATTGTGATAGTGCGAATTGTAACATTTGTATTGTTTTATTATTCAGTCTCTTAACTGTCCTCACAGTGCCCTAAAGTTACACAGAGTAGGAGCTGTAATTTCACCTGTAAAATGCAGGTGGAGAAACACCACTGAAGTGCCTGAAGGGGCAGACAGAGGTGACAGAGGTGCAGGTAACTGCACACATCAGCACAGCTCCCCTTGCCAAGAACAGATGGGAACAGAGCAGGGAGCCCTGGAATACCCTGGAATGCTCCCCCAGGCAGGCTCTGCCAGGAGCAGAGAGCAGCAGGGACCTGCTCCAGTGCTGGCCACGTGTGGTGGGACACCCCACAGGGATGGGGCTCCTCATGGGAACACAGGGAAGAGCCAGTGGGGATTTAACTCTGAGAAAACAAAACCAGCAGGCACAGGAGTCGGGGAGGAACGCTGCTACAGTCTCAGCCCAAACAGAAGGATCTTGGAGCCTGCATAAGTCCCAGGGCACTGGAGGAATTTGAAGCCAGGCTGATACAACCAGTGCTTCCAAGTGAGGCTGCACTTTCAAACTGGCAGCTGGCCAAATTCATCATGTTTGGACTCAAGGTAATTATTTTCAAGCGACTTGGAGTCGAATAATCAGTGACATAAAACGTCAAAAATTCTGCTTAATGAAGTGGAAAATCTACTGTGGTACAGGAGGTTATGCACAAGTTGATCTCCTTTCTTCAGGGTCCAAGGGCAGCTGTGCTGCCCTGGAGAACAGAGCAGATGGGACAGAGGGAGTGCTGATGACTGAAGCCAGTTTCACCAGGGGAACAAGAGTCACACTGGATAAGAATAAAGAAGTTCTTGTTCTGCAGCCCTGGGGAGGGTGAGGAAGTCACAGCAACTGGCAAGAGAGCACAAGTCATGGTGTGGCTTTCAGAGCACTGAATATTTTCTCTTATGGGTAGCTCTCCATAGCATCACTGAAATTCAAGGACTTTCACCCACAGGCACTGGGACACAGGAATCAGGCTTATAAAAGAATGGAGCAGTTTCCTACAAATGCAACCAACTTTTCTTCTATTGTTACAGCTAAGAATAATGGTAAAATGAATACTGAGGGGGTTGCCTTCATAAATAGGTGAAACAAAATAACAGCATCCCAAAACACTGTAGGAAAAAAAGAAGTAGAATTACTGATCACTACCTCTACACTCTAAAGTATTTGGGAATAAATATCTGAGCCAGAAGGGGAGGACTGATTAATCACTCTAGTCACTAATCAGCACAACCATGACCAAGATCTCCAGCAACCCTCATCTCTTTCCTTTCTGCCTCCTTTAGCATCCCTGTATTTCCACTTAGGGCAGGCATAAACACCAGGCAAAGGCTAACTTCAAATTAATCCCCACCTAAAGAACTCCTACAGAATTCAACAGGGAACTAAGAAGGAAAATGAAGTTTGTGTAAAGACATGAAGGGCATTACAAGCAGGAGCCCAAACACACCTGGGATGGTGCTAGCACCAACAGGTCAGGTTGTCATTGTGCTGGGACACACTGAGTGCCAACACACAGCTAATCCAGCCTGGCAGCCACTGAGCAGGAACAGAACCATCACAAGGGGAACAATTATGGATTTGTTTGGTTTATTGAGGGAGGTGCAACATGGACCCAGGGAAGCATCATCCACTGACTGCACTGCTAAAATGCCTCAGCACTTTGAAAAAGTTGGCTTGCTTTCTTTCCCCTCTGCTCCAGCTACATTTTTATGGCAAAAACTTCCACTCTTTTAGAGCAGAGCATGGACACTTGTGCCTGACAGCACACACACTCCCTAACAGGTTGCCCAGAGAAGCTGTGGCTGCCTCCATCCCTGCAAGTGCTCTAGGCCAGGATGAATGGAACTTGGAGCAACCTGCTCTAGAAGCTGTCCCTACCCATGTCAGAGGGTGGGACTGGGTGATCTTTAAGGTGCCTTCCAAGCCAAACCCTGCTGGGATTCAAGAGCATCAGTGTGGGCTGCTCTTGCTGTCAAAAAAATAATATGCCAGAAGAGGAAACTCCTCTGCCAGAGTCACTCAGTCAGTGAGAAATCTGCCCCACCTGCTCAGATATGGAAGAAAATATTTTACACCGATCCCCACAGGCCCATCACTGACAGCTTCAAAACCATCAGGGTTGGTTTGCTTACGTACATATTTATCCGCTGGCAGAAAGCTATAAATATTCAAAAAGCCAAAGTATTAGCACAAAAATGTTACTGTTTCCCAACAGACAAGTTGAAAGCAAGCAGTGCTGCTTGCTGAGGCAGAACAACTCCTTAGATTCCCTAGGATCCCTCTGGATCTGGACAGCCAGAGGTGCCAGGCTGCTGCTGCTGAAGTATCTGAAGTGAAACACACCTCAGGAGCCACCTAGGTTACATCTCTGAAAGCACTCACAACACTTTAAAGCTGGGCAGTTCATCACAAAAACAGAATTTGGATCATTTACAGCCTTTTTCCCTCCCAGGTAGATTGAACCCAAACCCTGGGTTGTAAGGGTTGGGTATTAACAGATTGCACCAGGAAGCTTCAAGAACAGTTAAAACATACGGGAATAATCTATGGGATTTGTATTATTTTCACTTCTGATCTTGAACAACGCCACTTTGGTAAGAAGATTCAATAAACCCTCAGCTCTGGACCCAGCCACATTCTCCAAGTTGCAACTTTCAGTTCAAGAAAACTCGATGACACCTAAAGGCAGCCGGTCTGTGCCAATCCCAGATTCACACCTGGAACTCCAGCAATGCCTTCAATACCCCTCCCTCCCATCCAGAATTTCAGAGCAGACTGGGGCTTGTTTTGTAATACAGGAGTTTATCCTGAAACTGCTTCCATCTCTTGATCTGGCAGAAGGAACCAACAGCATCCTCTCAGAACAGCGTGAGGAAAGTCAATCGCTTCCATAGCAACCGATGTGCCAAATTCTGGCTCTTCTGCAATTAGGGCTGATCACAATGATTTCCCATTCCCTTCAGGTCAGTGGGCTTGACAGTGCTGGGACAAGCACAAGATCCAACAGTAAAACCATTTGTCAGATCATGGTTGGTTTGATGACTTCCTCTCCTTCCCCCCAGTTCATCACTGTTCAATATGACAGAGGTCGGACCAAAATCCCCCTGGCTAAATTTGTTTGGGGTTTTGTAGGATTTTTTGGCTCAGTGCTTGTATTTTCACAATGAAAAATCAGAGTGCAGTGCTGGTTCCTGCATTCCCTCTTATAAAGGGCTTTACCTAAGACCTGAGAAGCATTCTGTTGTGTTTAGGAGAAACACGTGGATAGCGTAAAATGAAAAATACATATTTTACATGATAAAAAGAGAGAAGCAGCAGCAAGCAGATGTCAAGCTCAATGATTCTTTAACCAAAGGAAGAGAAAAAGGAGCTGGAGGAGATGAGATGAACACAAGTGCTGCTGCCATGGTAAATCACTCCCTTCCCTGTCTGTGGCAGGAGCACTGCAGTGATTCCTAACTCAGGGATGAAAACAGATGCCTGCCAGCCTAATGTGCAACAAGCAAACCAGACACTCAAGATCTGTGTCCCAAAATTTCTGAAGAAGGAGTTAATCAAATTAAAAGATAATGTCATAACAGACTTAGCCTTTGGAACACAACGGCAAGGTAATAAATTACATAAAATGCAACTGCAAACATTAATCTGAGGCAAAAGGCCATTACCTGAAAGCACCATCCATCTCTGATGGTTTCCAAAAGATTTTCTGAGCACTTAGAAGTCAAAACATGTTTCAGCTATGATGAAAGACAAAAAGCAGCTCAAAGAAAGATGCCCTTGTGACCACAGCTAAGAACCAAGAAGCCAGGACAGTGTTTTAGCACACAAGCAGGAGTGAGGAGTAAAGTGGGGGAAAACCCCTACATATCCAATGAGTCACCAGAACCACTGCAGAAAAGCTTTGACAGTTGAACAGCAGAGGTTTGAAGGTCAATTCCTGCTGTTCTCCTTTATCCTCGTTGAGGAGCAGTGATGGATGTGAGGGTGTCATCCCCAGCCCCCCTGCACTCAGCAGGTTGGGAAAACACAAATGCCTCTGTGGAACAGTCTCTGCAGGATTGCAGCAGAGACAAGGAGGGAAGATGGATCAGAAACCTTCCCAGACCCTCCTTATAAAGTCTCTGCTAAGTCAGAGAGTCACAGAATGGTCTGGGTTGGAAGAGATCTTGTAGCTCAGCCAGTTCCACCCCTCACTAGGTCAGGTTGCTCTAAACCCCATCCAACCTGGCCCTGAATTTCCAGGGATGGGAAACCTGTGCCAGGGCCTCTCTACCCACACAGGGAAAAAGACAAGGAAGAACTTCTCCACCAGGGACACTTCAAGTCAAGGAGTGCTGGATTGAAATCTGAACAACCTCTGCAACTACAAAAATATCTACAGAAACATAATTTGACTCGATGATCCTTGTGGGTCCCTTTCAACTCGGCTTATTCTGGGATTCTATGATAATTCTGGTAGAAAGGGGTTTTTCAAAGTCATGGAACAGCTTTTTCTGCCATCATCTTAGTTGCAACAACTATAAAATACGGGCCAATTTCTAAATTCATGCAAGAAGATTTATCAATGTTTAAGTATCTACATTCTCTTAGATTTATTAATGTTTAAGTATCTACATTCTCTTCTCTATACAATCAATGTATAAAAAATAAATTATTTTAAAAAATAAAATAAATTATATTAAAAAAAGGAAAAGCTTAAAACTTTTACTATTTGTGCCTGGTATTAGAACTTCCCTCAAAAGACGCTCGGTATCGTGATCTTCTTCCTCCTTCCTGGGAGTTGGAACGTCGGGAGCACGTCACTCCCCCACACTGACTCACACTGAAGATGTCACAAGCAAATCTTCCCCCCAGCAGCATGAGGGGCACTGTGGTTGCTCAGGAAACCACCTCCCTGGAATGTGCTGAAATTTGCCTGAAGCCTTAAAATAAACATTTTGATACTGAGCAAAATTTCACCTCTCGGCATCTCAAATTGAAATTGTTATTCCTATACATGCAGAGTAGTTAATGTTCTTTTTTCTTTGCTATTTAGTGTTTTAAACTGCTTTCAAGTGTATAATTAATTACATTTTTTGTCAGGGATCGCATTAAAAACCACTCCACCTCCCCTCCACTGCCAGGCAGATCATCAGCCTAATTTTTTTCCTTCTTTCAACTCACAGCATTATTCTTGGAAACACTCAGGATTTAGCACTGTGTGCTGTATCCTTCACAGGATGCACACGTTTTAGAAGAGGGTTAATGCAGGCCTAGCACAGGAGAAAGGAGCTGTATTTCCTTGGAAAACTGATTCCAGGCAGTGCCTGAAGCTTTGCCATGAGTCCAGAGCAGGACTCTTCCTCCACCTTCCCACTGGGAGCTGGATGCTATGTCTCCTTTGGTTCCTGTGAGTTGACCACAACTTACTTACTTTATTTACTTCCTCCTTTTCCTTTCCTTTCCTTTTCCTTTCCTTTCCCTTTCCTTTTCCTTTCCCTTTCCTTTCCTTTCCTTTCCTTTCCTTTCCTTTCCTTTCCTTTCCTTTCCTTTCCTTTTTCCTTTCCTTTCCTTTCCTTTCCTTTCCTTTCCTTTCCTTTCTTTTCCTTTCCTTTCCTTTTTCCTTTCCTTTCCTTTCCTTTCCTTTCCTTTCCTTTCCTTTCCTTTCCCTTTCCTTTCCTTTCCTTTCCTTTCCTTTCCTTTCCTTTCCTTTACACAAGGATCCTCCCCCAACCACTCACTCCTTCCAAGGTGTGGTACCTCAAGCTCCTTCACCCCAACCTTCCAGACCAGCAAAACCTCCAGCCCCCACATTACTGCTACTTTCACAGAAGGATCCATAAATTCAGGCAGCTCCTTCCATGAACAGCCTCAGAAATCCTTCCCCAATGGATTCTGTCCTCCCCTCTTCCCCTGCCAACAAAAACCTGGCCACAACCCCTGGGCCTGTCCCTAACAGGTCCCTGGGACCACTGAAGGGAACTGGGACAACCTGAATCCCTGAATCCCTGAATCCCCAGCCTGCAGCTCTACCTTGACTCCAATCCGTGCTCTCCCCTGGCATGTTCTGTTCTATTCTTATCCCATTTCCCTGTCCTTGGTGGCACTTGGGGACACAGTTTCATGGTGGCCTTGGCAGAGCTGTTGGACTCCATAGCTCTAAAGGGCTTTTCCAGCCTTATTGGTTCCACTGTGAAAACTCTGCTGTTGTCACTTTTCTCCTTCCTTAATGGTGCTTCACTTCCTTTAATGACACTTCAAGGCAGTACAAAACTCCACTTTTCCTTCCAGATCACTCAACTATCAGCAAAAGAAGATGATCAAATAGCAGAAAAAGAAATTAAAGAAATTGCAGATCCCATTGGCAGGAGCCCTGCCCTCCAAAGCTCTGGCAGTGGGGATGCACATGTCTGGGTGTGGGAATGAGGAATTTATGGTTTTTTAATCTTACAATGCAATGATAATTCTCTATGGATGCAATCATAATAAGTTTATAATTATTAACAATTATAAACATGACAGTTGAAGCTGTTCACTTAGAAAAAAGGGCTGCAGCAGCACAATTTTAATTGTAATTCATGATGATTGAAAAAAGGAGCAGCACTTTTCAAGGCAACAGTGGTCTCAAAAAATTAGGCATTGCCAAGCACAAGAACTGTCTTTTGATTTTCTGAGACAACTTCTCTTTCAGACACAATACATTCAAGAAAGCCCCCACTGAAAATCTGGACAACATTCAATTAATTCCTCCAATTTTGAGTACTCTACAAGTTCTTCTTCAAGTTCATCAGCCACAGGAATAAGCAACACCCTGATTTCACAGTCATTTATTAATATGACCTTGGCTACTGTAGCTACAGATTTCAGAGGCAGATGTCACACATTTGCACACCATTTCAACATATTAAACATTCTTTTTTTCCCTCCAAAGCCTATAGTGAGTACAGATCCCTTTGGTTCATAGTCAAGGAAAGCCAGGGGAAGAATCTGCAGAATTCAGCACCAAATCCAGCAGAACACTTGCTGCTGTTTTCAGCCTTCTCCCAGCACCTCCACAGTCCCTAACCCTCCCCAGGCTGCCACTTCCAAGTGAGGAAGAATCTGGGAAATGCTCCTGAGCTGCAGATTCCAGGCTCTCACATGTGCTGGGTTTGCTGGGGCTTGGGGGATTTAGGTAAAGCCTGCCCAAGCTGACAGACATGAACAGGGCTGAGCCAGAAGGGACGTGACCCACTTTATTTATTTTTCAACCAGAGGCCTCAAGCAACATGTATACATTTCAGAGCAACTGCTACAGGATACTTGAATTAGAAGGCATTTCTTTAAAAACAAAGTAAAAGTAAACACCCCAATATTCTTGGATGCAGGTAACAATCACCATTTTGCTTTAGCTGATTTAAAGATGTTTCTGAGGTGTGGCTTTATTCCAGCCTCTCTGCAGACCAGCATTAAAAATTAAATTTAAAGCAGTATATCTATTGGCTCATTTTTATCTTCTCAAAAGCAACTCTCTAGACCTTCTAAATTATTCTGAGGGGAGAGCAGCCACATGCAAAATTGCAAGAAACAAACGTAAATGGGCAATTATCAGAAATTAATACTTATTCAAATTTCCAAGACAGTGAAACTTGGTTAGGGAAGGTCCAACCAACCATCCAGCCAAAGGAGCCATATTATACATTTAAAAAAATCTTTCTGCCTGTTGGCACAGAGCCTTCACATGCAGCTTACCAGGGCAGAATGCATCAACATCCAGCTTCTGGGCAGAGAGGGTTGGGGAGCCAAGCTCGGACTCTGGGATTCGAGGGCTCTCAACAAACTTTGCTTTCCTCAGAGGGGCTAAAGGAGAAGGAGGGGGAGAGAAAAAGAGAGGTCATGAGTAAGGGAAATAGCAAGCAACAGATGGAAGCACTTAACTAAACGACACTGTCAGACTCATATCAGGTTACTTTTTTTTTTTCTTTTTTTTTTTTTTTGGCCAGGAAAAAAAATTATCTGCATTCTTTACAAAGGAGATGGCTCTTGGTTAAACTTTCAAACTGCACAGGCTGACTTTAAAGCGTGTGAACACTGAGGCACATTCCTGATACTCTAAAACATTTTCTTTTCTCATACTTTATTAAATTCTTTTGTAGGAAGCAAATGAGCCTGGCTTCAGCAACTGTGGAAAAGCAAAGATCTTAAAGAGGTACACAGAGCCCATCAGGTTTCAAGATATTTAACTGTAAATATCTGAACACATAAATGCTATGTTCAGTAATTGTTTCCTTGAACATAAAATTTCAATTTCAAGACAGTATCACTGTTGGACCAAACAGGTCTGGTGTTCAACACAAAAGAGCAGAGCAAAGCTAACACTGTCCAAGCCAAAAAGAAGCACTCCACTTTTATCCTTGCAAATCCATAAAAGATCAAGAGACTTAATAAAGGATGGGGAAAAGGTAAAAGTGTCTGTAACAAAGCAGCACTGACCACTAATGCTAGAAAAATGGGATTTTCTCCATGTTTTAACAGTCCAAACTCTAAAAGACATGAAATTCTGTACAACATTTGTTTGGAGTAAAATTAATTAAATTGTTTAGTAAAAGTCTTTAAATATATACCAGACCAGAGAAATAGAGTAAGTTACATGCAGAGATTGTCATATTGCACTTCCAAGTTAAACTCTTGTGCCCATTACAATGAAAAGCTCATTTGAAAAACCCCTCAGCACCGATTCCAAGAGTCAGTGGCTTCTGCCCCTCCATTTACATCATTTATCTTTACAGTTCCCTGTATTGCAAATTAAATTTGGGATCTGCAGCTAAAGACTGGGAGGCTGCTCTTTAGCATCTCCCGTACTAAAAGCTCAACAGGTCAGAGCAATAAATCTCTGGGTTTTAGGGGGCTGCTGTTTTAGGGGTCAGAGCAATAAATCTCTGGGTTTTAGGGTGCTGGGAAGGGCTGAGAAGCTCCAAGGATGGGGAGCCTGACAGACAATGCACAACCAGATCACTCTAACTGAGCTACCCTTTAATGATCCCAGAATTTGTTTAACATGGAGTGTGCAAAGCAGAGATGCTGACTGGGGGATGGATTTTCAACACAAAGTCCCTGTGAAGCAGAAGAAAGGCAAGGAATGAACCCCCCATCTCTGCACCAAAACTGCTGTGCTAAAACCCTCTCTCTACCCCTCATGATCCACCTCAGGAGATGTGCTGGGGGAAAACAGGTTCCACCCCTCCATGTCACACAGGGAAATAAATCCTGGATGAGTACGAGCCATGCTGGGCCAGCAGCAGCAATGACAGAGCTCAGGAAGGCAAGGACAGCCTGCAGCCCCTTCTGCCCCATCCCACCATGCTCAGGGATGTGCAGCACCACTCAAACCCACTCAAACACACAGCCTGATGCTGGAAACTACAATCCAGCAGTCAATTCTCTATAATCCCCCCTGGAAAAAATCCCACATGTGCACACACAAATGCCCCACAGCCACAAACTGGCCAACACCCGAGAAAAATCATTCCCAGTAACAACCCCGTGCCAGATCCTGATGTAATGAAAACATTTTGATACTGAGAAGATTATTGCTACAGCCTGAAAATTGTTTAAAATAATAATTCTGCACTGGTCAATCCTTTAATATTTCATTTGTAATTGCAGTTTTAATAAATACGTTTTACCACACTCTCAGTAACAGTCATTTCTATAATGTATATTAAAAATAGCCTGTCTTTTCTTTATCATTTCTGGCTGACACCAGGACCATAAATCACCATGTGCACATGTGACAGTGCTCACTGTGTTCTAAAATACAAAACTAACAGAATTTTCACAGTTCAAGTAATGTTAATGACTGATGGATTGTCACTAGAAGGTTCTGCATAAAGATTATTTTTAAAAAGAGGAAAGAGCACTTTAATAAACACAGAGAGGGCAATGTGATCACTGCACCACTCGCTGTGTGGACACAGGTCTGTGGAAGATGCAGGACCTGCACCTTTTGACAGATCAGCACTGAACAGTTTCCCTCTCAGCTGTAAGGAAGGAACTGATCTGCCTTTCCACTGGGTTTTATTTCTACATTTACTCCTCACTGAGGTGCCCACTGCCCCACTAATTCCTGCCTTCTCCACAGAACTGACTGGTGACAGCAGATGTGAGTGGCCCATGGGCCCAGCAAGCTGATCCACCTTGAGGGCAATAAAGAACATCCTATCAGTGAAATCCCCATGTACTAAAAGTTCCATTTTAATGCATTTCATAGCAGCACAAAATCACAGACTGGGCTGTGTTACTGTCCAGCCTGACCTGGCATCTATTTTATCATGTTTTTGTTCCCTCAAAAGCATGGTTTGAGCCTTAAAAACACACTTCACCAGCCAGGACACAATTTGTCACCATGACTCACAGACAACAGTTTACTTTAAAAGGCTCAAGTCAATACAATCCTCTCCATGTAAATACAGGTGGGGAAAAGTCACAGAAGGAAGAGTTTCTGTTATTACAAATATCCTGAACGTGGAAAAGACAAAAACTCCTCCTAACTCACCCATAACCCGATTACAGGAAAGGGGATTTTTACAAGAATTAAGCACCTCTGACTCATGTTCAAATGAAGATTATCCTGACAGATTCAGATTTGGGCATTAGTCTTCTACTGGAATAAATAACAAATGGAAATGTCATAAACTCTAAAATCTGGTTTGACACTCTACAGCCAAATGTTAAAGGATAACACTGATCTTTTTATAAAAGTGCCTTTTCAAGGCACAACTGTTTGCCTTGGTCCTGAACCCCTTCCTGAGAGCAAAGGCAAATCTTATGACCACAGTCATGGGACGAGCCTCTGGCACAAATTCTAAAAACTAACAAAAGCATGAAACAATTATCTGAAGTATTCTGTACCTGCTCAGTCCTTTAGATCTCTTATTCCTGAATTTTCTGTATGAAACTCACCAACTCCAGACCTTAAACAGCATGAAAATAGCCCTTCATGTTACACAACTGGAGTTTTTCTGAGCAGAGAAAATTACATCTTCCAAGAACACCAGGAAAAAGGATGTCTGCAATAACCAGTTATAAAAATATAATGGGTGGAGTAAAGATGGCAGTCACTAGCAATGCTGGCTTTTTAGAAGTGCAAAACTAGCATTTCATTCAGAAAAGCAGATTGATTACGTGGAGCCTGAAGTCACAAGCTTGTCCCTGGGGTCCCACCACCTGTCACTGGTGACAGCCCCTGATCTGTGGCCACCTCAGAGGCCACTCCTGTGCCCAGTGGCTCGATGACAAACACAACATTGGCATCATATAGGAACTGACCTGCTGCTGCTGAAGTAGGAACCTCAATTTCAATGGCTGAGATGTTATTTCAAACCAATTCCGCACATTTTTGGGGCCAGTTCTGCAGTTCTTAGTGAGATTAATCCCCACTGCAGTCCAAGCCAGCAGAGCAAAGCTGAAAATCCTTCTGTCGATGCAAATAAAATTCTCATTTGACTTTGCCAGCAACTCTTCCTGCACGAGGAAAGTGATGCTTATTCCGGGGTGGGAATTAACCAAGTAATGCAAAACACTTAGCAGGGCCAGCAATCAGAAAATTTAATTAGCTGGCTCGTTTATGACCCTTTCTGCAGCAGGCTGTCTGTCTTCCAGTGGGGACAAAGTCTGTTCCCTGTGGGGTGGGAGCCCTCAGGGCAGCTGTGGCTGCCCCTGGATCCCTGGAAATGTCCCAGGCCAGGTTGGACAGGGCTTGGGAATGACCTGGGACAGTGGAAGGTGTCCCTGCCATGGCAGGAGATGGCACTGGATGGGATTTAAGGTCCCTTCCCACCCAAGCCAGGTCTGGGATTCTGTGATAAAATAACACTGGGGAAAGTATTTCATTAGTAACTGCAATGTCAGCAGCCTGACTTTTCAAGACCCTCTTTAAAAACAGGGATTCAGAACTCTGGGAAAGTTCTGTTTCCACCTGGCAAACTGGAACCATCTGCCCCATTCATAACATCCTTCAAACCTGCATGCCCATACTGGTCACATCTATTCCCACATCAAACCAAACCAAAATAAATCTGGATGTGTCTGTTCTTTTGGAATAATCACTTTATCTCCAGTAGCACTGTGTTCTCCCTCAGCCTACTGAGTTCCCTAATTCTACTGCATTTTCTATGGCACCATTTAACCATTTACAGGTGAGTTAGTATTTTAATTAAAAAAGGGTTTTCTTTAGATTAAAAAGCACTGATGAAAGAAAATTATCATGGATTAGCAAAAGTTTCAGCTATGACATTCAGTTTGAGCTCTGAAAGGAATCTTTATTAACAAGGAGTTAGTAACACCTTAACAAAGAGTTATTAACACCTAATGACCTGAGTGAACAAGGTTTTATTTCAGCAGATCTGAATTCACCCCACAATCTGACTACAACACACACACAGACACCTCTGTCTGTGTGAACACCAATAAAAATACACAGATTTATCTCTGTCCAAGGCAAGTGTTGGAGGAAACAACAACTCTTTTCCCATTGCATGGATGATGGAGTGATCCATCCCAGGGAACCTGGAAGCCTCTCCATGTACCAGCCCCTTACAAGAAGCAGGAAAATGGACATTAGTGCCCAAACTGCATCAACACAAACCACTGCAGCTTTTTACTCACACTCTCACACACTTCACAGCTATAAAACACAAACACACGTGGCCACCAGCCTGGATTCTTCTGGCTCATTCCTATGGCAGGTCCTGGGCAGAGTCTGGCCAAGGAGCTTGGCTCCAGATCAGCTTTGTACCCACTTTTCTGTTCTCCCCATCCTAAACAGTTGAATTTCACCTGTGCTTTGAACCTCCCTCTGCCACAAGAGGATGAAATCATGAAATTTGCTCTCTTTGTGTAAAAATATTGTGTTTATCACAGGTTGATGAGGTGAAAAAGTGCTAAAAGTGATGGGCACGTTTTACAGAATCACAAACTGGTTTGGACTGGAAGGGATCTCGAAGATCCCTTAATTCCAACACCCTGCCATTGGGTTTTTACCACACACTCCTCTCTCCTGACTACCCCAGGTGAGGAAGAGCTGGATTTTGCACATTAATATTGTGTTTTCAACTGCTGTAAGCACAATTTTATCACAGAATGTTAAGGAGGCTGGAATGCACCCTAAAGTTCATCCAGTCAAAATCCCCCCTGGATGGGCAGGGACACCTCCCACCACACCAGGCTGCTCAAGGCTTTATCCAGCCTGGCTTTTAACACTTCCAGGGATGGGAAAACCACAACCTCCATAACCTCACAGCCTCTTTTGCAACATAAATTTGGCATTTTGATTAAATCCTCAAAATGAGTAAGCTTTACAAAATCCTGCCCAAGATGGAAAAGCCAAAGTCACGGTTTGAAGAGCAAACTTTGGAATTCTGGGTTTAAAGAGAGGAGAATTGGGTGCTCAGTTCATCCCCATGCCCACCTTTCACCCAGCCCAGCTGATGCCAGAGCCTGACTCATGTTTGGAAGGGTCCCACAGCCCTGCAGAGCTGCATTTATTGAAGTCTCCCTCGAACTGAAATGTTTTTAGTGCTGCAGAGTTATTGATCCTCGAGCTCCTGGAACAAATCACTGCCACATCCAGCACAGCTGCACAAAACCCAGCACATGGGGAGGAAGCTTTGGTGCTTCCTCTGACCCAAGGGACCCTTTATTTGGCTGAGGTAGGAGCCATAAAAAGGAAATTATGGATCACACGGTTATTTTTACTGTGGCACCAATCCTGGAACCCTGGAATGGTTTGGGTTAGAAAAGACCTTAAAAAAAAGATCCAATGCCAATTAAGACCTTAAAAAATGATCCAAATTATGGACCACGCGATTATTTTTGTTGTGTAACTAATACTGGAACCCTGGAATGGGCTGGGTTAGAAAAGACCTTAAAAAAAAGATCCAATGCCAATTAAGACCTTAAAAAAATTATCCAAATTATGGACCACACGATTATTTTTGCTGTGGCACTAATCCTGGGACCCTGGAATGGTTTGGGTTAGAAAAGACCTTAAAAAAATGATCCAGTGCCACTCCCTGTGGGGCAGGGACACCTTGCACTAGCCCAGCTTGCTCCAAGCTCCCTCCAACCCAGCCATGAACATTTCCAGGGATGGGGCAGCCCCAGCTTCTCTGGGAAACCAGAAGAAATCACGTACCAGCTGTGTGTAATAAGGATTTTTAGGTATAAATTTTTTTTAAAGAATTAAAATTAAACCAGTGACAATACATGCAATGAAGGTTAACATCCTCTTTACATAATCCAGCATTATTTTACAGAATCCATTGTGTAACAGGTTTTTTTCCTCTTCTATTATTTGAGACTATAAAAGCTTTTTAAAATTACATTTTCCAGCCTCTCTCATCCCACGTTATCACAGCAGTGAGGGCAGGGCAGCACAGAAAAGTGGTGAGAACAATGTGTTGTCTGGAAACATCAAACCCGTTCCAAAACTTTCAGAAAACATGTTTAGTTTAGGAGATAAGGCCCCGAAACAAGAAAATTGAAGGAAATATAGGTGGAAAGAGGAAAAGAATAAATAAAAGCAGGAAGAGAGTTCAGCAAGCTGGTGATGGCAGGATAGCAATGGGAAAGGAGAGCTCAGAAAAGCAACTACATTAATGTAGAAAATCTTCTGTAGATGTGTGTAACATGAAGGTTTTGCCTATTACTGCCCCTGAAATTTATTTTTTCTTTGAAAAACTGAGGAATAACCTTCTCCAAAGCAGCGGATTCTGCAATCCCGTGGGACCACAGAAACCTCTTGGAACATTCTTTCCTCCTCTCTGCCTCTCTCCAGATGAACAAGGCACAGAAAATATCAGCAAGAAAATGTTCAGTGACCTCAAAAAGGAATGAGTCTTCTGAAAAAGTAGAATTAAATCAAATTACTACCTATCTTACCAAAATTATTACAAACCCTCCCAAATAATTGATCAAAATGGTCTTGTCTGAATAGACATCCCTACTCAAAGGAGAAAATAACCAGGATTTGAAAAGGCTTGCATGAATTTTAAATATATGTAGAATAAAATAATACAGATTTCTGCTGAAGTGTTCAATAATGGCAATACAATGATGCTTACAATACATTTATATATTCAGAGAGAAAATAATTCCTCCTAAAATACTGAGCTGGCTGTAGTCTGTGCTTCCAAAAGGAATTCAGCTCCATTTCCATTTTGCTTATTATTATTATTATTATTATTAACACTTTTCTGTCATTCAGAGCAACAGAACAGGAATTTTTTCCATCGAACTCAGCACTGCTGGAGACACCAGCCAGAAAAGTGCCCTTCCCCAGCCCAGCTCAGCCCAAAAGGTTTCGTTTTGGAGCATCCCAGGGTCAATCTCCTGAGCAGATGCTCCCTGAAATACTCTGGCAAGCCTCAGGAAGGAAGTTGTTTGTTTATTATTATTATTTATTTCTTTATTATGAGTATTGTTATTATTATTATTGTTATTATTGATATTATATTGATTATAATAGATTTTTTATTATTATTATTGATAATGATGATGATGACTTGGAGGATTAAATCAAGAAGATTCAATCAGAGGGGTTTACCAGGAAAAAGAAAATTACATCAAACTCTGCAAGCAAGAGATGCTGTAAAATGCATGAGTTTGTTTATGTGATGATTAACCCAATCATTGTAGTAGAACACTACTAGCCTTCCTAAAACAGGATATAAGCATTTGTAGCCCGCAATAAATTTGGATTCTTTGACCACCTCATGAGTCCCCATCTCTCATCAATGCTGATAAATGACCACGTGTCACTGCCTGGTGTTAGGAGAGTTAGAAACCAGAATTAATCCAGCACAGAAGGAATTCAGCACCCTTGCCCACCTCCTGCTTGGCCCAATTTGCCTTCAGTTTTTCTTTTTTCATGACCTGCTCTACCTTCTCTGCCATCCCAGACAAAGCATCTTGGCTTTGCAGTGCCTGTTCCCACTGATCAGATTCTGCACTGCTTCTCTGTAATTAGAGCAGGAAAAAAATTGAAACCTGCACTAGGGGTTTGGAAAGGAACTGAGAAAGAATAACAAAAAAGAATTAATCACTCTAGACAGCACTGCAAGAGCACTGCTGAAGTATTTTACAAGCAGTCAAGAATGATCAAAGGTAGGTATCAAATTATATCAGCAAATTAAATGGGAACAGGAGTGGCAGGGCAAAGGCCAGCAGCAAGCCTAAGCTGCATGTAAACAAAATCTCATTCATTCTCCCACCATATCCTTAAGATCAAACCAAGATATTGTAACCATAAAACAGGGAAGAGTAAACTAAAATATCCAACAATTCCCAGTCCAAGTAATCCCAGGTTAGAGCATGTGAGAGACTGGATCCTGTTCACTATAAACCACTGTTTATGACCAGGCCTACACAGATACAAGCCAATATAAATTGGCTTTTAACAGCATTTAAAATAAAGGCAAGAGATTAAGAACAGATAAGGTGATTTATTTCTGTGCAAGTCATTCAAAGTTTGCTATGCTAAAGCTAATTTAGTTGGGTTAGTTGATACCACCAGAGCTGTAATTACACTGACACATATGCAAAACTGTTCCATTCATATGAAACTGGATTTAGGATCCCTATTGCTCTGCTGGTAGCTGCTTCACAGAATCTATCCTTAAAATGAAGCTGCTTATGTGGCAAGGCACAAGCCTGAATTAGCTGAACTTGTTTGTTAACACTTGAAAAACTGCATTATGCTGATTTACAAGGTGGGTTTTACCTAAGAAAATTGCTAATTCAGCCACCTGTAGTTTTCAGTAATTTATTTGCTTTTCCAATTCTTCATTTCCTTGCAAAATTAAAGGAGCTGTTAGAACTGCCTCTCTGAGGCTTTGGTGCACACGAATCCTGTGGCAGCACCAATGCTCCAGGATCAGGTGTGGTATTTTAAGTGTAAATAATGGGAAGGCAGCACCCTCAAAGCCCCTTCCAAGCTGAAAGAGCAACAGGGCCAGGACCATTTATTGACAGAAATGCACCCATCTGGTGACTTCCCTTCTAAAAACCACTTTCTCACTTACACCTACTCACTTCCCTGGCTGAGAAGATAAAAAAGAAAACCATAATAGGGATAAAACTTGTGCTGTTCTAATCCTGCCTTCATCTCTGCAGAGGAAATGCTTGTAGAAATTTAATGTTTAAGCCTTCCACCACAACCAAAAAGGGGCAGGGACACCTCCCACTGTCCCAGGCTGCTCCAAGCCCCATCCAACCTGGCCTTGGGCACTGCCAGGGATGGGGCAGCCACAGCTGCTCTGGGCAACCAGTGCCAGGGCCTGCCCACCCTCACAGGGAAGAAAATTTCTTTCTAATATCCAATCTAAACCTACCCTCTGCTAGTTTAAAGATATTCTCCTTTATCCTGTCACCATAAGCCCTGGTAAAAACTCCCTTCTCCAAACTTGTTGTAGCTCCTTTATCCAGGAATATGCAAAATTTCTCTAGCTCCAAGCTATCTAGGAATTCCTGAGCATCAACAGCTACTCCAGGAAAATCATCACAGAGCAAAGAGAAAGTGCCAAAGCAACGGTCCAGAGCCAAAGATCCAGCTCAGTCCTCAACCTCCTGCATGGTTTGAGCATTGGTCAGGGGATCTGTGGTGAAAACCTGGCTGTGACTCTGCAATGACCCCACCAGGACCTGCTCACCTTGTGCTGGAACATCTCCTGCATGGCATCATCCCAAACTCGGTGACACACCATGAGTTTAATTGAACCTGATCAAGATCAAACCTGATCAGTTTAATTGAACCTGATCCTGCATGGTAACAGCCAGCCAGGTGCAAACCACATCAAAAATTAATTTCTGCAAAGGTAATGCTCAATCTTTGGGCCACTGACCCAACCCAGCACCTCTGTGTGGTCACTCCTTCTTCACACAGGAGGAAGTTTCCAAAACAGGTTCTCCTGTTGTGACAGAGGTAGGAGAAGACCAGAGAACATGCCCAGCTGGAGATGAGGCCTTTTCCTTGGAAAACAATCAGCCCAGGAGGATGCAAGGGCTTGTTCCACAGGAGTGGATCCTGTGAATGCTTTGTGCTCCCAAGTGCACAGGACACCTCTGAAGGCACGTGCCAGGAGTAGGAGGCAAGACGTAGCCAAGGGAAGAGTGATGGCCTGATTTAACTCCACAGGAGGCTTTCTACACCACCTCCTCCTGCTATAGAAACCTCTTAGCTATGTCTAAAAATTAAAAATTCTCACACACCAGAAGTGTAATCGTGACAGATGCTCCATTTTGTGCAGCCCCAGTGTGAAGTAAGGACAATTTCTTTCTCTGAGCCTCTGAAAACCCGTGGAGTTTCAAGGCAATTTTTTTGCCTTTTAAACACTATGTACACTAGAGAAACTTTTGGGTTTCTCCCTCTGTTTAAGCATCTACACAATTATCTGAAATGCAGAGCTATCACCTTTTCCCACTCCAGTGCTGTGATGACATGTTTACCACATCCTCTGCAAGGCTGAGCAGCCTTGATGCAAATAAAAATATCCTTGGGAAGAGCAAATTCTAAAGGTTCTGCAAAAACCTCACACCAGCACCAAGGGAAAAACATGGGATTTTCTGCATATCTCTATGGCAATTTCTGCTCTGTCAATATGAAAGGCACTTGGGTGTCAAAATTTGACAGAGAGGGTTCATCTTGAAAACAGCACTGAGGAAAATCCATGCTAGAACTGGTAAGTGTCTTTCAAAAGTCAATAAATATGATACTCCGGTTTTTTCCTTCCCTTTATTTAAGAAAATAAAAGTTGCATCTAAACTATCCTGAAATTAATGCAGAAACATCACGAGTTTGACAGGTCTCCAACAAACAAAAACCCTCTAACACAGGATTTGGTTTAATTCCAAAAGTTACAAACAGACACACTATTTATCTGCATAAATTTCAGGGACAGTTTTGGAGCTCCAAAAAATTTAAATCAGAAATTTTCCCACTTCACACGAAGAGTTACTTTGGTTTAACAGAGATAAAAGTCCATCTGTGAGTGCACAGTGACACATTCATCCACCTGTTTCATCTCTGCAAGCCCAAATTGTTTCCATCTGAATATGTGCCTGTCAAAACAAATCACAAGTCTCAAAATAATGGATGAAGAATCCCAAAAATGGATAGTAAGAACCGACACACCAGGAAAAATATCCTCATCCTATGTTATTGTAACTGAACGAGGATCCTCCTTCTCCAGCAGGTTTCATTGCTGGAGACAGAATCCCAAAATCACTGAGGCTGGAAAAGACCTCCAAAATCATCCAGATGCCCAAACCACAATGAAATGTTGTGTGTATTTTAGGTTATTTTTAAAAAAGGGACAACTCAGTACTTCTGACAAAACACAAGTTTTCTACTCATGAAACCTCTAGGCAGACAGAGATTGCAAGGCATCAGGAAAACTTCAATTGAAAATTAATTATGCACAGAAAAAATGCATTATACACCTGGAACCCCCCCAAATCTAATGGCACTTTTCAGGTAACTGGGTCCTGGGCACTGCTAAACATTCTGAGACACAGGGTGGGCCTCCCACACAACCTCCACTCCTACACAGGAACAGGAATTTCAGATCAGTGTCATGCTGACAGCATGACAGAGAATTCAAGGAAAAGAAATTTAAGCCTACTGCAAACACTGTGGTATAAAAATACATAAAAAAGAGCAAAGTCTCTCCTGACACCAACAATTTTAAGCACAATATCCTTCAAAAATTAGCTTCAGCATGAGCATCGGGCACCTCAACAGCTTTTCCTCAAATTCTACCTTGGTAATGATTGTTTATTTACTTTCATTTCTAGAAGCTCACTCTTTCAGTGAAAAGCAAATATTTCTTTCCCTCAGCACAAAGGGGTTTTATAATCCCCTCAAATCGAATTTGTGGTCATTTCAGAACACAGAAGGAAAACATTATCTCAATCCCATTGTTCTAACATTTTGAAAACCAACGACTTAGTGTCTGTAGCATTTTTAACTCACTCCTCAGCAGTTCTATTTCAGCAATGCTCAGAAATCAAATCTTTTCATTGCACATTCATTTTACGTTTTGCACGAGAAATTCTGCACATCTGAGCGAGGAGGTGACAAACTCAGATTATGTAAAATTACTGCAACAACTAAAAGACAAATAACCACCAGCAAGCATCACTCTTATCTGATACTAACTCCCTCCTAGTAATGGCTCCCTTACCAACTAGAATCCTTATTGTACATTGATTTTCTGCAGTTAGACGAGGCTGAGGAATGCCCAAAACAATCCCAATCACAGACAGAGCACGACAAATTGTCCAAATACTCACAGGGCTTCGCTTGCTGTCCCCATCCCCTGGGTGTGCAGCCAGGCTGGGAATTCAGGGGTACCACAGCTTGGAGAGCACTCTGGCACAGATCCTCCTCCGATCCCTCCCTCTCCCTGCCTCCATCCTGCTGCTCCCCACGTCAGGCTGATGTTACAGGTGACACCTCCCGCTGCTGATGTCAGCCTCTGCTCCCAAAATCACAAGCACCACGCCCCTACAAGCATCACCTGCACATCCTCTGGGTGCAGGCTCCAGGAGGATTCCAGAGAAATTATGGACACACAGCCTTCCCTCTTCATCAAGTCTGCCAGTGTTACAGAGCTGCTTTAATTCCTACCAGAACGCTGCAGCAAATGGAGCCTCTATGTCTCCCTTGGGGGGAAAAAAGGAAGGATTTTTACAGTTTCTTTCTGTGGTGCAGCTTAATTTGCTCTTTTCCTAGAGCAAACAGCTGAAAGGACAGGGAAATAATGGATGAGGAGAGCAGAGTGAGTGGCTCATGGAAGCTCCCCCGAATATTTCAGAGTAAGCTCAGGGGCTGGTGATGCAGCCCAGGACCAGAGCTGATGAATGGCGCAGTGCTGCTGTTGTCATGGCAACTAAGAGGAAAAGAAAAAAAAGGCAGCACCATATAAGGAGCCGTGACATGGATTCTGGGAACAATTTATACTAAAAGCTGTAAGCCCTAGGATGCTTTAAAGCTGCAGCACCCCTTTGGTTGGGGACAGGTTTTATTGTTCACATTGAAGAACAAATTTCTGATCCCATCCAGCCCGGACACGTCTGCATGGGAGAGTTGCACCAAAACAACACCATTCTGCAGTTGAAATTGGATATTCCACACTGCAGAAATAACTGCAATTGAAATAATTGAAATGATTAATCAAGGGAAATGGCTGGACACTAGTAAGGACCCAAACTCTGTGCAAACAGAGCACCCCCAGGTCCGCGCAGCCCCACGCAGGTGAGGAGCTCTGTCCTTACAGAGCCAGGCTGAGATGAGCCAAACTGCAGCACCATCAGGTGGCTGAGAGCCAGAGTGGCACTGACACCAACACAGATCCTGCCAGGCCCCCCAGAGACAGAAGAACATCCCCAAATTAACCCATAACCCAGGCAGTGCTGGGCAAGGGAGGCTGGCAGAGCCCCCAGAGCATCTTCAGGCACGGCAGAGCAGGCAAAGCCAGCTCACACACACCTGCCATCACAAGCTGTGAGCAAGGCCAAGGTTTGTATTCCATGTCTGTGCTCCACATTATTTCCCAGAACCATCATCAGCTGCTTTTCACTTGATGCATGTGCTCAAACAGACAATACACAGCGAGGGAGAGAATGGCCACTGTCACACCCAGCACAACCACAACACTGCAGTGCCAGAGCCCGGGCTCAGCAACTCAAACTAACACTCAGAAACCCTTCACATCGATGATATATTTTATTTTTAAACACAGAATCCCAGAATGGCCTGGGTTGGAAGGGACATTAAAGATCATCCACTTGTCCCACGGGCAGGGACACCTTCCACTGACCCAGGCTGCTCCAAACCTCATTCAACCTGGCCTTGGACACTTCCAGGGATCCAGGGGCAGCCACAGCTTCCCTGGGCAACCTGTGCCAGGCCTCACAATGCCCACATCACACAACCATTGTTATGGTTGGAAAAGACCTTGAGGATGATCAAATCCAACCATCACCCTTGCAACACCATCACATTCCACACCGAACCGTGCAGTCAGGTGCCAGAGCCACACATTTTTTGAGCACTTCCAGGAGCAGTGACTTCAGCACTTCCCACATGTGCCAGCACTGCCAGCTTCCCCCCAGCCCTCCCACCTCTGAAGCTGTGCCTCATCATCTCTCACGCTCCCACCCAGCCGAGCTGCTACAACATTCGGAGAGAACAAGCGCTCCTGGGGGCTGCAAGCATTCATGTGCCCTCAGCACCACTAAACAACAAACAGTCAGGTTTTCAAGGAGAGAGAGCTGAGCTTTTTAGTCCCACAATTACAGTTAGCATCAAAAAATATTGAACCATTTGCTGAAGATACAGAGAAGGGAGATGTGACACTCCTCGTGGCTATTCCCAAGGGAAAAAGGGTATTCAATGAGAGATGGGGAGAAGACAAGAGCCCAGCACTACAAATGGCACAGGGGATGGTGGCACAGGGAATGCTGTGTGTGAGGACCTGGAGGGTGTTGAGAACCCCAGTGGTGGGTCCTTACTGGCATCCCTGGGAAGAGCAAGCCTCCATCCTGCTCAGCCCTGCTCTCACCATCTCTGAAGGATCTAGTGAAAAAAATATAAATTTTCTTTAGGAAAGAGGCTGCTTTTAACTGCCTGGACCCACTGATTTATAGGAATATTCCTACTGATTTATATGCATTTTATTCTTAGGGAAAGTTCCCACATTCCCCAAACACAAGGGAGGAATGCTCTCAAAGAGAGGATCTGCAATGAAACCAGCTCCCCAGGCCCATATCTTTGAAGACACTGAAGCAGCTAATTCACACTGGAAACAGCAGGATCAGGCCTCTGAGAATCCAAACCTAAACATCTAGGCCAGGTTTTTGTTAGAAAAACCTAATTTCTTTCCTAAATTTCTTGCTAATTTTCTCCCCTCCTCACTCTCTGCACGTGCTCTTTCTGAGAGAATCCCAATGCTTGCACAATCTGTCATTCAATAGAAAAAATAGCAATAGCCAAGTACAGTGATGAATAAAATTATCCCTGCGCATATAAATGCACAATATGCAAATGAACACTCCTTCCGGAGGAGGAGGAGGAGGAG
>VWZP01008079.1:7825-78608 GCA_013396995.1 Dicaeum eximium | reverse complement strand
AGGAGGAGGAGGAGGAGTGGGATGCAGCACAGGGCTTTGTGCAAACCCTCTGCACATGGTGGGTTCCACAGGAGGGGAATAAAACATCCTGAGCTGAGTCTTTCAGCCCAGTATCTCCTTTATTAACCTAATGCACATATTTTTGGCACTGATTCTCAAAAGCACTTACACACATTCATCCCTAGGCACCCTCCTGGAAAGCACTGCTCTCCTCAAGGCAGGTACACAGAGCACTTGCATTATTTTCATCACAGTTATGGCTTTGAGTCAGCAATAACACAGCCTTGATGTACAGCAGAATATTTAAGCCCATTGTTTCAGCAGCAGTTGCTCTTTGTCCAAGAAGCACAGTAACTTTTAAGTGCTATTTTTATTGCAGACACAAACCAAAATGGTGTCTTCCATTACTTATCCTGGGCTGGGAGGGTGGGAAGTTTTCTTTCTCTTTATTACATATTTTTTACATGATTTTTGTTAATAAAGCCACTATTACAAAAAAAAAAAAAAGTAACACAAACTGAGGTAGAACATGCTGATTTAAGTATGTTTTCAGTCAGTGCTAAACAAGAGGTGACACAGGCAGGAGGGGGAGAACTGATTATTTATGCTGACTATTACTTCACCCCTTAGAGCCACAATGATCTTAGTTTTTCTTAATCACCAGACTATTCAGCAGAGTGGAAATTGCACCCATGTGGAATATTTATCACCCTCTGAATGCAGCCAAGTCCTCATGCCCAGCACACCCAGATACCAACGTGTGAGTGAGTGACCTTAGCTCTTCTGGGTGGAAAACTCTCACTCTGTGGAATGTGTTCCTGAGGCTTTTTACCAAAAATGGACATTTTAACTTTTCTGTGGATGAAAAGCTGCCTTTGTTAAAAACCAGACAGATCAAGAACTTTAAAAGATTATATTATCCTAAAATTATGGAATGGTTTGGGTTGGAAAGGACATTACAGCCCACCCCCTTATTAACTCCAATTTTTCTTTGTTTTATAGAACATGCTGGTTTACTGAAGAATTAAAATGAGGAGGATCTTTACCAACTGCCAGCCAATATCCCCCAGCAAAAAAAAACCGCAGTGTTTGATTTGCTCATCTAGTAAATGGTCAGTCATTCACAGCCACCTCCTCTCACCTGAAGGACAGCTGGAGCTGTGCCAGGGAGGTTTAGGCTGGGTATCAGGGAAAGGCTCTGCCCCCAGAGGGTGCTGGGCACTGCCCAGGGCTGCCAGAGCTCCAGGAGAGTTTGGACAATGCTCTCAGGCAGGATGAGATTTTGGGGTGTCTCTGCAGGGCCAGGAGCTGGACTGGATGATCCCCGTGGGTCCCTTCAAGTTCAGGATATTCCACACTTTAATGATTCTTTCTGCCACTGAGGGATATTTTTCTTTTCTAAATCTGTCAGATTAGTAGTAAAAGACAGACAACAAGGAATAGGTGAGGAAATGTGATAAATGCTGTAAATTACAAAGAGCAGAAGCACTGCTCTTCCAGCTCCTTTCCGTGTCACTTTAATGAAAGTAAACAAATTCCTACCATGATTTCAGGAGGATGTAAAATAAACACCTTCGTTTTACAGTATCAACAGTAAATTAAACCAGTAATTTTAAAAATCTTGGAAACACATCCTGAATTCCAAGTGTATTGGGAGCTTTGCTGGAGTCATTGAGACAAGGGCAGGCAAAGCATGGGCAGGGGTTTGCCTGGTGCATGGGACTGGGTCCAGCTGGAACAGGATTTTTAAAGCAGATAGAAAAGTGTGCAAGTACAAGACAGATGTAGCCACCCCCCCAGTCCATCTCCAAGAGTTTTGTGTGACCAAAAACGAACCTCCAAACAAAACTGGAAGCCTACACTTTTCTTCTCTTGCTTCTGTGCCACAACAGCTATCAGTATTTTACTCACACCCTGGTTTGTACTCAACCTGTTCAGGTCTGGATTTCATGGCAGATAATTTCCCAACCATGCTGACAGAGGAATATTCATTCTCACCAGGTGAACACCTGCAGTGTGGCTCTGAGCACAGGCTCCAGAGATCTCCCAGCCTCTGAGGTTTGTAGGAATCCCCATCCCTCTCTTTAAATTACCACCTGCAACAGCCACTGCTGGAATTCCAGGGCTTTAGAGGAACCAGGGATATGCTCCAAAGAGCAGCCCTTCCCAATCATGGCACCCTGACTCTGTCACAACTCAGAACCTCTGCCCCCTATCCTTTCCAAGTTCTCCTTTCACCAGAGGGCAGAGGAAACAAAAGGCACCAAGTGCATCAAAGCTCCCTTCTGTACACATAGATCAGGTTGTATCTGATAAAAATTCTTTTTGGAGATTTCCCTCAGCACAAGCACAGGACCCTGGCTGACCATAAAGCTGGGCACAGAGGGGGGTCAGATTTTAGGCAAAGAGCAAGTTTCTCAAAAACTGTTATCAGTAGAAATATTTTTTTCAGGCTTTTGTATGGATGTTGGACTCCAAATGCTTTTGAAAATCACACTGCTGCACCATCCCTAGGCACTCATACCACAGTCCTGACAGGTTAGATAAACAAAGCAGTATCCAAATATATGCATGAACCAAAAAAAAAACCACTCTGCTGTAGAAGTGCATAATTTCTCTGATGTTCTCTCGACATTCAAAATTTAAGCACCAACTTCTTTACAATCACTGTAATGCTTCCACTGGGCATAAACAGCAACACAAAGTAGAACTAAAACACACTCTGATAGAAATTTCTCAAAAACCAGAGAATATTTGTAAACCAGAGAGACCTTTTTCAGCAAAGAAAGATTTCTCCACCAACACAAAAAATCCAATCCATCCCCGGGTTTAACGCTGTAACAAACAAGGGAATGACTTGGACACAGAAACCGTTCAAAAAATTTTTTTTCTTACAGAGATTTTTTTTTTTTTTTTTTTTTTGCACCAACGGACCTTAAAAAGCCCCAGCGAACTTTATTTAAGTCCTTACCAGTTAACTTCTTCACAGGCTGGAGCCGAACACTGATAGACTGATGTGTGAGTAAGGGGGAGGATGGAAGGGAGCGGGACATGCCCTCCATTATCCGAATGTGCTGCATACCTTCGCTCACCGGGAGAGGCGGGATGGCGTAGTCAGGTTCGAAAGCACAGTCGTTCTCTGTGGAGGTGCCTGGTGGGGAGAGGAAAATAAAACACAAACTGGTCAGAATGTAAGGGGAAGAAGCCTGCTTGCATCATTGCAAAAGGGCTGGATGGAAGGAGTGAAGGGGAAAATCCCCAAAGTTGTGGGGAGTCAGATGAGTAGCGTTACTCACATCGATACCGCGACATAACGTTCTTCTTTATTTGCTTAAAATGGCAGGTTATATACTTCAATATTGTTTATATTTCCAGGTATCCCCTTATTGGTGTACAATATAGAAAGAATTGTACAAACGTAAACAAAGTAATGTACATTGTACATTAATGTACAATGTAAACAAAGATTGCCCACCTTCACCTCGAAGGTGGTTAAGGCACTCAATCCTACTTTTACATCTATTACCCTCACACTATCTACTTTGCTCTTCTGCATACCTCAAGCTAATTTTTAACTGCACCACAGGCTTTGTTCTTTGTTCTTCACTGGGCCTTGCCAAGGCTCAGGCTGGGTTGCCCAACTAATTCAGGAGCAGATCCCTTGCTCCTTGAGAAATCTGGCTACAAAGGAGGCCTGTGCAGAGCTGACTTGCCAGCTGCTTGTTCTCTCTGCACGCTCGTGACACACATCCCTTGAAGAAATTTTAAAGAGCATCTCAGTGCCCCCTCCTTTCTGTACGATGAACAGCAGAACCATGAAGAATTTCTTTCCATGTTCTTAATTTGTCTTTCAGAGTCGTAGAGTCACCAGTTTTCGATATAATGACCATAGTTTTTAGACTGTTGGTTTCTAATTAAAATCCTCCCAGCTAAATTATATTTCAACAAGAGGACTTTTAGCCTAAAAAAACAGCAAACCTCAAATAAAATGAAGAACAAATGCCTCTAGCCACCAGCTCCAACTCTCCCAAGTGACACACAAAGCCAGTGTGGGGGTCACATCACCACAGATCCACAATGGAATACATGGAATAGCACAAGTGAAGGCAGAACAATAAAAGGATTCATTGCTAATTGTAATCAATATTAATGAACAGTGAAGGGAAGGTGCTTCAGATCAGCAAGAGTAAGGAGCCATAAGGTTCCTCCCATTAGCTGCAGATATGGAAATCTTGGGGTCAAGGACACCTGGATCTCCACTCTTGTAAGATGAACAACCTAACCTAGACAACTAATAATTCATATGCAAAACCAACCCAAACTGTTAGCATTGGTATTTCACTAATTTTTCATTAATATTTCAATAATGTGAGAAGGCCAGACTTGTGTCACTCTGTTACAAGATGGATTTTAGCTGTTACTGCGTGCTGATGTTTTCCCTCCATAAAGACATTCCTCACTGGGTTTCCATGGGACAGCTGTGCTGTTCTCTGGCTTGTGAGAGTGGTTAGAAGAGAAAATGTTTGCTGGACAGAAAGGGAGATGGACAAGAGTGGGAATAAGACCAAAGGGTGAGAGCATCAAACGCATGGAACTTCAGAGGAGATGATGGACGAGCTGTATTCCCACTATCCACAGTACAATGTGAACAACCCAACAAATTGCTCATGATCAGCAGAAAAACCCAAGTTCAAATAACTGTCAAAAACATTGGGCCAGTTCCCAAAGGGTTCTAGAGGGCTGCAGCACTGGTGGCTAAAATTCATCCATTCCTGGTGCCAGCATTCAGGAATGTCCCTCAGCAGTTTTGTATCGCTCTCCACATGAAAGCCAAATAAGCACCAACACCCTTCACACCTACACTGGTGTGGGAAATGGATCTGTAGAGTTCTCAGAGCCTGACAGAAAGCTCACCCAGAATGGATCTGTGTGCAAACCTTGAGATAAGAAATGCTTACCTAGAAGTGCCATGGAATAGGACAGATATTGTTGGGATAGAAATGGAGCTAGAAGCAAGTTTCAAAGAATGCCTTGTAAATAAGACTGGATACTTTGGAGAAACAGAACTATGAAAGATGCATTAATAAATTTTAGGGAACTATAAACCAATGGGCATCTCCTGCAGCTTAAAGTCTGGGAAAGACTTAAAAGTCTATATGCATTTCACTGGTTTTTCTGGTGTAAGTTTCCAGTGTCTTTGATCAGTCTACTTAAAATTAAGGGCAGTATCTTACATAGAAATAAAAGTAATTATATGTTGGTAAAGTTTTCCCTCTTAAAATTTAAATGCTTTACAACAAAACAGTGAACTCACAAAACATCCACAAGGTACTACCTTCACTTCCCATCAATCAAAATTTCTCTTTCCTCCTTGGCAGAGTAAATAAAGACACAAAACCCCTGAAACAGTCTGAAATTTGTTTTGATCAGAAAGAATATTGGTCTTATCAAACCCTGGAATTAGGGCTCATTGGTGGCTGAACTGGAACTTTGACAGTCTGCTTATATAATGTATTTAAATAAAATGTTACTCTAAAGTGCATATTTGAACTAATAAACTATTTCTTGGCGTTTTACAAGATTATCACAGAATCATTCAGGTTGGAAAAGACCTTTAAGATCATCAAGTCCAACCCTAAACCCAGCATCACCACTATGTTCACCACCAAACCATGTCCTTAAGTGTCACATCCACACATTTTTGGAATACTTCCAGGGACAGTGACTCCCCCTCTGCCCTGGCCAGTCTGTTCCAGGACTTGACAATTCTTTCCATGAAAAACATTTTCCTAAACCAACCTAACCCTCCCCTGGCACAACCTGAGGCTGTTTCCTCTTGCCCTGCCAAAGAAGCTTTGAAGACACCTGGGCACCACAGGTAACGTGGAAGGTCAGACAGCAGGAACACAACTGCCCCATTTCAACTGGCTGCCTTATCCAAGGATAATAAAACTAATTAACCCACCATCATTAAAAATACCCATTAGCACGTGCAGACAGATTTCAGCTGATGGACACAGAGCTGCAAATGCTTTTATAGAGCACACAGACTTCTCCTTCCATGCTGCAGAAAGTCCTCCTCTACAACTGCATCCACTGATCCAAATGGAAATATTTAGCTCAGAAGCTTGTTGCTCCTAGCACTTGGAAGCTTTTTCACCTTTTTCCCTTCCATTCCCTCTGACCCTGAAACTTCTTGCTAGTTACTGCAGTTCCTTCAGTCACAGTCACCGAAGTGAAGAGGTACAGATTGGTGATCCTTGGGCAAGGATTTGCAAAGAAAAAAATCCCCTCTTAGTGTGCCAAAAGCCATGCCTCTCCCACAGCAGCAGAGACCCAGAATAGATGGGTTGAAAGGGAACCTTTCTGAGAGGACAGAATGTGTTCAGAGAGCTCCCAGCAGTGGCTGCATCTGAGCTGCTCTGTCCCAGAACAAGGAACCACTGGACACAAGCCAAACACAGGGAAGGACATGCCAGGGACCCACAGCACAGCAAAGTTCAGCCTCTAGGACACAGTTACACAACAACAACTTCATCTGAGCTCAGAGTGGGAAAGAACAGCCACTCTCAAGACCAAAGCACTCCTCCTTGTATGCAAGCTGCCATGGGATATGTACAGCTACAAATTCCCCAGTTCCTTCCTAATTTTACTTTAACTCTACTTTAAAACAATAAAATTTAAACTAATAAATTTAAATACAGTCATTGGAAGATCCTGTGTGAACAGAGCAGTTGACACTTCTGAGCTTCAGGATTTTAAGTCCCAATTCCGATCCCCCTAATTCCGATCACAGCTTCAATGACTCGAAATCATCTCACCCAGGCAACACTGGAACACTGCCAAAAAAAGACAATTCTCTGGAGAAAATGTCCCCATAATAAGTCATTAGGACACCATGACAACAACAGGCTTGAGCCTAAATGAAAAGAAAATTATTGATGCAATCCCAAAGAGAGAATAAGTCAATGCACACAGAACCTACTAGAGCTCTTACTTCCAAAAAACGCTGCTCAGTCTCAAAGCTGTGTGAGAATACAGCATTTTCACAACCCTCACAAATAAGAAAATGCTTAAAACTTAGTAAAGCTGCTTCAAAGGACATGTAAGCCAGCACAGATCTAAGACCTGCTGCTGTCAGGGACAGAAATCCCCATCACAGGGCTCTGTGTAGTGTTAACCAACCACCAACCCTACTCTGAGTGATGGATACCTAGCAGAAGTCTGTTGGATTGTTATTTAAAGAATATAAATCCTGTTTTTAGTACTTCCTTCCTTGGATCTTTTGTCCTCTTGCTGTGGGATGAAACAAGCCAAAGCAGAAGATGTAAGGTGGGGCTGTTCAGCCCCCAGACAGGTACACACAGGTCCTCCAGTGCATCCCAGGGCTTGGGGAAGGATAACCTGGCTATGGTGAACCTGCCAGGTTCCCCCTTTGGCACCAGGGGCAAGGCAAGCAGAAATTTGGAAGCTTGGGCTGGTATGTGCTGAAGAATTCCAGCAGCAGCAGAAGCCTGTGCCCCTCTGGCTGCAGCACAGAGATCCCACAGGTGCTCTGCAGATCCTGTGCTGCACCAGGAATTTGGGTAAACTCCTTCAGCCACCCCAAGCTTGTCTGGGTTGTGAATCCCAGCGTGCTGGGAGCTCTGTGGGTAACAACAGTGGGTACAAAGTCTGCAGGTGACACAGAAACACAACGGGTGGGAGGTACCAGAGGTGAACAGATGAGTCCCAAGGCAGAAGAACACTCAGGTTTTACCTTGCCCAGCTCGGCTCTGACGGGAGTCTACACTTGCCTGTCTTCGGTCTGCTGGCTCCTCGTTCCCTCCATCTGCATGAGAACCAAAACAGCACAAGTAGAACATCATAGTGGACAGGTCAGGCAACTTTTCCTTGAGTCCCATCACCTATCTGATGAGGAACAGCAGGACAAAAGGTCCCTCTGGCAGACTGAAACTGGGGAAATGCTGCTTGGCTCTGCTGCTCCTTCCACCTTTGCCCCAGCTCACTGCAGTGAAATCCATGAAGTCCTTGGGCATAGAAGGAAGGTTTTACTTGCTCCTATTGATCCCACAGGCATCTGAATGAGATGAAAACCAAATTGTGCATCTTCAAAGAGTTCCTTCACTTTGGATTGTTATATCAAAATATAGAAATATTAAGCACTGGTATAAAGAGATCCATAAAAATAGAAAAAAAAAATTGAAATATGAAATTTGAAACTGTGTCCCTTTAAAATTACTTGTCTGCTAAAAACCAGGAAGCCTGGGAAGAACAAAACCTCTTATTACATCCTCTTGAAACGGTTCAGGAAAGCAGCTACAGTTAACAAATCCCAAATCCATCTGTGTAAATGCAGAGTGGGACATCGTGTACAATATTATACAATTAATTACAGGCTGCTCTTCATTGATCAACTGACCAGATTAGAAACAATAGATACAACCATCAATACAGATGCTTGAGTACATGGAGTCTCTGGCAGCTGAGAGCAAAAAGAAGTCCAGCTCTGCAGATTGGGAAAAAGCAAACCCAGGGATTTCAAATGCAGGCTGTATTTCAGCAGTTCTTTCCTTATGGCAGGGGAAAGGGAAACTTTTAAAATCTTTAAAAATAGTTTTGAAAGAACTTAATTCTTAAATAGCTGTTTAAAAACTCAATAGGTGGTTTAGCATTGATGTGTTCTGATGATACTAAAAGCAACTGCATTTTCATATATTTGTATCTCTGGATAGCTCTACAGAAGTTATTTGTTGGAGGGGCCTGTTATGCCATAATTGAACTTTATCAACTCCTGCTACATGTGAGCTATACCTTGATTGCTTGATGGGAAGTTGTGAATTGTAGCACAAGAGCAGAACCAAAATGGGGACTAAAAATTTCAGTCTAGCCCCACCCCCAAAAACAGAGGAACCACGGGCCAGGCTGGGAGAAGCTTTCTGTTCCTCTTCCCTTGGTGAAATGCTCCCAGCCCTCACTTTTCCTGAAGCAATGCTCAGGCACCTTGAACAGATGCCAGCCAGGCCATTTCTGTCACCTTTGCATCTTTCCCTGCTGACACAGCAGCTGCATGTGAAGGTCACCTGGCTAGAGCAGCCCAGAATCCTGATTTTACACAAGCTGACCCCACCTTGCTAAGCCAGCAGCTGCCAGGGTGGCCACAGACCACGACACTTGCCCAGTTCCCTTTTGCATTCTGGCTGCCAGAAGGATGTGACACTGCAAATACAACTGCAATATCATCATCATCATCATCATCCCTAATGGCCCCTGGCTATGAGCCCACAGACAACCTCTAAGTCATGGAGAAAACAAAAACCCCTTGGAGCTGCGAACATAAATCCGAACGCAAAACAACTGTAAGGATTAAACATTTCAAAAGACAAGAAAGTCTCAGTATTAAAATCAGGAGTAAAGCCTTGTATTGATCCAAAGACACATGATCATCAGCAAAAATCAAACTGCCTGCCTGGAAGTTTCCTCATCCTTGCACATGTCCAACACCAAGCTCGCTGCGTGGAACTGGATGAGCTTTGAGGTCCCTTCCAACCCAACCCATCCTGAGATCTCTGGTGATTCCATTCATCAGTCTCCTTGATCATGTGGAAAGAAAAGCTGTACAGTTACCCAGGTGTATCAAACCCTGCCCTGAGAGCAAGCCATGGCCAAGGGAGGGGCTGGGGGTTCCAGATCTGGGCTCCTGCTCCCCAAAATGCTCCCACACTCAATGGTGGGACACAAAACGGTGACAACCATTGCCAAAGCCACTGGGTTGGAGAAGAGGAACAGGAGTCTGGGATGGATCTCCCTGCAAGTTATACACCATACTAAGGGGGAATGAAAGCTCACAGTAAATTAATTTCCAAAATGTATTTAGTGGGTGGGAAAGGAAAAAAATAAATCAGGTGACTCAGCAGATATTAAATCCTCAGTCAGCATACAACAACTGCTCATCTGATATGGCTGCAGCAAAGGTGGAGCTTGGGGGAAAGCAAGGATGGAAAGGAACAGCCACAGTTAAGAGCTGAAAAACTGAACTACTCAATTCTTTTTCTCTTCACTACAAATCAAAACGTTGAGCACAATCTGCTCCTAGCAGTGGAGGAGCAAGGTTAGCAGGAACAATACCACACAGAATTATGAAGTTAGCTCACTGTACATACTAAAAAGGAGAGATTACTGTTTCTAAGGGAATATTCATTCTCACATTTTTTGAACTTCCAAGTGTTTGTATTTACATCCACCTCTGTGTGTGCATTGGGACTCTGTCATGGCAGCAGCACTCCTAGTTATTTTATTTATGCATGGTTTTAGGTAGTTGTTTGTAGTAGCTATTGTTTATAGACATGACCTACTATCCAGACAACATTTGTGGACAGTATCACTCCTGAAGTTCAATCAAATCAGTTCCTATAACGATTGCCAGTGTGGTGAAACACCAAAGTTATTGACAAATCCTTCAATGCAACAGCTAAAATAGGTCACCAGAAGTAAATCAGTTGTGAAATCACTGCTAGAGAACACAGCTATCCGTGTTAATTTAAAATAAAGATCAGCACAGACTGAGATGAACCTGTTTAAGGAGCTTTACAGAAGTTGTCATGCAAAAGAGAAAATAGTCAAATGCCACAAGGGAAGTGAATAATATTGTAAATATTGACTCAGTAATTCATATTCTCTTGCATCTCACTATGAAAGGGAGAAAAACTTTTGTGATCTTTTAAAAAAATCTCAGTGTTAAGAGAATCCATTAACTCTTACACATTGTTTTAGTTTTTGAAAGCTGCTGTCTCCTCAGTGTCCAGCATCTGTCCATCTGGGATGCTGGACACAGGTCAGGGACCTGACAAGGCTTCTCAGTGCCTGATTGTGAGTGAAGAACAGAGCAAACAGTCATGGCTATTAACTCTTTCTCTCAGTTACAAAGACATGAAGGGATCTCAAAGGCTGTGATTAGTCACAGCATCAGCAGAGCAGCCTCTCCTGCTGTAGCCAGGTCCGAGAAACACTCCTGCTTCCTCCTCTTCTCCCCCCATCCCCATTCTACCAGTTCTCCATGAAAACCAATGACACAACAAATCCTCCCCAGTACACACAACTGGCTTCTTAGAACTGACTGCTCTGACAGGGAAAGAAAATCTCAAGGTTTCAGCATTCCTAAACAAATCCCCAGCACAAAGCACCACAATTAGTATGACGGGGCTGCAAACAGGAGCCAGATCTGCACCAGCACATCTGATTCAGTCAATCCCACAGCACCTCTGGCATCACCTGTCAGCACCTCCTGCCAGGTATTCTCATTAAAGGCAAACATAACAAGTTTCATACAAAATCAAGTGCCAGCAGCCCAATATTTCTGGTTTCCTATTTAATTAAAAGGCCTTTAAATCCCACACTGTGACTAAATATCTCTCAAGATCTCTGATCTGACAAAGCAATTTTTAAGGCAGAAGAATGCAAGGGCGGGCGAGGCTGCTCCATGCATGCCGGGGAATCTGCGGCAGCAACCGACTGCATCTCACAGCAACCAGCAGAGCACACTCCACTCTAAGAGCTGATAAATCAATACTTTAAATCCATATTGTATCAAAATGGTATCTGGAAAAGGTGGAAGACTCACACAAAGCCAGTCAAGCTGTGAGGCACGGCTCCGATCCCAGCCCAGCCCAGCATCCCTGCAGAAGCATCGCCGTGCGCACGGCGCAGCGCCCGGAGACGCGGCTCCCAACTGCCATTGTGCTCCCAAAACAAAGACACAGGGGGAAAAAAAACCTCAAAATAAATAAATCAAAGAGCTCCAGGGGCCAGAGCCCAGCAGGAGGATCCTGGAGCTGCCAGCCCTGCTGCTGCAGGAGCTGGTGCTGAGTCCGAGCCGCAGCGGTGCCGGCGGAGGAGAGGGAGCTGCAAATCTTTTCTCAGCATTCCCGATGGATTCCAGCCTGGTAAGAAATGACACGTGCCACATCATCTGCCTGCTGCTCTCCCAGGGTGACATGTGCCTGGAAAAGGGGCAAAGTGTTTCCCAGCCAGAGCAGGAGAGAAGAGGGAGCCCAGTCTGGTACTGAAAACAATTATTTTAATCAAAAGTCCCTCCTGATTGTTTAGTTTGTGAGTATTTTTCTGCCTCAGAAAACAATATGCATCACTATCACAAATTATTATTATGCTATGATTAATTCTATTATATATTCTATTAATTCTATTATATATTCTATTAATTCTATTAAATATTCTATTAATTCTATTAAATATTCTATTAATTCTATTTTTTTTACTATTGTTGTTGTTGTTGCTATAAAATAGCAATTTGGCTTAAGAGGCTTTGGCAATTCATAAACATAATTAAGTCCATCCATTTATCGCCCAAGTTCCTCTGTCTCCAAGGGAAGTCATTTGGGCAGAGCAGGAATTATGGATTTGTTTGTTCTAACACAGATCCAGGGAAGCAGCACCCAGTAAATGCGATGCTAAAATGCCTCAGCACCTTCCAAAAGTCAGCACTTTTTTTTCTCCACCTCCTCCCACTACGTTTTTATGACAAAAATTTCCCTTTTTTAGGAGCAGAGCATGGCCACTAAAAAAAAAAACCAAAAAAAACAAACCCAACCCAGTGGTCAGAGGCCAAAAGATTTCTTAGAGGAACTGCAGATTAAAAAAAAATTCTTTGCCTCTGCAAGTATGTTTGTGTTTATTTTTATTGCTGCAGTACTTGGAAGCCTGAACTGAAATTAAGGCCCTACTGTGTTGGCAGCTTGTAAAAAAAACACAGCAAGAAAACACCCTTGTCATAATAAATTTATTAACTCAAATATTAGTCCTACAAGAGACATTGTCAGCAGTCCTGCCCAGGAATTTCAGACACAAGCACAAATGGGGTTTTTCCCTGGCATGTACAGGAAATCAGAAATCATATATGGCAATATCTGAGTTATTCTGGAGCAGAATTAATCCTAAGTAATTTCAGGTATCAGTGACACAGATCTGTACCTTCATCATCTCAGAAGCTGTTATTTGTCACTGGAAAAAAGCAGGTACTTCTAATTTGGGGTACGATTCATCTCACCTATTTCATACAGAAAAAGTGGCATCCTTGTTTCTATTAACATCAAGTGACTCTTTTATCCAGAGACACCTATCCTGAGTATGCAAATCAAACCCAAAAACCCTTCCTTTTTTTTTATTTTGATGTGGGAAGATGACTTCATGACAAAAATATCTGGAGTAAAACACTGTGTTGCTAATAATGTTTGGAAATTATAGAGTGTATTTCATTCATTAATTTTAAAACCACGCTAAGTTGAAAGGAGACCATATTTAGTAGACAATTAAATTGTGTCATTTGAAATCATAACAAAAAAACCAATATAAATTAAAAGTTTCTTTTTAAGTCTGCATGTTGGAATCATGAGATAATCCATGATCTTTATTTCTTACTCTAAGAATAGTCCAAAGGTCCAATTCAACAGATTCGTTTTGTCTACCAGCAAATCAGTAACAGAGCCTCAGAGAAGAAGTGATAACTCATAATCATTCTGAACACATCTAAATAAGATTTTTAAACCTATTTAGGTGACAAAAATATGTTCTGCCAAGGTCTGGACACCTTATCAAAGCTTCTAATAAAATCATGTCCATAACTTGCTTAGATTTTGAGGGGTTTTTGTATGCTAAGAGAATATGGGTCGGCTTCTATACTGATCTTATCTTCAAAAAGAAAATTATATAAAAGGAAACATAAATTCTCCTACTTCAGAAAGATCTTGCAGCAAAAATTTCCACCATTCCTTCAAATAGGTCAGTTATAGATGGAAGCTCCTGCAAAAATTATCCATGAGTTATCTAAAAATATGTCTGATACTAAAAAAAATAGTCCTCACAGACATGCTGAGAGGAGAAGTTTGTGCAAGCAGTAGAAGAGGCTGAAGAGGAGAAACTCCTGAAAAGGTGCAGCTTAAAAGTCAATCCTGTCCCAAAGAAAAGATGATTCTTCCATTAAAAGTATTAGTAAGTTATAGACATGTCCTTAAGGAAAAAAAGGGAAAAGGAAGGGCAACTGCAATTCCAAAAAGAGAATTTAATGATGGAATTGCAGAGTCATCCCTCACACCTAGCACAGGTACTTCCTGCAGCCAAGAAATGCTTTATGTGTGTTTTGGAAAAGCTGTCATTTCACACCCACAGTGCTGACTGTAAAAATCCCTCAAAAATAAAACCATCAGTCATACCTGGAATATAATCCTAAAATGGATCAATGCAGATTCAACATCTGTCAATACAATAAACAACTGCAAGAATCTGCACTAACACTTCCCAGGGACAAACAACACTGAATATAAATAATATTTATCTTTAGGAATTGGGTAAAAATGTGATGAACTGTGGGAAAATCTCACATCTTGGGAGGAGATTTAAGTAAAGGCACATCAAGACTAACAGGGGTGAATTATACTGAGGAGAGTGTGATGCAAATGGAGCTGGGTAACAGACACTAAGTACAGCAGGGTTTGTTTCATTTTGTCAGGGCAAGTTCTGATGACAAGAAAATATATATTATAAATATTTAATTGTATTTAATATTAATTATTTACTATTATTAATTTTAAAATATTCATTATATTTAATATTAATTATAAATTAAAATGTTATGTATATTATATATATATTTATATATATTATATATCCAACACACTGAAGTAAAATGGCAAAATCAACAGGCATCTGTTGAATCTTTCTAAAATTATTTATTTATTTAGAAACATTCGATACTTAGTATGTTTCTAGAGTTGTGAGAAACATTACTTTTAGTTTCTAGAACTGTGAGAAACACTACTTTTAGACTGCTTGTATAAAATCCAAATAATCCATTTTAATAGGTTAGATTACAGATTTTGTTTAAGTCCTGCTTCAAAGGAGGGAATCCAAGTTTGTTCCTGGGGCCAGGCCTCTTCCAGCAGAGAACTCTCAAGTTATAAGATATCACAGTGATTTCTTACTCATTTCCCAGATGAAAATGTTGAATTCACTGAAACAAACATTATTTTCTTAAAAGACCTGATTGGATTTTTAAACTATTACAGATATACAAATCCTTAAGGTGTCCTCACACATTCTGGAAAGGACATTCCACTTTCCCAAAGGTTTGCCTGAACAAATCCCTCCAACTGATTTTATTTCCCTTCAAAGCTAGTGTGTATATTCTCTTTGAATTGTATATGAGAATACTTTTTTTAATGTTGAATAAGAGAAGACAAGGTCATTTGATGTGGGAAGATGTAACTTCATCTCCTTGGCACATCAGCACAGGAATTTTGGTGGGATTTGATGGAAAACTCCTGCTCCCTCTACCGGCTCAGCCCCACTAAAGCACCAATATTTCATCACAAATCTGTGAATATATTCATATATCAACATTAATATATTAATATATTCAATCTGTGAATGTATTCGTTTCATCACAAATCAGTAAATGGGAGAAACGCCACAAAATCCCACATGTATCCAAAATATCAGTCCTGGGTTCCTCACTGCAAGCAAGACCATGTCCAGGGAAGGGAATGGAGCTGGGAAGGGGCTCAGCCTGGAGAAAAGGAGGCTCAGGGGAGACCTCCTGGCTCTGCACATGTTCTTAGTGCTTAGTGTGAAAATCTTGGCTGATATTTGTCAATCAGAAGGAAATAAATACATATTATTCTAATTTAGGCTGCTAAAATTCCCTCTAGTAGTGCAGGGGAGAAGCAGAAACTTCATTGTCCAGACATCTCATATTTGTCTGGGAAAAGAGTTTGGTACATGAACAAGACATATTTTGATCAAATAAATCAGAATACTAAGAACCAAACATCATGTCTGTGTACATATGCACCTTCCTGATACATTGCCTTCTTCAGAAGGAAAACACTGAATTACATAAATGCAGAACAAACTTTCAGGAAAGGTCAGTTCATGCTTAAACAAACTCAAGGACAAACTTTGCTGTGGTCAGAGGATTTGTCAACATACTTCAAGCCTTGTTTAAAAATGGATTTATGAAAAACCAGCTATCTTTGTGGAAGAACAAGATCTGAATTATTTTTTGGATGGAATACCTTGAACACATGGATACAGTCAGTATTCAGGACCATAATATATGATGGGTCTTTTAATACCTCATTTCTAACACCTTCTTAAATTAAGTTACCCAACATCTATAGTACCCACCAACTGGATCTCATCACTGAGCAATTTCTTTCAGAAATCAAATTGAAAAAGCAGTTTTGACCCTCAAACTCTTCTGGGGTAAAAGTTATCCTCAGACTTCCACAAGAGATCAGACAGATGCGAAACTGCACAGAGATGTGGCCAAGCAGAAATGAGACCTTCACAGAAATGCCTTTTATCTTCAAAAGGCAGGAATCGAAGGAGAAGAGCATTTGACAGGGGCCCTTTCAGTCCTGGAATTAAAATATAAAGTGGCAGGTTCCAAAAAGCCCTATAAATACATTGGAAGTGAGAAGTAATTGGGTCTTCTGTGAACCAGGAAAGAAGAAGAGGTTTTTTTAAAACCCTGCACCAAAAATATTCTGAATGACAGGCAGGGTCCTGGCTGGGAAGCTCCAGATAAAAATTGTGCATTTTATAGTCAAGAACAAGCAAGATCTAATTCCTAACTAACTCAGAAGAGAAAAGCAGACTCTTTGGGCTAAGGATTACATGCCTCAGGTACCCAGATTTTAGAGTACTTGCCTTGCCTTGTTTTTTAATTTGGTTTTTTTTTTCCTGTGTGGGTGGGGTTTTTTTGTTTTGCTTTTTTTGGTTCTGTTGTTGTTGTTGTTTTGTTTCCTCCCTGTTTTTTTTTTCTTTTGTTTAATGCTACATTTCTTGGCCTCTATCAGAAATAAACAGCACAAATTCTTGAGCTTACTCCTCACAAAGTGAAGGGAAATACAAAACCAAACAAAATGTGCAGTTTTGCTGCTGAATTTTCTTAGGTTCTAAAGGGAATCCAGACTCTCACAGTGGCATTAATTTAATGTGATAATGTAAGAGGGAAATAGTCCATCTGCTTGGAAAAGAACAAGGATAACTGTAATAGGTGGAATGATTGGATCCATTACAGGGACTTATTTCCCTAAGAGGATACTGGAATGAATACAAGTGGACTGATTTGATATGCACTGCTTCAATATACACCCAGGAATGGAATATACACCCAAGGAATGATTAATATGAGCAAGAAAACTGCAGATAAATACAAGACAGGTCCTTGACAAAAACAAATGAAAACAGAGAACCTCATAGTCTCTGGATCCAGAGAACAGAACAACCTAATCAAAAGAGTGCTGCAGGCATATTGTGTCCTCAAGGTATTACTGTAAAGCATCCTGAGCACTCCTGAGCCACAGGGGAATTTTTCTTAAAACAAGAGATTAAGTATGTGCACACTCATGTGCACTGAGCACTCTGTGTCCAGAGCAAATACTGTGAAACCCCAGCACTGGGGCTCTGAAAGGACACCCAGAATTAATCACAGGAGAGTACACAGGCTGATGCTGCAGTAGAAATTAATTTCTTTTAATTGGCACTACTGTATGTAACTGTCCATTCAGATGCATGTAACTGTATTCTTCTTTTATAAATATTTAGTGTGTTCCTGAATCACGACACCACCAAGCAGCAAAGGGGAAAACCCACCCTGGCTGAGGTAAAATAAATGTTAACCACAGTTCTCAGAGAAGTTGCTCAGCAGTTTCTAAAGGAGGAAAATTAAGAAGGCATTTTACTGCTATCATGACCAGTGTTCTTTTAATCAGGAAGAATTATCAAAACCACATCACATCTAGGAATCATTAGCTTGACTGCACTGCTCCTGTTTGTCAAGTGCTACTGCAAATGAAAGACACAGCAAAGCACAGGGATTTCAAAGGCCACTGTGCTTCTTTGGATTCCCCAAGAAAAGAACACAACACCTCTAACCCTGCTTCAAAGGTTTATTCCCACACTGGAACGCAAAGTGACCTGAAGGACAGCAGGAAATACAGACTTAAATATATTTATCTTAAAAAAAAAAAATCTAGACACCAATGAATTAATCTAATGTCATGTAAAAGTTTAGCAGATTAACAGCTATCTGAAAAATTATTATGCAGGGCAGGGATGTTTGCCACTTAGTCACAAACAATGTAACAAACCTGATCATCTCATTCTCCCATTCCCTCTCTTGCCCTGAAGAATGCCAAACAGAACTTCTCAATAAAGCAACTTATTTCAAGGGCAGAATTGCAGTAAATTTAACATACAGAATAGTCACTAGGCATTAGAGAGAACCTCAACAATTCAATTCTATCACATTTTTCAATATATTAATAAGAAAACCCATCTCCTCTTCTGCTCTGCCCAAAACCAGACTGTCGAATCCTGGTACTTCAGAACTGACATTTTTCATTCACAAAATAAGAAACACATATTTGCAGAGCTTGGCATATCCAAAATCCTTAATATTGCTTCTGGGAGATAAGCCAAAAGGAATACTAGGGCCTGTTAGCAGCACATCTGACAAAGAGAGGGCTTTGTACAGAAATCACAGCTTAGGGTGATTTGTCTGTGTAGAGTTTTCTAAAGGTATCATCAAAGGACTTGTACTTTCCAACAGTGAACGTGATACAAATCCCAAGAGGATGGAGCCATCTGCTCACGTGCCTTCCATGCAGGTTCCTCCCTCACCAACCACTCCTGCCAGCAGAGACTGAGCAGCTCGATGGGAAGGAAATCTTCTCCACAAAAGCAACGAGCAGCCACCACCCCAGGCCTGAACTCACACAGTGCCTTCGAAAAATAGATTTTCACCTGCTCTGAGATCCTCACCAACTACAACAGAACAGCTGCTCACACCAAGGGAAAACAGCCAGTTTTCCCACTGCCTTCACCACCACTGTGTCTCCTCATCCTCACCTCTGGTTCCTCAAGGAACACCCATGTGAACATCTATAATGTAAATATCCGCGTTAACGCAGATGCACCAGCACAAATAAACACTGTATATCCCAAAATATTTAAAATGTGCTGCCAGATGGCTTTAAAATTCAAAATGAAAGAGCTAATTAAAAGCTCTTATCCTGCCAACACTCTGTTTTTGGAAAAAACTACAGAAGTTAAATAAAAATGGTTTTAAAGCCTATCAATATTTTGTAATGTTTTGTTTTACAATCTTCCCCAATCTCTGGCATGGATGAAACAGGCCAAGCCACATGAACCAACACTAACTGCAAACTCCTTTCCTGACATGGTGGAAAAACAAAAATTACATGAAGTATTACTAAATTTGGATAATTTCTCCTTTAATTTTAACTATTCCCATTCCTCTCTCTCCCTCCTGTTTAAAGCTAAAAGCTTAAAAGAAATTGCTGCTGCTCTCACAAGATTTGGCTGTAATTAAGCAGGTTTCACTGCCACAAGTTACCCCAGACATTGCAGAAGAAATAAAATTTCTTACTTTCCATAAATGAAACGTGAACCTTGATTCTTGTTTATGCAAGATTATGTAGAACTCTTATTTGGATTTTCCCTGCATCTTCTCTCCCCAGCAAAACCAGCCGACAGCTTACACACATTTTAAAATAAATACACACATATATATATATATACACACTATATATAGCTATACATACTATATACATACTATATGTAGCTATATATACTATGTATAGCTATATATATATATATATAGCTTCAAATTAAAAATACAGCACAACATTAAAGTGATGTTTGGAGTCTACAAGATGGCCAAGTGAGCAGATCTGCTCATTAGGAAGAAGAAAGGGCTGCTAAGAGCAGAACAGAGATGAAAGGAATGGTTCCAGAGCTGCACAGGCAGGGGAGGTGGTGCTCACTTACCGCTGGACCTGTTTTTGCGGTTTGACTTCCCTCCTGTGAGAAGCATCTTGAGACTGTTTCGGAACATGGCGATCCCAGGCTGCGGCCAACGCTGCGGAGAGCAGAACAGAGACACAAAAAATCAGCACTGAAAAAAGCAGGGCTCACCTTCCTGTTAAAATTCACAAGTTTAACAAAGGACAATCAATAGGAGACAGAAAAGCAAAAATGATGGTTGGTGCATCTTGGCACTCAGCCAAGAGCACACCTGCTCGTTTGGGAAACACCATTTTTATACCATCTCCAGTACATCAGCCTGTTGCATATTTATAGACTCTTATGTATGTCTATAAATTAGTTTACATATTCTAGGAACTGTTTTACATGGCCCCTCTTTGGGTCTGCTTTTTTAGAGCATGCATTGGTTTTGGTTGTGGTTTTAGTTCACTTTATCATCACTTCTTCTGGGTTTTGGTCTACAATGTCTTTAGATGGTGAGGGCTGATAGTTGGTACATCAGTAGCAGAGTCCTCATCTTATGTTCTTTGGATATTATTTCAACTAAGCAGACATTTTAACACAAGTATATTTACATCAGCTACTTCTAAGTTTTAGTTAACAGCGGAAATAAAAACTGTGTCTCTATAGCAAAGTTACTTGAACACCACACATATAGAATCCATGTTAATACTTGCAAAAAGCCAATACTATAATATGTACCTATAACACAAAGAGGTAAATAAGCCCTAAAACCAAGATAAAATGATGAAAAAGAGTTTGCCAATACAATTCCTAACAACAACATCCACATAAAGCCAACCATTCAGTTTGCTTTCAGCTACCTAGCCTCTATTTCCAGGACAACCAATTCAGTGCTGCTGGAAGAGCCAGCCTATTTTGCCAAATAATTTCTCATCACACAGAAGTGGGACACAGCATTTAGCAAACTGCCTCCATTTCTCATCACTCTAAAAGCCAAACCCATCAGAAGGAGCTGCTGCTCTTCCTGTTGCTCAGAAAATCAATCCTGCTGACACCAACCACAACTCCAGATGCTCTACAGCTCCTGGGCTGGTTGACTGTCAAATTCTCCAGCAAGTTGAATAAATTGTCATGAGGAGACAAGTCACTCAAACCCAGAGTAACTGATGCAAAAAATCAAACAGAAACATTATCCCTATATTTTTCTTGCTGTATATGTCTCGGGAGGGGGAAAAAAAAAAAGGTTGTCTGAGTATTGCTGAAGATAAAAGAGTGTCTGGGATCACCAGGCACACTGACAGCCTGTGCTGGAGAACAGCCACTTATTAAAGCATGTAAAGCATGAAAACACCTTCAACAAAAGCAGTTCAGACCAGACCAAAAGAATTGTGAAGAGTCTTTGATCAGTACATACAATAAACCACAATTTTCTTTCTATTGTACACGTGATATTCCATAGTTACAAGGTAACACATTCATCTTGTAAAAATAAATAATGATTTTTTTTTTCCTGTAGCAATATTTGGTTCCTCTTGGTGGATGCTCAGTAAATGCCATCCTGTCTGATACTTTCAAGTCTAGTAATACAATAACACCTGGTTCAAAGAGCTCTGTATGTATATTTAAAGCCTCTAGAAGTCCTTTTAATATGATTTACCCACTGAGAAACAACAGCATTCCAGGGCAGCAGCTTGGAGTACAGACATTCCAAGCCCCAGGAAGCAAACAGGGATGGCAGCAACTGCAGCTTTCCCTGACACAAGCTCCCATTCACTTCCCAGATCCCACAAACAGATTTGGGAGGCTGTGTCCACACATGGATGAGTATTAAACTGTGGAATTGGTATTTCCTTCGCATCTATGAATCACTTGAGCATCCCCTGGCACCCTTCTGCCACCAAAACACAAGGAGCTGGTGCTCAGGCTCATTCTCAAGGCTCCTAAACGAGGCTTAGGTCCCCTTCAGAGCATCCCACTGTTGTGTGATTATAAAAAAAAATTCCACCTGGGTACACAAACACTTGGTTAGGGACCTTCCCCATGCTGGCTTGCATTGCAGGGAGAACTGAGCAGAGCTGTGCCACCAGTGCTGAGCTACAACTGAATTCAACCAAATTCTGTCAAAGAAGCCACCTAGCCCAGGCCTGGGCCAGGCCAAAGCTGAGCTTGATAGTTTGCTAATAATTATATTTTTATATAATAAAAGCCTGTGGCTTGCACATGGCAAACAGGGCCAGGAGGGGCTGTGCTGCTGCCAGGGCTGAATGAAGGCTCTGCACAGGGCACAGACAGGGCCCCCAGGAATTCACTCCTAAGAGCCCCAGAGAGGAGAAAGAACTGATGTCCTGCATAAAGAGCCTGGCTTACCAGCCAAGGGACGTCCCAAGGACTAATTCCATACTCTCAGGAGACTTTGCCCATGGCAGGGGGTTGGAATTAGGTGGTGTTTAAGGTCCCTTCAACTCCTAGCACTCAGTGATTCCGTGACTCTACTTCAGCTGCAATTCCAAGTGTCACTTACACACAACATTGATGGATTCTAAGTGTAAGCACTCATCAGACTTACACCCTCATTAGTTAAGGTGTTCACAGCACAGAGGAGCAGGTGACCAAAATCATCTGCTGCTCTTCATTTTCATGCACATTTCCTCTGTGGCTTTGAGCAAACGTGGTCACAGCTCTTCCTCTGTTCAGCCAACACCACTAAGCCAGAAGTAATATTTAAGAAGAAGCACCCTCGATTAAAAATCCTGTTGGTCGTACTAGTTCATGGAATTAGAAGCATTAAACAGCAAACAGAATTACAGTAAGAGGAAGAGCTGGATCAGACAATTTTTCATCCTACCCCATGAAGTCAGTAATGCACGTGGTTAATGCCTTTCTCCAGGATCAGCAGCAGCTCTGTCAGCAGAAAAAAGCAAAAGCTGCAGGAATGTGATGGGGATCCTTCACAGCCCCACTGACACAGGATGCCTCTGGCAACAATTTTGGCAACCAACAGCTTCTACATTTGATTTGTCCTTTATCTTGTAAGTTTACCAAACAAAATGAAGACATTGTATGAGCACAAGTCTCCAAACAGTATCAGCAGATGAATAAAAAAACTAATCTCTATGCAGCATTTTTAGAAAAAACAGCTCAACAATCTCCTGGTTTATGTCCAGACACTCTGCAACATGTTGATTGATCTTCTAACAAATCTAAATTTCAATGAAATACACAAACAATAACAACTTTCTGGAGCATGAGAAGGCAGTAGTACAAATATGATGAGGAAAAAAAAACACAAAATGGAGGGGGTAGAGCCAGACTGAGCCCTGCAAGCTGCAAACTTACACCAACTGCTAAGCTTGAACAAATCAGCAACATCTCATTAAATCCTTCGGGATGACTAAGGCCTTTTTCAGTGTTTTCTTAATTTTAAGACAGAGTTTGTAGACAGGCTACAAAAACCACCTCATGTTTTGGGTGGCTACACATTATTACAGCCCACATAAATCACTTTTGCTTCTTTTTATAGAGATATTGTCTATCAGACGCAGAATTACAAAACCAAAGCAGATTTTTTTGCCCATATACCACCAGCAGAACAACCAGATCCCTGTATTCTCCTCCTCTGTGACTGCCCCACTAAAAATAATATTTTATTTTATATAAAGCTGATTAGCAAAGCTAAGCTCTTGTTCAAAAGAGCGTTTGATGTCCAGTGAGTCGTACAAACATTGCTGGCAAATTTCGTGCATGTCAGCGTGAGAAGCTATTCAATGTATATCTTAAGATTAGAATTCTGTGTTTTTTCCAATAAGACCAATTTTTTTACAAGTAGCAGAAGCTCCATGAACTCCATGACGATCAAATCCATTAAACTCTGCCTCTCAGAACACTCTGACTCACCACAGGGGTGGGAATAACTGATTACAACAACACTGAAGTCAAAGGAAATGTATATTTATAAGCTTGGTCCAAGCACATTTAAGCACAGAGGAGCAGAATTTAGAGATTAAGTTTAGAGATTAAATATTTCCAGGAACTTTAGGAATGAAAACAGGACTGTTGTGACCTAGCAAGCTTGCCAAGAACTTCTAGGATTATTTGGAAATAGGAAAACAACAAAGGTATTAAATGCACTAAACCCTACCAATTAGAGGTCTTTAAGCAATTAAGAGTTTATTAAACAGAGTTCTGTAATAGGCTTTAGAACAACAAAATTAATTGTTTGATGTTGTGTTTCCTCACAGAAGCCTGACCACTAATAAGTATCACGGGGGGCCAATCTGCCCATCCACATTTAACAAAATACTTGGAGATCTTTGGAGTGTCTTTCCTACAGATCCTGAATGGATTCCCATAATCCTGGAGCCCCTGCACTTGTGCTCTCTCCTGTCCTCCTGGTATGACCCATTGTCTTTGCTTCTCCAACCATCTTGGACAGAAATACATAAAAACACAAAAATACACCCCTAAAACACCTAACTATTCCCTCTGGGAAAAACGTCTGCAGCAGGTCAGCCTGATGTTCCACAAGGAAGCAGGAGGCTGCCCTCAATCCCTGCTTTTGTTTTATCAAATGAAGCAGCTGTTAATGCTTCAGTTAAAAAGCAATTCTGAGAGCATAACCAAGTCATATCCCCATGTTTGTGAAGTTCCCAACACCAGCCCTAAAGTGAACGCGGCCACACAAATTTCTGGATGAGTCTGTGGTGATTATGTTCATTCCAAGTGAATGAACATTTATGTTCAGAGGTAATTTTTTATACAGTCACAGCCCGGGAGGAAGGAGACAAGCAGTGTATTATGATGGAAACCCACAGAATTTAGCAGAGAACAGCTCATTTTGGTGCTGTGCCTGGAACACAGCACTGCAGAGGGTGAAGCTGTTTGTACCCAGAGCTGTGAGGCCACCAGAAAAGTGCAGTGCTCAGCCCCTCACCACATACCTGCTCTGTGCAGGCTCCAGCTCCCTCCTCTGCCAACAGGAGATTGTTTTTCTTTTTGTCTGGAACACAGTCATACTTCAAGTAAGGACAAAGGAGAATAAAAGTACGATTGCTCTCAGAGAAAAGACTGCACTGACAGACAGCTTATGACTCACTGAATCCAGAGAAACTCACTCTCAAACAATAACAATCCTCATCAGATAACCCTGCCAGTCCAGAATAACAACTAAGAGATTTTGTAACCATAACTTTTTGGTCAAAATTTGAATTTACTTTTCTGGGAAAGAGATTTCTCCAGCAATACTTTTGATTTAAATGTTGACATTTAACACCCATTTAAAACAAGATCAGAAACACTGCAGAAAGAATGCAATCACACACTAGGAGAAAGCCAAAAGTCAATTCTCTCCTCAACATGAAAATGGGATGACCTTGAAGTTCAGGAAATTTAATTTTGAACCAGGCTTTGTCATTTTGCATAACCTGGTTTCTAATTCTAGATTAATGATACAGACTGAATTCCCAAAAGACACTTCCATTCTCCATATACAACGTCATAATTATCCAGCCTTGGAGAAAAATTATAACCAAACAGAAGTTAGAAATGCCATCACCTCCCTTTCATCAATTCACCTGTGGTGCTTTTAGTGTCTTCTGTGTTGCTCATAACAGTAAAAATTATTGTTTTGGTTTTAAATATTATTAGTAGCTGCCTCCATCAACAGCCATGTGAATAGGTATTTAAGCTTGAAATAAAATGTGATACACTTCTGCACAAGCTGAGTCTTGCTAAACGGCCTTGAAATGAATTTTAGGGCACTTTTTACAGCTGGAATCATAGAATGGCCAAGACTGGAACGGACCTTAAAGTTCACCCAGTCCCACCCCTGCCATGGCAGGGACACCTTCCACTGTCCCAGGCTGCTCCAAGCCCTGTCCAGCCTGGCCTGGGACATTCAAGGGGTCATGGGGCAGCCACAGCTGCTCTGGGCACCTGTGGCAGGGCCTCACCCCCTTAGAGTGAACAATTTCCTCCTCACATCCAACCAAACCTACTCTCTGTCACTGAAGCCATTCCCCTGGTCCTGCCACTCCAGGCCCTTGTAAACAGTCTCTGTCCATCCTTCTTGCAGGCTCCTTCCAGCTGTTGGAGGCTGCTCTGAGGTCACCCCAGAGCCCTCTGTTTTCTGAACAATCCCAGCCTTTCCCCACAGCACAGCTGCTCCATCCCTGGGATCATTTTGGTGCCTCCTGGACTCACTCCAACAGCTCCACATCCTCCCTGTGCTGCATCAAAAAACTTCACTGTGCCAGGATCCACCGTCCTGATTCTGCCCCAAACCACCCCAAGACTGAAATGCAGGGAGTTTCTTTTCACTTCAGCTTTTGGCTGTGACATGGAACATCCAAAAACTTGTCACTCAAAATCACACCAGCCCCATACTGGACGTTCTGCTTGAGGCCCCTATCAATCTGAAGTTACTTTTGAAGATTAATTGGTACAATAGAAAATGGAAACAAAAAAATGGGCAATATATAAAGTCAGAAAATGTTATAGCACTCGTCTATGCCAGGAGATTAAAGGAAACTGTAATTATTTCATTTTTAAATAATCAAAAATACATCTTAAAATGCAGACCTAATTAAGGAGCTGCTGTAAGCCTGTTCTGCAAACTTGCTCAAGTCTCAGTAATATTTAATATGAAACTGGAGTTCAATCCATTGGCAAGCACTGGAGATTTTCCAAGAACATGGAATACTTTGGGCTTTGTATTTAAAAAAAAAAACAAAACCTTGAAAAATTAAAACACCGAAGTACACTTTTACAGAATGCAGTGTCACTATTATGCACTGCATTTACAAAAAAGAATCAATATTTTATTTTGTTAGAATGAACTCAATAAATAACATGAAAGCCCACATATTGTTTTATTACGTCCATTCTCTTTCCTTTCCTACCTCCAGTAAGAAAAGAAAATGATCAAACACTAATATGTGAAAGCTCTTACATCTTTTTCTCTAATACAATCAGGTTAAGAATTGGTAAAACTGTTATAGAAAGACAGTGCCCTTGTTCCAATTTCAGGTGATCACACACCAACAAAGAAACAGCAGAAGACAACTGCAACTCTATTTAAACAATTCAATCACGCCTGCAAAGAACACATGGGACTTTAGGAAGAAAAACTTCTCCTACCTTGATATCTTTAGACAAGTGAAATCTCTAGCTAGAAGTGTCCTCCTCCATTCACTGCAAGTCCTGAAAGACAAAGAAATGCAAGAGAATTTAGCAGCATCTTCTCAGCACCCTCTGTGCCCCACCCTGTCCAGATGCACACAGAGCTACAACAATCCCAACTCAGGAATAAACGCACAACTTTTCCAGAGGATTACAGGGTAAGCATCAGGCAGACCCCACTCTTCATCCTTACACTTCAGAAGTGAATGTTCCTGCTTTAAATTCGCTGTTAATCAATACTAACTTTGGTCACTTGCCTCTTCCTTCTCACCACTTTTCAAATGGGAAGAGAAGAAAAGCAGACACAATGCCCTTTGACACACATCATATAGTACATGATTTAACAAATATATTTCCCTTCATCCTATCAAGTTCTCCTGCAAAAAGCCTACAACCCCCCCACTGTGCTTTTTTAAAAACTCAATCCTTACATAAACCTAACTCCCAAGAGGGATCCAGCACTAAATCAAGGGTTCAGTACTTGGCCCTTTGCTCTGTCATCATGTCCTTAGAACATGAAGTTCATCAACAAAAAGCCACAAGAAATATATCTTGCCACTTACTGAAAAAGATGAGGGCAGCTATTTTATTCCCAGCCTGTGTTTTATTTGTGCTGACGATATTGTATTACAACCTTCACCAATCTATTGTTTTAGAAATCTCATTTGAAAACCAGCCAGTAGAAGGAAATACAGACACATCTCATTTGTCATCCAACAAACAAACAAAAAGAATCACAGTAAATTGAGGCCACCTTGTATTTGCAAGTTTAAAGCAGAGTAAGTGTTCAACTGCATCAGGCAGGCTTTTTGTTCTCCTGCAAGAGGATACTGAGAAATCATTGACAGGTTTATTTGGGATTCATGGTGCTCCCAGAACCCTAACAGCAACTTCTCCTATGGTCTTAGATTAATAGCTTTGTATGTAGAGCTGTAAGACATTCCATAAATTAATCAAAAACCATATTTTAGTCCCTAGAGGGGGAGTTTTCATAAAGACATGGAGTGACAGGACAAGGGGAGAATGGCCTTAAGCTGAAGGAGGGCAGGGTTAAATCAAATATTGGGCAGAAATTGTTCCCTGTGAGGGTGGTGAGGCCCTGGCACAGGGTGCCCCATCCCTGGAAATGTCCAGGGCCAGGCTGGATGGGACTCAGAGCAACCTGGTTTAGTGGAAGGTGTCCCTGCCTATGGTAGGGTGTGGAACTGGATGAACTTTAAGGTCCATTTCACCCCAAACCATTCTGGGATTCTGTGATTCTAAAAACACCTCTATTCATTAGATCCCAAACAGACAAAAGGAAAAACAGACCTTAAAACAAATATTTGGCATTCTCCACAATTCTTTTAAATGGTCCAAATCTGGGTACTTTCAACCATCTCAGGTGAGTGAGTAATTTTCTCTTTCAAAAGCAGCAATGTTACAATTTCTGGAAAACATTAGTGGAATAACTAAAAATAACTCCTTATAAATGTTTCAGTTTGCTGCCATCTATCTTCTTAATACAGCTCTTAATGTGATACCCTGTAAAACAAAGAGCAGGCATGGCCTGTGCTGTGTGAGCTGCAGAGAAGCACTTAGAGCCCATCATCTGCTCAGGAGCTCCCCATCTGCATTCCACCAGCAGATCCCATGAATCTGCTTTGCTTTTAAACAGCAGAGCTTTTATCTGCTCACAGGATTGCATTAGAAATCTTTATGTGAATGCAGCAGATATTACTGGGTTGCCAATAAAAAGTGAATGTCATTAAAGTGCTTTAATTCTTTAAATGCCTTTAACCCTCTAATTATGTTTGTAAATTCTGCTATTCAACTGTAAGAGTTATAAATTCTGACACGTTGTATAACAACAAATACATTTAGAGTCTAATATACATGCAGCTTTGGTGGCAGAGAACCACTTTTAGAATCATTCCCTCTTGATTAAACACACAAATCACCAACTGGCATGTTTCAATCAGAAGCAACATTCAGTCAGGGTTTCTGAAGACGAGGATAAGTTTGGAGGATTAAAACCTCTGGCCTGTGACATGGGTGCAAGTCATAATCTTTAAAAAAAATATTATTATAAAACTCCTTTTCTTTTCAGGTGCAGCAATACACATTGTAGCTGCAATATTCTCCTGTCAGGCTAAAATCCATGAAGAAAAAAAGATTTTAAGATTCAAGGCAGAAACCAGAAAAGCTGCCATCCATGACAACTTGACTACATAGTCTGAAATCATACCAGAATATTTGATTTCACAGCAACAAGTCTGAGAAGCATCTTGAGCTGAATACCACTCATCCTATATTTGAAAATATTGAACATTAATGCTCAGAAACATCCAAATAAAAGGCTGAATTAAGACTAGTTTTCAACTCATCCTAGAGTAAACAAAGGAACTTTTTTTCCCCTCAATCCAAGCAAGCAGGTAAAAATTCCCAGCAATTTTGCAAAGCTAATTGAATCTGAAGCCTCTGGACCAAACAGAGCACAGGTCACATGTATCCTGATCTCAACAGTTTAATTATATTTTCCCAGAGAAATTAGCAACTTACTCATACTTTTATCAACAGAACATTAATACACAGACATTAAACACAATGACCATCTGTCTTTGAAAACCACAACTACCCCAATGATCAGAACATGCTGCTCAACCAGTCCTGCTGGAAAGCAAAGGCTCTAAAATGGTCTCATGAATAGGGATTTCCATCTTTAAACGAGGTTATTTTTCTAGTTTTGGCTGTCAGATGCACCAGCTGGTATTCATTTGATAAACTGAGTAAGCTTGGATGGTATTCTAAAATCAAATCAAATCACAGTTTAAATTCTTTGCACATATATACATGTTGGAAACAAAATACATATTGACTAAAAATAATCTTGATTCCAGTTCTAACTTGTGAAAATTAATTTTTAAGCAAAATGTGTGTTTTAACGATGTCTGTCACCTAACAAATCAAAGATCAGGAAGATGACAACATTCTTTAAATTATTGTCATGTAGCTATGACTGACCTAATTTTACCGGGGACTAATCTGGAAAACAAGTCTCGTGTTTCCATCTTGACAAAGACTTTGTCTTCTTAACCTCATATTCTCAAATTAAAAGTAAGATTTGAATCATATGTTACCATACATAATGACTGCACTTACACAGGAACGCAGAGCATAGATAAATCAAGAATTCCACAAATAAAACCATACAACATAACACTCCAGTCCAGAATTAGATACGTCTTGGCTGATTTTCAACAGTATTAAACAAGCATCCACTCTACCATATTTTAAGTTGGCAACAGTTTCTTCATGATTATCACTCTAAATAACTATGGGAAAGCATCCAGACCTCAATGGAATTATGGAAAAAAAAAAATCAGAAAACTGACCATGCTTTAAATTAAGATTTTTTTTTTGCTTATCATGTGTGCCTTAAAAAACCCCACCCTATGTGTTAAACCTAGACAACATCCACATCCTGCTCTTAACTCAGACTCCTGCTTTTATATAAAAATTATAAGGAGCTCCCATTTTATTTTCTGCTCACAAACAGTTCTGACCTATTCACGGAGGATCGCATTTTTCAGCATCTTAATTGTGTTTATCAAAATTCACAAACTTAATTATTTACCACCTTTTCCCCAGCAATCTGGGGGCAGGAGCTGTTACTGTTTTGTTGTTACGGTGCCTGGCTGTCCCCAGCCCTCACCTCTCTCATGACTTCACACTCCAATTACCACCCTGTGTTTAATAACTCTGACAGACAGAGACTGTTAGAATAATGTTAAGAATTAGTGGTGGTGCCACAGCAGAAAGGAACAATAAGTAAATCTTGGGACATGCTACTTTCACCAGCAAATCTGCTCAGTGGCTTTAGAGACAGAACAAGTGTGAGTGTTGATTATTTCTTGATTGGTCTTCATTTCCAGTATTTTGATACTGTAGGCTTCAGAGGCAAAGCAAGCCAGTTATTTTTATGTTTCATCTTGTTTTCTTGGTTGTGCACGTTCTTCAATGCCAAGAAATGGATAGGATTTGGGATTTGCCTCAGTGAATGATGACATAAGTTCTTGATGGTTATACATGCCTATATTTGCATTCCAAATGTAGGGGGGAAATGCATTCCCTCTCCCTCCATCCCTAGGAGGCATTAGATTTCCTCCCTAGGACAGACTATAGATATGATTTTAAAGATCAGTTTGTTTTTATAGTTATGCAACTTTATGGAGAAACCTCACCCCTCACTGCCAAAGTTTCATTGAAGCTAAAAATGGGGGAGCAGTTGGTTTGTCCAGAACCCCAACCCAACACTGCAGCTCAGCTCTGCTGTGTTATCACTGACTTTGACACACACTTTCTGCTACTCCTTGACTCTTCCCTTCCCAGAATGAAAGAGAACAATGTCTCCAAGCATTCTGGTGCTGCAGGTGCTCAGAGAAGCACTGGAACTGCAGCATCACCAGCACCCAAGTTCACCTGGCTCTCTGTGAATGCAGGACCATGCAGAAAAGGAGGAAGGAGGGGTGGGTGATAGGCTCAGCAGGGCAAAGCATTTATAAGGAGTTATTTTTAGTTATTCCATGAATGTTTTCCAGAAATTGTAACATTGCTGCTTTTGAAAGAGAAAATTACTCACTCACCTGAGATGATTGAAAGTACCCAGATTTGGACCATTTAAAAGAATTGTGGAGAATGCCAAATATTTGTTTTAAGGTCTATTTTTTCTTTTGTCTGTTTGGGATCTAAGGAATAGAGGTGTTTTTAGAATCACAGAATCCCAGAATGGTTTGGGGTGAAATGGACCTTAAAGTTCATCCAGTTCCACACCCTACCATAGGCAGGGAAATCACAGAATCCCAGAATGGTTTGGGGTGAAATGGACCTTAAAGTTCATCCAGTTCCACACCCTACCATAGGCAGGGACACCTTCCACTAAACCAGGTTGCTCTGAGTCCCATCCAACCTGGCCTTGGACATTTCCTCTGGTTTTTCCAGTGCTCCTGTACCAGCCAGAAGTGACTAAGGCACTTCTGAGCCAAAGGCAAGGCCCCTGAGGCCAGTATAATGTTTTGGTTTACAACTGGGCTAAGTTAAGAGGGTACTTGGTATGCAAAGTCGTGGTAATGTAGTTTTGAGGAGTCACACTGAAAGTAACCCAGTCTTAGATTTGGGAAGTGCTCAGCTTCCCCTGGGTCTCTCACTATGAATGTTTTCTGCCTGCTACTGTTTATCTCCTCAAGGCTTTGTGGGTTTTGTTCTTTGATTCCCTTTGTGGACTCCTAACAGCTTGCTTTATGGTTAGCTGGTTTCTCCTGCTAAAAAGGATCTCACTGGGCTTTCAGTTCTCACTGGCATCAGACTGAGGAACCACAGTTGTTTTTGCCAGAACTGCAACTCTGTATATCTCCATTTTTGCTGCCGGTTGTGGGACGAAACCAGAAACTCCAGATTGTTGTTAGCTGAGGAGGACAGTGTGGAGTGGAGCTTGTGTATACAACACTGAATTCTTTTGAAGCCTGCTATGTGCTGTAATTTCAAATGTACTCACACAATGGCTTCATTTATAACTCATAGTTTAAACACACTGTCTGAAGTAACCCCTTTGGTTACGTTCCCAATTCATTGGTCTCAGCCTTAAACAGCAGCCCATTCTCTCCATTGCTGTAGCTAACACAGCCAAAATGCCTGATTCACCTTTATTATACTCTGAAACAATGGTCTGAAATTTCCTCGGGCAAGTTCTGCAGGAAAACATTGCTGACATCAAGACATTACAGCAAATACAGCAATCCCTGGCTGTATCACCACCCGTATCAAAAGGGCTTTTTTTCTTTAGCAAGAATGAGTCTGAAACACAAAAAATAGTTAAATGTTCAGAGTCTTGTAGATAGATCGGGTTCTTAAATCTGAATTGAGTATGGATAGCACATTTTCCAACGTTTATTGCTTTTAAAGCCAAATAATGCAAACAATACTGCAGAAACCACTTCAGAATAGTCTTAACAGAAATCCAAAAAAAGGCATATTTTCTCAGCTACCAGAGAGAGCTTTTATGCTCTATAAACACACATAAGGAAAGCAAAAGATGAAAATCTCTGCTCTTGGCTTTTGGGCTCTTGCTGTTAAAGCAATATTGATAATTCCCACTGCCCAGCTGTGTGATACATTCATTTAACTTGTTAACCTTTAGAGATCACAAGAGCCATGAACAAATCTCTCCTTAATACACGACTGAAGCAACTCCCCAGCTCAGCAACACCTCCCAGGAATGGAGCCAAGGGAAAAAGATGAACAGGGATACTGAAGAACACAAGAAAAGTGGCGTGAGCTCACTTCCAGCCAGGATTTAAAGGGCATCATGCTGAGAGACAAACATGGTGTGTATGTTTATTCCACCTGAAATCCGTGCTTCATACACTTTTTTCCAACAACTGGTTTTAAAACACATCTCCTCCTCTGCTACACAGTTCTTCTTTATCACAGCATCAAGCTGAGGTCTCTCCTGTTAAAAGGTTACTCTGCTCACCAGTGACTGTTTGTATAATAATTACTTTTAATACACTAATACACACAGGCACAAACTAAAGTTTCACTGTAGTCTCTATGCTGCTCTTTCAAGAAAAACAAGGATTCTTCCACTTGCACCAGAATAAAGAAGTTTCCTCCTTTCCAACACAGCTTGACTCATGTATCAATATGTGAAATATAACACAGATTCAGTGTTAGTTCTAGGTAATTTGACAGTAGAGAGTTAGATTCTGAATTTTAAATCCTTCTAGGAAGTTATTACTGCTACAAAATTACTATTATATGACTACTGGAACAGTTAATTAAAAAGATCTGTCACGAGGTTCAGGAAAACATTTTTTTTCACAGGCTGTTTCTGCTACAAACTCCACCTGCTTTAAGTACTCACACTACATTGGCAGTAAAGTTGAATCCTTAGTTGAATCTATGTAAACAAACTTAAAATAACTACACTCCCAAAGTAATTAAAAGAGGAAGACAAGGAATGAATTTCAATATTAATAACAACACCCCTTCTCTTTAACTCTCAATTATATTTGTTCGTATAAAATCATTTGTGTCAGGGCACATTTTATTAGCTTGCTCTAAAACATCTGTAGAAAATTCAGGCAGCAATTAGACAGATTCATGTCTAATAATGAAGAGTAATTTATCCCATTCCCCACTGCCAGCTAAGAAATGCTACTTAGTCCTCTCTAAATGTACTCTTGCTAGATTTTTCCAGACTACTGCAGAATATAAATTATGGCTATAAATACAAACACACAGAAAACTTTTAAGGAATACACCAAATTGTTAGAAAAAGGGAAACCATGTAAAATTCTCTATTAAAGGTTGCAGTCAACAAGACACCAAGTCCCAAAGATGTTATTACAAATGCACATAAACAACATGGTAAATTCAGAAGAACTTGGAGGGAAAAAAATGTCATGAAGATTTACCAGCTTCCAATACTCAGCTAGTAATTAGGATGTGAAAATCCACTAAACATCCACTGAGAAGATGCTGCTTAGAGCAAAAGGTGATCTATAATCTTTACTGTGAGGGTGTGGAGAAAAATAATGCTGATTGGCATTCCAATTCAGTCTCAAGCCTGTCTGCCTTGCAGGTAAGATAAATGCACCTGTAGCACCAGGCAGTTTTCATCAGGAACAAACACACAACTGCACTCCTTACAGCTCAGTCCCAGCAGCAGCCACCCCCTTAACCACTGCCCCACACACATAATGCAAACAAGTTCTTGTGACGTATTAAATAAAATTTTAAATTCCTTTCCTCACACTTCTTCGAAAATAATAATGATTTTTAAAACTTTTGATCCTAGGTGCCATGAAAGGGCAATATATGTGCATTCAAGGAGAAAAAGCAGCTGCACACTCCTCCATTGTTGATACTGAGTCACCCTGACTGCAATGATCCTTTCTACTCAGAGGGATGTTGACTGGCATTTGTAGCACAGGTATAAATGTGTCAAAATCCTGTTTGACTGCTAAATCACTCAACCAAGTCAGTCTTAATCTTCACATGAGCTTTTCTTCTCTCTAAATTCTCCATCAGGAGACTGGGAGCCTTTTTCACACAAGCTTTTCAAAATACATTATTTCTAAGTTCACCACTTTTCCCTTACTCTTCCCACCAGCCTATCCACATATTTATTTACATGCAATTCTCTATACAGGAAACACATTTAGAAATTCAGAAACATCTCCTTGGTGTTCTCTCCCTCAATGTCATCTTCACTACCTGAGTTCTCCAATAATTTATTTGCTCATCTTCCTTCACCCTCAGGATGCACAAGATAATAGTGAGAAATACAAGCCCTGGTATTTACAGACCTACACCTGCAGGAGCAAGGGAGAAAAGAAGAAAATAACATTACTCTCACACACAGGCAGCTCCTGGGTCATCTTGACAGGCAGGACAACTCAGGAGGGAAAAGCATCCAGGGATGCTGGAAAAACACAGAGATTGCCATCCTAAAAAACATTTCCTTGCAGCCTACTGAAAGACACAGAGCAGAAGCTGGAGTTCCCAGAAAACAGACTCTCTCAGAATAGGGATGCCAAGCTGACATCTTTTGGGGAGAGCTCCCAGGATGAAGGAGAAGCAGATTTGCTCAGCCCAAGGGTGTTCTGAAGGTGACACTGCAAATAGCAAACACCACTCAAGGCCTCTCAGTCCAGCACAGCAGCACAGCCTGGTGCCCTCTGGAAGAAGAATAATTTCTGATACACTTAATTTATTGTCACACACATGCAATTATCTTGAGACCAGGTAGAAACACCTTCCCATGGCTGCTTTTAATGGTTTAAAAGTTTGCACATTGATGGAAGAGGAAAGTGAGAAAGAGCTTCTCTCTGTGTGATTATTTACTGAAATCCTTCCCATTACTAACAAGCAGAATGACAAAAATCACCTAAGCATGAGGAGGTGGGAGACTTCACTTCATACAAATGGTTTCATTTCAGAAGATCTGAGCAGAAGGGAAATCAGTGCTGTTTTTCAGGTCCTGCCCAGGGCTCTGCTGCTCACCCACAACTCCCTCTGCACCCCAGGGACCAGAGATCAACTCCTGGCCCTGCTACTCTGATTTTGCCCTTTCCTGACCCAGAGATGGGGTAACAGAGGTGTTTTAAAAACTTTTTATTCTATTTTCAGTCTCGTGTGAAGGGTGAGACAATACAGATGTGATAATTCATACCACCACAATCAGAAACCAACTATTTCCTAATTTCAATACATTATAAGTGTTTCTTGGCCTATCAGCTTTTTCCTACATTATGTTGTAGATGTCTTAAATCCAATCATCTGGAATTACCCCTCGTGGGTGCTCTTACAATGCATCTTGCAGAGTTCTACCTCTCCAAAGTATCCAGTCTTATTTGCAAAACTATCTTTTAAAACTTGTTTCTAGCTCCATTTCTCTCACAACAACATCTGTCCTATTCCATGGCATTTCCAGGTCAGCATTTCTTACCTCAAAGTTTACACACAGATGCATTCTGTGTGAGACTTCTGTCAAGCATTAAACACTCCCTACAAATCCATTTCCCACGTTACTCCAACTCAACAACGCCAAAAGATAAAACAACAGCAGGATGAGAAGGGGGAGGGAGGAGGAAGAGGAAGAGCACAAATAAAGGAAGGAAAACCAAGCTGATGTTCCTCTAATGAGTAACATGCAAAAGCTCACCATCTGATATCTATACTGGGTAAAACAACTCTTGGAGAAAAACAAACAAAACACAGTTGAAAAAATACCAGGTTCTTTCTGGAGCTTTCTTACAATATTTCCAGGCTATTCCATGCTTTTGCCTACAGTATTTCTATGTATTATTTAGTAAAACTCTGCTAGCAAGCTGCACACAGATGAAATCTATCTCCTCAAGGAAAATCTGGAATTCCCAGAAGTACACAAGTAACATAATATGAAATCTGGAGACATCTTTCCTTTATCTAAAAAGCAAACAGCTGTAAACATTGCATCTTTCCATCAAATTAGGCACATTAAACATGTAAGTGAAGTGACTAATAGTTTAAGTGGTTTCTTATTTGGAAGAAAATAATAAAATTCAATTTTATGAAGTATTTACACTTTGAATAATCATTTACTATTTCTGTTTTATATTAAAAAAAAAATCAGACCAAATCCCACTAGCACGAGCACTTCAGATACAACAACAACCAGGAATGGAAACTCAGGTTTTTTCAAGAGGTAGAATGGGCACACAGTGCTTTTTACTGGGCTCTCTCTAGTCATATTTGATGTGAATGATGTGTTACAGAGCATCTTAAAAATACAAACAGGCATCCTACACAACAATGTTGTACCTCCTTTGAATTATCCAAAATAATTCCTGGTTGAGACTGGACTTCCCTTTCTACACAGGCCCTCCAGAACATTTGACAAGATGCTATTTGCCTTAACATACACAAGCATGGATTGTATCAAACAAAAAGCTATTTCTCCCCCAAAACCACAAAGATTAATTTATATATACAATTCTGCATGTCACTATGGGCTTATTTTTTAACTTCTTCTGAGCTTGGTCTAGTCATGTCTATGATACTCTGAAGTGACAGAGCCAGACTCTGTGCCCTTGCAGAGAGTTAGAAAAGGCTCCAGAATTTATTCCCTTTGTTGTTGATGAAATTCAGGATATTCTACTTGCTGGTGTGTCATGAAAATTCTCAGAAAACCAAAACCATTTGAAAGTTCAGCCCAGGTTTGAAGAATCTCACTAACAAAACCAGCCTTGACGGTCAGGAAACAAGTGCTTTGTTACAGGCCTCAGTTTCAAGGAGATTTGAGGTTTTTTTCCTTATAGAAAACTCAAAAGTCACAATATACGATTTATGTGGAATCAAAATTATTGTTTTTCTCTGGAAGAGAGTCTGGGAGGTAAAAAAAAGATTGAATCTTTTTTAAAAAGCATTACATATTGAACATAAAAGGTTCCAAAACAGAACGATGTACAAAAAATAGTTCTTGATCCAAATTAATTGTAAAAATCAAGACCAGATGCTCTTTCTAACGATAAATTATAAACTACCAAGCATATTCAGTATCAAAAGGAAATAGATATGTAATTTTTCATGGCAGTGAGAGCTGTTCCAATTAACAGCCAGACTGTTCTTCCCCAAACCAGCCCCTACACCCTGCTCAATCTCATTTTTAATCACATCCTGCAGTTCACACCACCACCAGCCACGCTGCATCATTCCTTACACATAAAATTATTATTTATTCTAATTTTCTTGAAAAACCTACCTAGGAATCAGTCAGTCAACAACTTGTGCTTTATGCTTGGGTTTTTTTTTTTTTTGTCCTGACTATTGACAAAGAGCCTGAGCTCAGAATATGGAATAGCTGCCAGCAGACTTCCTGTGCTCCAAGCCTGAAACATATGGATAAACTCTTAACACAATGCAGAAAGACACTTCTTGAATGTAAGCAGGCAGGGTTGCCTTCACACAGAAGTTCAGCACAAGTGTATAGACCAGGAGCAAAGTGCCAGCAGATATAAATCTGGGGATTTACAGGAGAGGTTTAAGCTGCGCGAATTCCAGAACTGCACACTGCAGCCAGCACTCGTGTCCATCAGGCACGAGAGCACAGGTGGCAGAATGTGACATCTGAGAAGGGCAAATAAATCCCCACATCCCCTCTCTGCAGCTGAACAGGTAATCATTAATACCACCAGATTATTCTACATATTACATTCCTCTTACAACTGAGGAAAACCAACTCAAAGCACACAGTACACAAAGATGGACTCGTCACTTGGGAGGTTTGTATGGTTGCTGTTTCCAGATAATGATGAACAGCTAAATAAGCTTATGTTACATGATTTAATCTTCCTTTTAAAGATTGTTTTATCCAAACTTGGAAAGGCTTTTCGTTCGCCTCCATTTATGAAGAACGTTTGTTCGCATCTGATTTTCAGTGGTTATGCTGGAGTCAAAAACCTTGACTACACAAAAACACGTGCACATGTCCCCAGTAAAGGTGACAGCCTGCTCCTTGTAGGGCCTGATCTGCTTTTTCAGCTGTTGAGGGCAAAAGCAATGGAAAAGTTTAAGTTTAAGTTAATCATAATGGCTTTCCTAGTGCAAAATTTTGATTGTAACCAAGCAACATTAGAGAACACACCTTACATTTACATCAGGTACCTACAAGCCATATCATGGATTTGGTTTATGTGAGTGCTGAAACTTGTCACAAAAAATTAAATAATTAAGGTGACTATTCCAAAATGGTGCCTTCATATCGGATTTAAACTCTATTTCTTAATAGAAATAATTTGGTAAACAGATTAAACAACCACATGCACGCACTTTAAAAATAACATCTGTTAACTCACTTTAAAAATCTGCACGTGTATCCACCAATTTCAACTCTGATTTGAAAAGATCCAAAGATCCAGACTGCAGTAACACAAAATGGAAAACTGACTCGGTGCAAGGACTAGGGGTGTGTTCAGTAGGCTTGGACAGAATCTTTATTGGCCAGATTTGGTAAACTGGGCTTCTGGACATTTACAAGAGTCAGAAGCAGTTAAAAAAAAAATATATATATATATATATATAAACAACAACAACAAAACCACCACACAAAGAAATCAGAGTCCAAGGCAAAGCTTAGACATTTTATGAGGATTCCTGCAGCTACAGCTATGCAGGGGCTGGGAAGATCCTGCCAAAGTCCCTGAGACAATGCACACTGACAGGAAAGCAGCTACAGCTACCCAAAAAACCTGATGAAGACCAAATTGAAAGCTTGTCTGTGTCTGTGCAGAAATTTCCTCCACACTGATCCACAGTACTGACAGAGTCTGAGCAAGTCTACAACAATCCAGGTCTGAAAAAGGGCAAATTCACAATTCCCCCTAAATTTCCCTTGCTCTGTGTACATGCAAATGATATTTTTCAATTTTCATTTCAGATGTTTTCCAGCGCTTTGTGCTGCTCCTGTTCTTCTGTATTTATAGCGCTGACCGTCTTTATTCAGAATAAATGCTGAGAAATCAACTTGTTCATAGTTTAAGCTTCCAATTTTTCAAGACCTATTTAAATCTAATCCTTTCTTCCTATCCCTGCAACACCTTGAAAGGCAATGCCATCCACAGGTTTTACCAGTACACTCAATTCCTCCATCCAGGTTACTAAGCAACATTAACCCAGCTCTGCAGCCGCTGTGCAGCACTTCTGATTATGCCACATTCAACTTTTCAGACAAAAATACCTCAGGCCACCACACTCAAGTGCTTCTAAAAGCAAGATGGGGTGAAAAACTCTCTATCACAAAGTTTTTCTTATTATTTCAGAGCAGCAATTTGTTCAAGACTAGTTAATAGTGCCAAAGGTAAAGACTGAGATCTTCAGTCCCCACTGGGTAAAGTCTGAATCTAAATCAACAGATCACTCCATTACATAGCCTTTAAAAAAAAAATCCCTCAGTTTCATGGATTAATCAAGTTGAGGCTTACATAACACCAAAAAAAAGCCAACTTTTTTTAGTGCCTAGGAGCTGGTCTAGCAGGCATCACAGCCACACTCCTCTGACTTACTCCCCTCACACTTTCTCTCAAATGCCAGCAACTAAAACCCCAGCAGAGCCCCCCATGACTGAAAATACTTCTCAACTTGGCAAAAATAAATACTTGCATCTCTTTCCCTCTGAAAACGTACGCTGATTTAGGATGACACCATTTGGCCTGTGATCACAACTTGTAACTGGCAAGAACTCCCACTGTTATTACTTTTTGGGATAACTGCTACCCACATAGCGCCAGATGGTCCTTTCCACCTCTGCTGAGGAGGTGGAGCAGCACTGCCTGCTGTCAGCATTACAGCTTCTTCATTTTCTCCAAATCAAGGCAGAGATGATATTACCAGTCTGAAGAGAAAGCAGGTGGGCACATGTAGCTCCATCACAGCTTCAGCCTTCAAAGAACAATAGTCCTTTCTTTCATGGTGCCTGTTACACTAAATCCCCACTCCTGAAGACAAGAAAACGAGGGATGTCATGGCCCCCCCATGCAGGTATTAACCAAAGGCTGGTGCCAATGAAAAGCTGCTCAGAAAGATTTTAATCAAACCCAGATGTTCTAACTTTGAAGCTGAGTATTTTATACTAACTGTGTGAAGCAGCAGGAAACTGAATTTGGGTCCTCTAATCAAATCTTACACTGAAAATCTTTTGAGTAAAAGGAGAGAAACTCATTAAGTAAGAAAATGGGGGATTTGTCCCTCCATAAAATATAAATTATCTAGTAAACTAAGATTATGTAGAACTGCTAAAGCTGCTGGGAAAGATAATCAGCATTAGACCTCAACTTATATAGAAAGTAACAGATCAAGCAGCACACACAGAATACCTGCAAACCCAGATCATTTTGCAAATATCCTTAAAAATAAATTCACATGAAGAACACCAGAGCCTGCAAGCTGGGATAAACCAGCAAAAACTGCAGGCACAAGCATTTATTTTGATCATTCAAATCACACTATCCATTTGTACCTCTTTGCAGGCTCAGTTTAACAACTCTCATAAAAGTTACACACACACACACAAATCCTTTTGTCTCTCTTCTCCAAGCATCACTGATTTCTAAAAATCTATCCTCGCTATTTTCCCTTGGTTTTCCCTCTCTCAGAACCCTTCCATATCCTATTCCAGAAAATCTCTGAAGGATGGAAAGTTGTTTATCTGTTTGCCTGCTAAGCTGCCCTTTGCTGAAGACTGTCCTCTGGAGCACTTGCAGGAACAGCCTGGCTAAGCCAATTTATCTATAAATTCCAATTTATCTCCTCAGTCACTGACTCCTTCAGCTCCCAGATCTTCTTCTGCTCTGACACTGAGCAGAGCTGGGACAGGGAACCAGGAATGTGCTTGCTCTGAAGCAGCCTGGAGAAACAGGAGTAGCACAGGGGTCTTAGGCCTGAAAAGACAACACTTTTTGACCGATTCCAAATTCCAAATTTTATAAATTAATATCCCTAAATAAATAAATGAATTAACGCTGCCATACCCCAGTCCTGGTGAATTACAGAACATACAGGCTGATACCTCTCAGCATTAAAAACATGGAACTCATTTCTACAAAAGCACTTTGTACTTTTATCTTCTTGTTACCAGGCCAGATACACCATTATCTGGAACATTAAGGGCACCCTAGTATCAAAAGTAATTTCTAGATAGAGAATAATCTTATACAAAACAATGGAAGATAAGGCAAAAGGGAAAATCATTTGTTAATTAAAGAGGTAAATAAAAGGACCGACCACAGGAATATGCACCCTTCACTACTCAGCCCACTCTGGTTGCACATTGCTCCTTCACTTTCTTAACATTTCTTCATTAAAAATGCCAACTTGAGGAGGTCCAACCCCAGAAGTCAAACTAGCAGAAGCTGACTTTTACTGATGGAAAAAGGCTGCACCAGAATCTCCTGTGCCAGACTGGAGGGACAAAACAGGACTAAACTCCACCTGATCAGCTCTATCAGTGAGCAATTTCAGGGCAAGAACACCAGAAGGAAGGCAGTAAAATGTGATTATTCTTTTTACCTTACACCCAGATATCTGATTCAGCACAGCTGAGAAACCAGCAGCTTTCAGCAGGAATCACCAGCTGGATGAGGGGACAGGGCAGGCAAAACTTCCTCAAAGAGCAATAAAAGATAAGCTCTATTTTCTTTTGTGTTGCTTCTCTAAAATAATAAAACCAATAAGCAATATTCCATCTAACAAATGCAGAAAGAATCTAAATCTTCCAACATTTATACCTCCAGATACAGGACTGGGGATCAATTTACATTTGTTTCTCTCCAGTGTCTTCTCCCAGTTTTCCCTGTATTTTTCAGGAATATCATTTAATGCTTTTCAGCCTATTAGAGGCAATGCACAACTGCTTTCTGAACCAACAACACTAGAAATATTCAAACTCCCATTCTAAAGGAAATTTTACACTGTCTTTAATTTTGGTATTTTTCATATACACTGATGGTTTCTCTGTTTCATATGTGCTCATCAAGGTTTTCATCCAAACTGTGAAGGAAACACAAATTTTTAAGAAAGACACCTGAAGNAAAAAAAAAAAAAGAGGAAACCATGCACACCCATATACAAGCCTTATAAAAATATAAATTGCAGCAGAGGTGTTTCCTACTGATTGCTTTGTAAAAGCTTTTTGCTGAATCTGAATACAGAAAAATAGCAGCAATCTGTAAAATATTATTGTACCTGCCATGGAAATCACACAGGCATGAAGGGGAAAATCAAATAAATACCCAAAATATTTAGAAAGAAAGTACGTAAACAAGAAGCTCCCCATGATAAAGTACAAATTAACCATCTCTTTTATCACACTTCTTAATTAATAACAAATACTCAGTGTGACTTGTACCACAAATAACAATTCACCTATCCAAAACACTTCTTTCATTAATGAGATCATTACAAACCTTAAATTTGAGATCACTACAATTCAACCATAATTAGCAATTACAGCTGATGTAAGTAAAAATAAGACAATTGAATATTCACCAGTAAAGCGAGGAACTCAGAGAAAAGTGATGCATTTACCCTGTTCATTGTTATTTGAGAATTTTTCCCTGACTGTCAAGCTATTCTATATTTTAATCTTAAAAATATTCCCTGCAGATGAGGGTAAAAGATGTAGTTCAGCTAGTCAGCTGAATTTCATTAGTGGTGTGATATGAGCTTCGACTATTACACACTGGAAATCTGCAAATCTGATCTCTGAAAACCAAGTCAGCTAATGGCAGAGAACCAGAACATATGGAAATCTGGATGTAAAGACAAATAATTTCAAAGGACAAGCAGCCCTCTGCTGTCTCACATGCGACCTACTCGGAAAGAAAAGACGGCAAATTTGCGAATTTAGAGATTAAAAACTGGAGGGAAGAGCAGCGAGAAGGCTCTGGGATAATGGCAGGCACACTTTGGTATTTGCAGCACAGCGAGGAACAAACCCAGCTTTGAGCCTGCCCCGCTTTGATCGGCACAGTAAGGTCACAAATGCTCAGCAGATGACTCCCCAGTAACTCCAGTGAAACGGGGCACCATGAATGGAACCGCTTGTGGTGCAAGAAAGGATCATTCATCCACCCCAGGACCCCCACTCCGGACATACCACCCCATTCTTCCTCATTAAATACAAGCCAACAATTAACGAGCAACAAGTCGCTCCAAGAATCTGAAATTACAGAGTCTGAAAGATCTCTCACAACAAATCCCTCCTCAGCCAAACCGCAAAATTATCAGCGAGCCTGCCCTCGCCCTGCAGCCTGCTCAGGAAGATGCTCCTTCGCTCACAAATATGTTCTTTTCATAAAGGACGAATAAATAACAAACACTGGTAAGAGATGAAATGTCAACATGCATGATTCATCGCTCTCTTCATTAGTGATGCCAGTTCAGGAGACAGCAGTACTCTCCCGGATTATTTCCCTGCCATTAGCTCACACAACATCACTCCTCAGCAGCAGCAGGGCGTGCAGGGACCTGCCCGTGTAGGAAAAGTAACCTGAACTCACCAGGATCCTGGATGTTCCTCACTGCAACAGGATGGAGGGGAGAGGAAGGGGTGGGGGAAAAAAAAAAAAAAAAGCTATTTGGATTTTAAGTTGGAAAAAAAGCAATGTTTTTAGGAAATAATTTAGGAAAATTTAAAATTTTGTTTCATATTTTTTAATTTTAAAATTAATTTTTTTTTTTAGTAAAAATGTTGCATTTTAAGTAAATAAAAAGCAAGATTTTTAGTAAAACTGCTCTATTTTAGTAAAAAAAGCATTTATTTCCTGCTCTGAGTGAGCCCTTCTCTCAGAGCAGGAAAAAACTTCGCCAAAATTTTATAAAAATTACTGAGGAAGCAAAACTTAGACCAAAGTTTGCTTTATGCAGAATACATAGAAACCAAACTATTACATACATTTTATAAAAGCCATGAATAAGTAATGACTCCTTCAAAATCAAATAATGATGCAACATGGCACAAACCCAAAGCTGAGTCAAATAAGCACATGGTACTTTTTATGTTTTATCATTACTAATTAATGTTCTCTTACAGAGTATTTTTCAAGATAGAGCACAGTATAAATTCTGTTATTTGATGAATTTTGGGGAGATAGGGAATAAATGCTACCCAGGAAGAAAGCCAGGCTGCTCAGGGAACTCAACAGATTATTCAGAGATTTCTCTTCCTGAGGAGCTGAAACACCACAGACCTATTACCACAGAACCCAGAATATACAGCATTTTTATTCACAATCTAGTGAAGTAACTTCTGCTCCCTCGTCAGAATCCCACAGGCAAACTCCTCTATTAATTGTCCAGCTAAAAATTGCTAAAAATTGATCCTTTCATTCCAGGCTGAAGTAGAAACTTGAGGAACCCTGAGATGGGACAGCTTCACAAGGGACAATTCCAAGGCTGGGCTCTAAATTCCCAGATCCTCCCTTTCTAATTCAAGTCCACAAAACAAGTGCTATTTCCTCTAAGTAAAGTACAGTTTGTATTTAAAGTAATTACTTTTAAAATTAATGTCAAACAAACAACTGCATTTCAGCCCCATACAATCAAGGGACTGGAACCATTCTAAGGAACATAATTAGAAGTTGGTTTTTCTAAGCTCATAAAATCCAGCTGGCAAATAAACCAGAGACAAATGACCCAGTTCACTGGATCAAGTATTTGCAGGTGCAGTGAGTTCCAAACACTATTTTATCTCCAGTGAGTGCAACAGGCATGTTCTCCACCTTCCAGTTAAAATGAAGGTGCCATTCTGGGTGGGCTGGAGTTAATTTTCTTTGCAGAAGCTCACACAGGGCTATGTTTTGTCGAAGATTTGAACTACAAGAGTCAAAAACAAGCAGTGGGCTCAGCTCTGTCACCACTGACGACCATGGTAACCTCCCAAAGCCCTCCCTGGCAATGTCACCACATCCTGTGTCACCACAGAGCTTCCTACAGGTGCTGAAAGAGGTGGGCACAGAGGATTTATTACATTGGAAGCAAAGCACAAGATAACCTGGAATTACTGATCAGGCTGACTGTGAGGTTCTAACCAACAACATAACAAAGGCTGCACGACCATGAGTATTTGTGGAGTATAAAACGTGAACCATTCACTTCTGTACACCCAAAGGTGCCATTTTAAGGCTCTGTGCAATATTCCAGTCACAAATTCCCGACTGGCACCAACCACTGAGAGAGCTCAGGGCTGCCATAAAGGATAAACCCAGCATTTCCTACTCCTGCATCCTCCTCCCATCACTGCTGTGTTCCACAGGTCAAGTGCAGCTTGTTGATCCAGCAAGAAATGAACTCCACAAAATAAAGAGTTGTCATTCACCCAGCACGGAGGGCCCACAATGCTGCAGGTGGGAGAAGAGGGATGAGAGGTGACAGATTCAGCACCACTTCTTAAAATCTGCCTAACCTCACCAGGAAACAACACTCCAAGCCATTTGCTTGTCTGGATGTCAAAGGAAATTACCTTGTCAAAGGAAATAACCATTGTGCTCTAAAGAAAATTCATCCTCAGAAGCTGAAAGAATCAATGCTTATACATCAAAGGGACAAGAAATAAGGATTTTGCTTTTGAAAACATTTTCAAAGCAGGTTTTTTTTTTAATAGTTCAAAACATGGGATTACAGGTGTTACCAGGCTCTCAGGTGATCTCATGTTTAACCACCTCTAGAAAAGGCAAACCTTGACAAAACACAAGGAAGGACATAATCCTTCTCTTTTTCTAATGAGAAAAACCATGCAGAAATCTGAGAGAGTCACGGGTCCATTTTTTTGTTTTTAATGTACCAAGGGGTTGTTTTTGTTTTCTGGCTTCCTTCTTCTTGTTTTTCTTTTGCAGTATAACAAACAAGTAAGATATACTACTATGAATTTTAACCAGCATCCTGAAATTAAACAAAATATGAGATTATAAATTAATTAATATATAGTATAAATAACGTAAATGTGTCACAAGCAGGCCTGGCATCAGTGTTCTTCTGGAAATATAAACTCACACCTGCAAAACTGAGAGTACACAGTGTATAATGCTGTGTGTGATACATATTTGGGCCTTAAACCATTTGCATTTATGGTCATTAATATTAATCAGTGAGAATTTGCAAGCAGGAAGTTAAGGATGCTTGCCTGTAATGTATTAAAAAATTCATCTTGTAAAAATTCCCTGCACATAACAGGTATGCTCATGGATTTCTCAACATCAACATATATATCACTGGTATTTCTAAAGGTTTAACTGAAAGTAAACCTAGTGTGTGCAACCTGAAATTTAAAACAACCCAGAAGCTCACACAGGATCATGGGAAAACCAATGGAAAAGACAGAAAGATGAGAACAAGAGAGGAATTGCTACAAGGCAATCAATACTGATAAGGAGTTTATTTTATGAAATTATATTAGTCATCTGGTTACCCTGAATATGTAACCAGTAATTCACAGTAATTACAAGCCTACACTGCAGGCCAGTAAGCTCCAATATTCTGTGGAGAGAATCCAAACAGAGATCCAAACAGGATACGACCCTGCCACTCCACCAAAACTGGGGTAAATTTTGGAGTACACAGTCTTTCACTGTGTAGGATGGCTCACTACAAAAAAGAAGCACAACTCCAGGTGGTTTATTTATTTTCTTAGAAGCCCAAGAGTCATAAAAGCCACAAACCTCAAACTGGCTGAGATAGTCTTTGCCTAAGCGGCACCACCCTCTTTCCATCAACAGTTTGTTTGCAGTCAAAAAATGAGATTTTGATTATGGTAAGTGGTAATATATTGTATTTTCTTCATTCATCCACAGGTCTAGCATGCATTTCCTAGGCAAACATTCCTCCACACCAACTGCCCATAATCTAAGGTGTCTCTCACTCCGCAGCAAAAAGCCTCATGTGAGTGTAGCCAACAAATCCTCTTCAAAACATCCTCACCAAAAGGCACTCATTACACCAGCTCGTTTTTCCTTTTTAATTCACGCCTTAGGAACGGATGTTTCCAGGTGCAGGTTTGGAAATGAAGTTCTGCAGATTAAATAGGGCCAACAGACAACACCCAACCTTTAGCATTTTGCAGGAATCATTCCACGCTCCAGCCTGAGCAGTGCTGCTGGCAGCAGGGTCTCCTGGCCATGTTGTTGCTCTCCACAGCACGTCTGCAGTTATTTCTGCAATTTATTTTGCAGTTTGCAGTTATTTCTCCTTCCCCTCCCAATCCAACACTGATTTGCCTTCGCTCCTATACCGTAGCTATGTTGCACTCCCCAGCAGTACTAATTAACCTCCGTAATTTATTTAAGTTCTCCACACATCTCATTTTCCTTGCGCTATTTTCACGTTTTACAAAACCCTAAAACCCACACCGGCTCATCATTGTCTATAACCAGCTCCGCAACTTCCCCGCACAAAAATCCGCCTTTTTCTTCCAAAACACCCATCTGAGCGCCGTCTGCCTCATCATCATGTCGCATGGCTTTTTTTTTTTTTTTTTTTTTTTTTTTTTTTTTTTGGGGGGGGGTNTTTTTTTTTTTTTTGCATTTTAGCCCCCACCAACCAACCCACGCCTGTAACGGAGAGCTCCGGTGTGTCATTAAGACTCCGCACGCCTTACTCACCCCTGGGTGGGCTCGGAGGGAGGGGGCCGAGCCCCGCCGGTGCCCGCAGCCGCGGGGGCGCGGGCGCTGCGCGCTCTCATCACGTGCGCGGTACCTGCGGCACCTCCCGCTCAACACCGGCCCTCAAACCCGGCCTTGCCCGCAGCCTGCGCCGGGCCCGAGGGGACGGATCGCCGTTCCGCAGCGCGGAATCCACGCCGAACGCTCCGCCCTGCGCGCCGCTGCCTTTTACCGACTAAACAGCCCACCGCTTTTTAAGCGAAACGGTCGATTTCTCATTGAAAAGATTGAATTTTGGGGAAACTCCACCGCGCCTCTCCCGGCGCTGCCCGCCGCCGCCGCATCCCAGTCGAATTTTTAGCGAGGCACCGCCAGCGCAGGCTTCCCCTGCCCGGGAGCCGNCGAGGGGGCGGGGACGGGGGGCGGCCGGTCTCGCCCCTCCTCGGCGGCTCCTTCGCCGCCCGCCACAGCGCCCCCTCCGCCCGTCCGTCCGTGCCCGCCGCGGCCTCCCCTGCCGGAGGGTACCGCCGCTCCCGCCCTGCCCCTTTCCTCCTCCTCCGTGCCCCGCTGCCTTCGCTCGGTCGCTCCGAGCTCGCCGCCGCCTCACGGGAGCCGGCGGAGGGCGGGGAAGGGAAGCGGCGCAGGGGCGCGCGCGCTCCCGGGGCTCCGTCCCCACCGCCCCCCGTGAGCGCACGGAGGGGCGCGGCCGAGCGCGGAGCCGTGACGAGGGCACGGTCACACAGAACAGGCGCAGCCCGCGCTGCGGGCGGCTGCTGTCGGCTCCGCGCGGCGCNCGCCGTGTCCCACCGCCATCTGCGGCCGCGGGGCTTCACCGGTGCCCGGCGCTGAGCCGGCCCTTACCTGGCGCGGGAGGCTCCCGGCGGCCCCTCACAGAGCGCGGCTGCGCCTCCCTCTCACCGCATCGCCGGGAGCCGCCGCCGCCGNCACGGAGGGGCGCGGCCGAGCGCGGAGCCGTGACGAGGGCACGGTCACACAGAACAGGCGCAGCCCGCGCTGCGGGCGGCTGCTGTCGGCTCCGCGCGGCGCCTTTCCTTCCTTTCCTTCCTTTCCTTCCTTTCCTTCCTTTCCTTCCTTTCCTTCCTTTCCCTCCCCACCCCTTCCTCTCCGGCCGTACCTGGCGCGGCTGCGGGGGATGCGCCTCGCTGACACCCGGCCGGGAGCGGGGGAGCAGCGCCCGGGCCCGGCCAGACACGGAAACTTGGGCGGGAGGGGTCCCGCGGGGCGGGCCGGGATCGGCCGGGCAGGGGGAACGCGGCGGCGGCGGCTGCGGGTGAGAGACGGGGTGTGCCGGAGCCGGGTGCGCTCGCAGCCCGGAGAGCCCATCGGCTCCTGCCTGGGGGCAGCAGGGCCCCTGTGCCCCGCTCAGGTGAGCTGCCCACCTGCAGATCTGACCCCCCTGCAGAGCTGCCCACCTGCAGAACTGCCCCACCTGCGGAGCTGCCCCATTTGCAGTTCTGCCTCCCCTGCAGAACTGCCCCACCTGCGGAGCTGCCCCATTTGCAGTTCTGCCTCCCCTGCAGAACTGCCCCACCTGCGGAGCTGCCCCATTTGCAGTTCTGCCTCCCCTGCAGAACTGCCCCACCTGCGGAGCTGCCCCATTTGCAGTTCTGCCTCCCCTGCAGAACTGCCCCACCTGCGGAGCTGCCCCATTTGCAGTTCTGCCTCCCCTGCAGAACTGCCCCACCTGCGGAGCTGCCCCATTTGCAGTTCTGCCTCCCCTGCAGAACTGCCCCACCTGCGGAGCTGCCCCATTTGCAGTTCTGCCTCCCCTGCAGAACTGCCCCACCTGCAGAGCTGCCCCTCCTGCAGAGCTGCCCCCCCTGCGGAGCTGCCTCCAGCCCTGCGGTCCCAGCGCAAGGACACAGACTTGGAGGGAAGGCACCAAGATGGTTTAGAGAGATGGCGCAGCTCTGCTCTGAGGAAAGGCTGGGAGAATTGGGATTGTTGAGCCTGGAGAAGAAACCACGGGTGACCTAATTGCCCTTTCCCCTACCTGAAGGCAGCCTACAAGAAAGATGGAGAGACTACACGGGCCTGGAGTGACAGGATGAGGGGGAATGGCTTCAAACGGGATTGTCTTCAAGGTCCCGCACAACCCAAAGCGTTGTGTGACTCTGTGAGCTGCAGGGAGGGTCGCCCACAAGGGAGGGAGCAGGGAAAATCTTGCAGGGCAGCTCCAGGAACAGGCCTGTGGCAGCTCCAGGCTCTATCAGAACCTGTGCAGGGCCAGGGCACCAAAGCCACCTCTGAGGGTTGAAGCTGTTCCTGCAGGTTCTGCTCGGCCAGGGCTGCNAGAAATAGCCCAAATCCTTCTGAACAATGGAGTCATTTTAATTAATAATATAAACCTTCTGATATTGGAGTCAAGAGTCTTGATTCACCATCTCTGGGACTCCAATGGCAACAATTGGTGACCCCAGAGATGTGGGGCAACAATGGAACATGATGGCCCTGGTGCCTGTGTGCTCCTCCAGGTACCTCTGCATGTGTGCCAAACTTCCCCTGGTTCTTCTTGACAAATGAGACTTCTGGGGATAATACCTGGAAACAGAAATGTTGTACTGATCGTCACGTACAATTGAAGACCAGAGGCACAAGGAACACGCAGGAAATGCTGTTTTACCTGTTAAAGCTAATATAAACATTTATTTAAGTTACCTAAATAGTGTAAGGTACCCACTGAAACCAGCAATCCAATCAGCATCTTGGCACTTCTTAATTGTCCGTCTGAATGAAATAGAACTGACAGAAATTTGGAGTTCTCGTCAAACTGAAAAACAGAATTTTTGCACAACAAAAATATATGGTAAACAGAATATTGTGTTTTCACTGGGTATTTCCCTTTAAGAAAACTAATATTTATGTCTTAAGTCAACAAAATAATCTTTTAAGTCCAGTACAAAATGTTCCCTTTAATTAAATTATCTCCACTCCCTTGGGATGGATACCTCATTAAACCTCCTGGGTGCAGATTGCTTGCCTCCATCTTACCCTGGAACAGTTAAGAGCTTTACATCACATCTGCCCACAGTGCCAAATTAATCACCAAATAAATGAAGCAACAGGGTAATCTTCAGTTGTGAGTCAAGAAAATGACTTGTGTACAAGAAATAAACTGAGATAGAAAGAATCCTACCTGGGAGGTGTTAATGAAACCCAGAGAGCGCTTTGGTTTGGGTTTTATATTTGTAGCAGAACTGAGGAACAAGATGCCAAGTTTCTGGAATGAAGCTGGGATCAGAGTGAATGCAGACTTGTGATCCACATCATCTGTCAGAGCAGTCGCTGGGTTTTGCCTTCACAGGAGAGCGGCATCGCAGAAACATTGCAACAAGCGCTTCAACAACAAATTACAGTAGGGAAATCTTCCAGGAATTCCAGGTTTTCCTCTAAATCTGTACCCTCCTGCCTCCCCCGTTCCCTGTGGGAATAGTATTGCTTTCCTCAGCATTCTATCCTTGCTGCTTTTGAAGTCCACAGAGGACAGTAAGTGGCAGGAACTGGTGACAGTGTGGCTTGTGCCACCCCAGAGCCTTTGGTGGGACTTCTCCCCTGGAATAGGGTGATGAGATAGACCAAACCACTCTGTACACAAACAGGGCACTCTAGAAGGAGTTCAAGCCAGAATAATTCAGACCACCACTGGAACCTTTTGGCTCATGCCATTTTTTTGTTTTATCATGAATATCTGTTGTGTAACACCAGTTACTTTGCAGCTAATTTTTTAAAGGTAAATCATATTTGATCAAAAATAAGCAGGAGCTAAAATATCTGCAGTGCTGGGGCTGTGCCAAACACCCACAGATTCTGTACCCTGTACTCAAGCCTTGTCAAGTAGCTCAGCGCATCTTTATTCTAATCATTTACTTTCATTTTATGCCTAACAGAGAATTGTCCTGATTACTCAAGCAAAGCACAGCAAGAAAAGTGCAGAAAACTTTTGGTCAGCTTTGGGTCCTTGGTGCTCCTGGCATAGCTTGAGCCTCCACAGCCCCTTACCATGAAAGATTTTGGTGTGTGTGCAGTGATCACATAACTCTTGACTAGATTTCCACTAAATCTTTTCAATAAGTGATGGGGTCACTCTAAGCAGAGAGGCAGCAAGAGCTGCTGGAGGTTATAAAGCGACTTGAGCAGCTGAAAAAGGCCAGGGGTTCAAAACTCTTCGGGCAATGCAATTCCAACCAGGAATTTATTGTTGCACTCCTGACCACGGGCACTCTGATGCAGCAGGGGATGGACTGAGCAAGTTTTCACTTACACAGACAGCTCTGCATCTCTGCACAGACACTGCTTGGTTGGGTGATCAAATTGCAGACCCATGTGATGGTCTTGGAGGTCTTTTCCAATTTTAATGGTTCTAGAATCATTGAATCCACCTGTCAGGCCAGCACCACCACCACGTTCACCACTAAACCACATCCTCAAGTGCCATATCCACATGGTTTTTGAGCACTTCCAGAGATGTGACTCCACTACTATCCTGGGCAACCTGTGCCAATGTTTTACAACTCTTTCTATGAAAAAACTTCCCTAATAACTAATGTAAATCTCCCGTGGCACAACTTGAGACAGTTACCTCTCATCCCGTCAAAGGCAAAGGCACTTATTCCACATTATAAAGATGAGCATTATAAAACACTCATCTCACACCCAGAGAGAGGTGCAGAGTGAGATGGGCAGGCAGAGCCCCAAGGACCTAATGAGGGGAACAGTGTTGGGATGGATGAAAGTTTGACAAGAAAGTCTCACAGATATGTATGCTTGGCAGAAAGATTTTTGAATGTAGAAACTGAGAAAGAAATAGAGATGGAAGCAAGTTTTGATATAGAAGAGTAACAAAGGTCTAAAGGAACTGCTGAGCCAGTCTCACTGAATAACTAAGAAGGCAAAGGGTGTTAGTTAAGAAAGATTTTTATGACTTAAAACAAAGGATAAGCCCACCTCAAACAGGAGATGTTTTTTACCAAGCAGAAAAATACAAGAAGTAAATAGACTTGCTGATGTTGTAAGTAGAAAAAAGGTCTCAGAATTTTCCACTGCAAGAAAACTGAAAAACCACTTCTGGCTTAAACTGTAACATACTGACCTTTTGTGATTGGAGAACAGTGGCATGAATATTGTAATGTTAGTAGTTCTGATAGGCTATAGGTAATAGTAAAGGTATTGATTGGATGCTATGTATTAAGATGATCAGTAAAGAAAAGTATATAATGTATTGTAACCAGAACTAGGACGACTTCAGACGTGCCTAAGCTGTGGCTAATGGCTTTAGGCTGGGCTCTGTCACCCACGATCCATGATTGCTGTCTGGATACAATAAACAGCATTTTAAAGACCCCTCTGGAGTCCTGCATCTCCTTGTAGGCTCTTACAGAACAGGATCCCCAGCCCTGCTTGCCAGTGCCCTGGATGCACCTGGGAAAGGAGCTGCAGCAGCCTCAGCTCTTGGTGAAGGTATTTGGCAACCCCAACACCAACCCCAGCACCACAGAAAGTCCGTGCAGCCTTCTGCTCCTGTGGCAGCTCCCTGGCACGAGCAGCATCGCCATGGGAACGTTTCTAAGTCTTTATAAAGAGTTTAAAGAATCTCTAGTGAGATGGGCACAGAATCCTGGGATGGTTTGGGTTGTTATACTCGCTTTTACCCGGGGTGGAGATGATTCTCACTGCAGCATCCAGGCTCTGGGAGAGGAGCTGCCCCCGGCACAGGGGAATGCCCCAGGATTAGAATTTGTAATTTAGATTAGAGCTGCCCCAGCTGGCCTTGTGCACAGGGAATGCTGACTGTACCAACACAAAGAACTCCATGATAACGTGCCCAGCTCAAAGGCAGAGTCTGGAACAGGGGTAAAGGCAAGAGCAAGGTGAAACCAAAGAGGAAATGTAGAAACTGCTGCTGTTAGGGAAAGGCTGAGAGGACTCGGGTGCTGCAGAGCAGCAGGTGTAGGGCTCAGGGCACCACAAAGGGAATTCTGAGCTGCTCAGGATGAGTCCTCACATCAGACACCCAGCACAACCCTCTGGAGTGTGAATGCCCTGCTGTGGGCAGTGCCTGCAGCTGCTCTCTGCCACCTCTTGAACTGTCCTAGACACTCATTTTCACACAAGTGCCTCACCTTCTAATACCAAGTTAATGATTGACTTTCTTAAGTGTTCCTGAATAATAAATAATTATAATAAACCTGCCAAATGGTGTGACCTGAGGGGCAAAAGTAACTTTGTCCTCCATCTTTCAGAGCAAGAACTTTAGGGCTTGTTCCCTGAAAAAGTTTGGGTGCAGTAGATTAAAAGTTTAATCAAAGAACAATTAACTTGAAGGAAAAAAAATTTACAAATTCTAATCATTCAAGTACTCAAGGTGGTCCTGAAAGGAAGAAGCCTGAAATAAGCACTTAAGCACTATTTGAGCAGGAACTAGAAAACTCCTATTGGGAATAGGCTGTGATTTCAGTGTATTGTGGTGAAGCAATGTCTGCTACACACAGGTAATACCCAGAGACTCCTGGTGAGATTATTTGGTCAAGCAGCCCCGTGTGACCTGCTCCTCACCAGCTATGCTGGCCATGCTCAGACTGCCCTGCATCCACACTGCCTCTTTCCCATTCCCTTTTAACACAGGAAAACTCCAGGACCTGACAAATGCTGATGGCACAACCCCAAATCTCCGTATTTGCATCCCTGAGTGCTGCTCTTATTGACAGAGCCCTTCTCCAGTGGCTGCCATCAAACCAGTGATTTATTCAGCCAGCGCTGTTCAAACACAGATCGTTTATTCAGTTCCTGCTGACATTTCCTGTGGTTTGTTTAATCCACCACGGGGACCCCGACAGGGGAGAGGGGCACATTCCCCTCCAGTGGGAGATCCCACTGCCTGCCACAGCTCCCCCAGCCATCCCCACTTGGTTATAAAACCAGAGGTCATTTTAGCAGCGTTCCTTTTGGGTTTTTCTCTGTTCAGGCAACAAAAGTTAAACCTTCTGAGGAAGCTTTGAGAGGTCATTAACAGCTGGAGAGCTCCAGGATCCCAGCACAGGAAGGACAGGGACCTGTTGGGGGGAATCCAGAGGATGATCAGAAGGATGAAGCTCTGCAAAGTGTGCAAAGACTGAAAGAATTGGGATTGTTCAGTCTGGAGAAGAGACCAAGGGTGACCTAAGTGTGACCTGAAGGGAGCCCACAAGAAAGATGGAGAGAGACTATTTACAAGGGCCTGGAGTGACAGGACAAGGGGGAAAGGTTTTAAACTGCCAGAGGTCAGGGTGAGATGAGATATTGAGAAAAAATTGTTCCCTCTAAGGGCGGTGAGGCCTGGCACAGGGTACCAAGAGCAGCTGTGGCTGCCCTTGGATCCCTGGAAGTGTCCCAGGCCAGCCAGGGACAGTGGAAGGTGTCCCTGCCATGGCAGGGGTGGCACTGGATGGATTTAAGGTCCTTTCCTACTCAAACCATTCTGATTCCATGACCTCATCAGCAGTAACACACCTAAAAATCTTGGATTCTGGATCAGAGTGCTGAGCTGTCAGGACACTTGCTGAGGGCAGGAGCTGCCAATCTAGGAGATATTTGCCTTTCAGCCAACACTTCTATTCACACGCTGTAAAGGTTTTCCCCTTTTTCATTGCTTCCCACAGGCTTTCCAGATGCTGCTTGGCTGAGTGTTTGCCACAGATCTGCTCAGAACTGTAAAAAGGCAAAGGTTTTTACCCCAGCCATTGAGCCACGTCTGCCACAGCTCCACTGGAAATATCCCAGCTCCATGCTGGGGCTTTGACAGCTCGGTGTAAACACACAACTGCAGGCATGCAGGTTAAAGGAATAATGAACAGAGAACAGCTGGAGACGTGAGTCCAGTGCAGCATTTACACACTGAGATATTCCTGTGCAGCCAGGCTGTGGAATTCCTACAGCACCAACACGGATGTGGTCGGTGCACACTTGGCCCTGTGTCAGTAGGAACCCAACGGGTGGTGGAAAACAAAATGAAGCATGTAGCAAGGACAGCTCAGGCCTAAATCATGAATGAAATCAAACAGGAGCCTCATTTCCTAAGCTTAAATCCCTGGCTTTGCAATTCTAACATCATTTTCATTTCATGCTTATTATTATTATTTCCTGGAGTCTCTTGGTTTGTTATTTTTAGAGGAGTAGGAAAAGCAAATGCTCCATCCCCTATAGGAAATTTGAATGTCAGAAAATTTTGATAAAAGTATTATTATTAGCAAAATAAGATTTAAATTAATTGCAGCTTTTTTTTTTTTTGGAAAGTAAGATTTCAATTAGTTTAATTTTATTTCAACTGTACTTGGAAAAAGATTGCTTCCAAACATGTTTCTAGGCTTATGCAGAGAGAGCTTTCCCTCCTGACATACACACACACTTCTCTACTATTTTCCAAATTTTTCCAGTTGGAAGACAGTAGAAATATGTGGGAAATGCTGTCAAGCTATGGAACACTTTTCAAATTAAAATAACTTTCTGTTTTGAAAGTAACACTTACCAGGTGTTAAGTGTTTGATGGGTTCATTTTTAAAATGACTGACTGCATAACCCTGAGGTGCTTTTTAGGCTATTTGGGTACAAAATGTCAGGTTCCTGCTCCAAAGAACCTCCAGGGCTCTTCAAGACAAACAGCCACGTTTCTAGAAATGGAAAAAAGGCTTTACAGGAGGGGACATCAACACCTTCCAGTGTCAGCTGGACCACAGGGTTGGAGAACAGCCCCCTCTGCAGCACACAGAATGGGTTTTATTGCTCAGGCTGCACAACAGGAGTAATTTCTTTGGAGAAAAGGGTTGTCAGGCACTGGAAGGAAATTCCCAGGGAGGTTTGGAGTCCCCATCCCTGGAGGTATCCAAGGAATGACTGGAGGTGACACTCAGGGCTCTGGGCTGGGTGACAAGGTGGGGATCAGGCACAGGCTTGGAGCTCTTTTCCATCTGCAACGATTCTTGGATTTTCCTAAAGCACTGTGCTAAAAGGCATAATCATTTAAGAGTAGCTGATGGATTTTTTTTCTTTTAATCAAATCAAGTGCATCATTACATGATGAATTATGCAGTAATATTATGACCCTGCCATAAAAATGGAAAATCAGTGGGCAGTGTGTGAACTCAAGTTTTCCTAAAAAACAACCTGTAAATATCTTCAGGGGAAGCAGTATCCCTGAAAAACAATGATTCACACAGGTTTTGTTTTCTTTCCTTGACATCCTGAGCACAACAGGGAGCTAACATGGGTAGTGGCTGCTAGCATGTTTGTCTTACACCAACTGCTTCATGTCTGGGAAGAAAATAAATCCCTTAAAACATGGCAGATAAATATTTGTCCTGATTCTTTTTTATTATTATTATTTTCCCTTGGATGAAGCACTCTCATTTCTAGTCACTCATTCCCCATGTGTCCTGGCTTTTGATGTTTTGTCTTTCTCAGAATTCATTAAATCAACATTTTGCCATAAAGAGCTTCCCAAATAACCCGGAATGTGCTCAGGTGATCGGGGTATGATCCTCAGCACACACAGAGAACACAGAATGTAAATATAATTCAGTCACAGGTGTATGTGTGAGCAGGGTGGATTCTCTCAGCATTTCCCAGAGAGGAGGAAAATGCTGACCTACAGGTGAATCCTTTAATCTAATGGCANTAATATATTTAATATATTTAATACTACAGTAAATAAAGGCACACCTGCTTTATACAGACAGGACACCTTCCCACACCCTTAGTCCAGCTTTGTTTCTTCACAGAATCTTAGGATCTGCTAAGGTAGAAGGAACCACAAGGATCATCAAGTCCAATTCCTGGCCCTGCACAGGACACCCAAAAAAAAGAGGCAAAAGGAGGGAAANCTGGAGGTGACACTCAGGGCTCTGGGCTGGGTGACAAGGTGGGGATCAGGCACAGGCTTGGAGCTCTTTTCCATCTGCAACGATTCTAGGATTTTCCTAAAGCACTGTGCTAAAAGGCATAATCATTTAAGAGTAGCTGATGGATTTTTTTTCTTTTAATCAAATCAAGTGCATCATTACATGATGAATTATGCAGTAATATTATGACCCTGCCATAAAAATGGAAAATCAGTGGGCAGTGTGTGAACTCAAGTTTTCCTAAAAAACAACCTGTAAATATCTTCAGGGGAAGCAGTATCCCTGAAAAACAATGATTCACACAGGTTTTGTTTTCTTTCCTTGACATCCTGAGCACAACAGGGAGCTAACATGGGTAGTGGCTGCTAGCATGTTTGTCTTACACCAACTGCTTCATGTCTGGGAAGAAAATAAATCCCTTAAAACATGGCAGATAAATATTTGTCCTGATTCTTTTTTATTATTATTATTTTCCCTTGGATGAAGCACTCTCATTTCTAGTCATTCATTCCCCATGTGTCCTGGCTTTTGATGTTTTGTCTTTCTCAGAATTCATTAAATCAACATTTTGCCATAAAGAGCTTCCCAAATAACCCGGAATGTGCTCAGGTGATCGGGGTATGATCCTCAGCACACACAGAGAACACAGAATGTAAATATAATTCAGTCACAGGTGTATGTGTGAGCAGGGTGGATTCTCTCAGCATTTCCCAGAGAGGAGGAAAATGCTGACCTACAGGTGAATCCTTTAATCTAATGGCACAATAAACAGACTAAAGCAGGAAAAGGTTTTCCACAGCAAGCACCACCTGCCATAGCTGTGTTACTCCTGAACAAATACTTCAAAATAAGCTCAGAGGGTCCTGATTTGCCAGATGTTTGGGATATTTTTTTGAAATCTGATTCTGACTCTTCAGAGGGAGTGCTGGCAGAGGAATCACAAGGAGCCCAGCACTGCAGATGTGCTCACACAGACATTTGCAGCAGCATTAACTCACTGCCTAAACACAGTGAAAAATACTACAGTATTTAATATATTTAATATATTTAATATATTTAATATATTTAATATATTTAATATATTTAATACTACAGTAAATAAAGGCACACCTGCTTTATACAGACAGGACACCTTCCCACACCCTTAGTCCAGCTTTGTTTCTTCACAGAATCTTAGGATCTGCTAAGGTAGAAGGAACCACAAGGATCATCAAGTCCAATTTCTGGCCCTGCACAGGACACCCAAAAAAAAGAGGCAAAAGGAGGGAAATTGAGTATTAAAATTGAGTATTAAAAGCTTCATTATGTCAAAGAGCTGAAGGCAGCCTCCAACAGTTTAAAGCACAAGAGCAATCCAAAGCTGTGGTTTTGTTGCTGTAAGAGGTGAGTTTGGTGCCGTGACATCCCAAAGCACCTGGGGAAGGACAGCTCTGCAGGACATGTGCCAGCACAGTTCCTCAGCCTCTGACCTTAATCTCTTCTCTTTCTGATCTGGAGCTGATATTCCTTTCCTGGAAAGAACCGTGGAATCATTAAGGTTGTCAAAGATCTTTAAGGTCATCAACTAAACACCGCCGTGTCCACCACTAAACCATCTCCTCCTCGAGTGCCACATCCCCACATTGTTCAAAGTCTTCCATTGTAAACAATGTGTGAGACCCAGGCCTGAAATGCAGTAGATGTGCAGTTGTCATTTCCCCACAAATGTACAGATTTTTTGCAATTGATTCATTTTAAATATGACAGCAAAGCATATTCACACCTCATCACGCTGGTGTTGAATCTTTAGCCTCGCTGTGATAGAGTATTTTAAATGAAAGTAATATATTGAATGTTCATGTTAATTCATGTGATAGTTTGAGTTGGGAGGGACCTGAAAGCTCATCTTGTTTCCACCCTGTGCCATGGGCAGGGTCACCTTCCACTGTCCCAGGTTGTTCCAAGACCCATCCAGCCTGGCCTGGGACATTTCCAGGGATGGGGCAGCCACAGCTGCTCTGGGCAGCAATGCATTGCAGTGTTATTCTTTATAATCTGAAACTATTCAGGCAGAATCCCTCCAGAAGTATAAAACAAACCAGATTTTAAATGGGATTTACAGTGCTGGTCATTTGCAGACAGTCAGAATCCACTCATGTATACACAGATTGTGGATAAATGGAAAATTGTTACCTTTGGAGCTGTCAGTTCATCACTAGCACTGACTGCAATAAATTAAAAGAACCAGTTACAGCTGACAACAGACTGGATTGAAGCTGTGCAGGTACAGGAATCTGCTCTGCCTCAGTGAGGCTGTGCCACACCTCGTTAAAATAACACCGGTCCATTATTGTCAAGGTGATAAAAATCTGTTCTCTCAAAACAGCAAAGATCAACTTCCACAATCCGTTTGCTAAATAGGTGGAATGTGAAATTACTCCCCCTGCCAATGAGCATTCTGGGGGGACAGTACATGCACAGCACAACCTAACAGGAAATTTGAAATAAGAGCACACAGGGCATTATTAAATGTCACCGTTTGTTAGTGCTGACATATGGGACTAATCACAGTCCCTTTAGAGCTGATGTTAAGTTTGTCATTTTTGCAAGGATTGAGTAATGTTAACTATCACTGTGGGCAGGTGTAATTGTTATTTTAAAAGAAAATTGATACCAATATGAAGGGTCATGTCTACAGTTGGTATAACAAGCTGGTACTGCCTCTTTCAGGACAGCAGAGTGATCCCAAATAAAATCATGGAATCACCATGGGTTGGAAGTGACCCTAAAGATCATTTTTCAATACACCTTCCAGTAGATCAGGTCACTCAAATCATCTAGGAGCCTTCTTGCTGTATCCAAACAAACTCTCACATGCTGCTAAAAAACCTTCCAAACTCAATAAAAGCTGTGCAACCAAAAATGGTGTTTACATCTGCCTCAAGAAGCACAGGCACAAATTAATCTCAGGCTTTGGGATACATGAATTCCATGGCCAAAGTTAAGGGCTTGTCCTTGACTTCAGAATATCCATTAAATGGATCATCACCACCTTCATGATTTCCTATACTTTACTAATTCACATCCTTCTCCACCAGCAGGTTGTTATCAAAACCCCTCTAAGTGCTGGGGAGATAAAATCCCCCCTGGCAGATGGTCTGCCTTTAATCATTCTTCAGTAGCATGTGTTAAATACAACCTTTTTTGTTGGTGGTGGTGGTGGTTTTGGGGGGTTTTTGGGGGGGGGTTTTTGGGGTTTTGTTTGTTTGTTTTGAGGGTTTTTTGGTTTTTTGGAGTGTTTGTTTGTTTGTTTGTTTTTTAATTGGTTTTTGGTGGGGTTTTTTGTTTGGTTGGTTGGGTTTTTGTTTTTTGGGTTTGTTTTGTTTTGTTTTGTTTTGTTTTTTGGTAAAGAAATGGACTGTTGTCTTTGCCTTCCCATGAATGTTCCCACACTGAACATTCAGGTGAGAGAAACCGTGGATGGGGAGGTCCCCACCACACAGGGATCTTCCAGCAGCACTCCACAGCAATTATTCCACACTGAAAAGACCAAAGTTGACAAAACGAACATATGATCAAAATCCTGGGCAATATTAAAAAGCACTGGCTGCATTTCCTAGTTATGGGAGCACAGGAGTGGGTTGCTTGGTAACAGCTCCTGCCACGATCTGCTCGGAAATCAGCCATAAAAGCAACTCCCATGCCATTGCAGCGTTGCTACAGCAACGTGCACAAGTGATGGATCCCAAGTTAGAGACACACCTTAAGCAAAAATATGTTTCCTGTCATTTTAAACCCTTCCCAACCCATAAATACGTGGTGTCTGCCATTCTGAGCAGCTCCCAGCAGGGCTGGCTCCCAGGGTTCCATCAGCGTTCGCTTCGGTCCAGAGTTTGTACGTGTAGGAAAGCAATTAGTAATGGGGGAAAAACCAAATTGTGATGTCTGGATTGCTGCACTTCATCAAACACCGAGGTGCTGGCACAGCAGCTGTGTCACTGCAGCCCCACAGGGCCTTCAGGAGCACAGGGGGGTTTCTCCTGCAGGTGTGAGCTGCACTGAGGCTGCAGCAGGGACTGTGTGCCAGGGGGGCTGCGGCTTGGAGAACCCTTCAGGGGCTCAGCAGGGTGCTGCAGGTCCTCCCGTGCCTCGCACAGGTGGGATCTTTGGCCCACAAGAGACACCTGCAGCACTCCAGGTGCCTGCTGCCTCTCAGCCCACGGGCAGAGTCCTGATGGGCTCGAGGTGAAGCCTGAGATAAATGACCAAGCAGGGAGAACCTGTTTTACAGGGGGGCAAACCATACCTTTGGATGATTGACCATCAACTTGCTCTTCAGGACCCCTGAGTGTCACAGGATAGAGCTGAGCTGGAGATCCTGTGTACAAGACACCCACTTTGGTCTGAGGACCTGTCCTGCTGCTGTCTCAGTGCCCCAATTACATAGAATCATGGAATGCTTTGACTTGGAAGCACCTTAGAGCCCATCTCATTCCACCTCCCACCATCCCAGGCTGCTCCAAGCCCTGTCCAACCTGGCCTGGAACACTTCCAGGGATCCAGGGGCAGCCACAGCTGCTCTGGGCACGCTGTGCCAGGGCCTGCCCACCCTCCCAGGGAAGGATTTCTTCCCTGTCACTGCTGTCAAAAGTCCCTCTTCTGCTCTCTCAGAGCCCCTGTGGGCACTGAGGTCTCTAAAAGCCTTCTCTGCTCCAGGCTGAATACTCCCAGCCCTCTCAGTCTCTCTCCAGAACAGCCCTCTGATCATAAAAACCAACTAAAGAGCTGCCATGTCCTAAAAGAACAGTCTGGTGGGGTAAAACTTTACTACAGCCATGTAGAAGAGAAAGTTTATTGAGTCCCAGAAGGAAGGCTGTGCCCTGAAGTGAGAGTTCAGTGACTTTGCAGCACATCAGCCTTAACCCAAAGTGCACTTCCTTGGCTCCAGCAGCTGCTGCCCACGAGCTCCCCTCCACACAGAGATCCTAACACTAAACCAGACACTTTGACAGGAACTTCACTTCTCAAAGTCACTCAGTGCCAGTGCACAACGATGTCAAGTCCGTGTTCATCTCACGGGCGGTGCCAGATCCTCGGGCAAGCACCGAGTGCAGGTGATGAGCACAGACACAGAGCTCCTCTGTCTGTGCTGTGACAGTGCCTGGCAGCTGAGAGTGAAGGGGGTTAACAAAAGATGAATTCTTTTTCCCTGAAAATGTCGAAAATGGCCCCACAAACCAAAATTATAAAATAATTACACTCCGCCTCGAGCTGAGCACAAAAAGGTTATTCACTACAAAGCCCTAGCAACCATCTTAGCCTTAAAGGAAAAAAGAAAGCAGACTGCCAAAGCAGTAATGAAATGACACACAACTGCTAATTTCATGTCTGTTTTTCAGAGGTCTGTAATAATAACCAGTAATTCCTTACAAAGCATCCATTCTTGCTCCCTAATTCCCACCTAAGGATATTGAAAGGCTTAACCATTCCCTGGCTGTATCTCTTAGGAAGATAATGTTCACTTCATGCCTTAAGTATAGGTAGGTTTATTATTTTTTAAGGGAAAAAATCAAATTTATAAGGCTCTATAAAGTGGTCAAGTGAGTCCAAAGGGCTAAGCAGGACCAGCAATGACACCTGGACAGGCAGATTTATTTATTTATTCAGTGGCCCAATATGTGGCAGTTTGGTGGCCTCAGCACAGTGCTCTAGGGCAGAAGGTCACCTTGCAAAGCCTTGACAGCTCTGGGCAGAAAAGAATGAGACCTGCACCAAACAAAGCTTCACAGGTTGATGTTGTAATTAGCTGAAAATACACAATTTCATCGTCACTGTGTCTTCCAAGAGGCCACGTGTTTATTACCAAGTAAACAGAGATTTGAAAATAATAGCAGAGGCAGGCAGGATTAGGAAGAACTCCTCTAATTGTGCCTCAACACAATGTTACCACATAATCACAAAGAATTCAGTTCCAGAAGCAGAAATCTTTGTGCAGCTCCTGTGATCAGCCACTTGAGAGATGGAACTGCCTCGAAACGTCGATGCTGCTGTCTCACTCAGGACTGACATCAATAGATCCACTGCCCTGATGTACACAGCAACAAACAGGCTACAAAGACACTTGTGGTGTCAGAAAAACACCAAATATATTCACATAATGTCCCTGCTCGACACAGACAGGTGCAGGCACACAAACCTTGGATTAAACAGGAGGAATTTCGGTGAGCAGCCCCCAACAGATGGCTGCCACTCCTCGAGAATTCATCCAACACTCACTCAACTCCTCAGCATCCCTTGGTTTTTTTGGTCCCAACAAGTGTGGGAACCCAACCCCCCGGGCCCTTTGGAGGGGGTTCCCTTGCTGGATGAAGAACGTGCAGGACTCTCTTTTCTTGGTCTTCAGGTTTTTGTTTATTCTTATCTTATCTTAAGTTCAGCCCCGTCTGCACACCAGACTCAGCATGCAAGACAAGGCACAAAATGGACCCAAACACCCAAACCAAGGCCTTTTAAAATTGTTTTACCCAATTACATTCTAACATGTACTTTGTTTTTACTTTTCTACCAATAACTTCTACTAATCCATACACATAATTTCCACACTGCTGCTTTCTCTAACCAATAACTTTGTGCCACCAGTGCTACAGAAAATGGAGCTGAAGAGGGACAAGAAGGAAGAAGGGACAACACCCAAAATCCTCCATCTTGTGTCTTATTCGCTCCCATTTTAAAACCCTAAAACCCTAAATTCTTCACTCTGTGATGCACTACCACTACTACATATTACAATCATCTTTAAGGTGCTTCCAACACCAACCAGCCCCTGATTGTACAGGTTTGGTCCCCAGGGCCAATTCCCACCTGATATTCCCTAGGAATTCTGAAAGGTAACCTACAGCACAACACTGCAAGTGCTCTCTAGCACTCTGTGCTGGCTAAAAAAAAAGCAATTCAATGAGAATTATATTTTATTTACATCTGAAAGAGCTGAAGTAAAATATTCTGTGCAGACTATGCATAAATACATGAAATTTCTTCTTTTTCACTAATGAACTATTGTGTCTAATAAAATTAATCTCATTTTGCCCATGATAGATCTGGTTTAATTTTTGAAGCAGGGAAATTTATACATGTAATTTGTAGAAGGGGGGGGAGCCAAAATTCAAAAGATTTGCTTTAAACCAATCAGGCAGTTGTTTTATTTATGTAGCACCCTTCAGAAGAATTATCTGAAGGCACTTGACAATGCAAAAATAACTCCACTTGGCAAACATCCAGCAGGGTGGCTGCTGCTGCTGCTGGTGATGATGACCATGACTTCAGGAGCTGCTTGTATGGCAAACAGATTCCTTAAGGCTGGCTTTTTCTATCCAAATTTGCTTTGTATCCTAAAGTTTACAACAAATTTGCTTTGTATCCTAAAGTTTACAACAAATTTGCTTTGTATCCTAAAGTCCAGCCACTCCACAGAGGTATTTGTTGAGAGATGAGGCACACAGCTGTCTGTGAGCTGACAACTCGCCTTCCTCACCCATCATTTGGGACAGCAATGTCCCCTCCTGTGCTGCAGGCAGGGCTCTGATTTATTTCTGCCTTTGAGGAGGAGCTGGGAGGGGACAGGAAGCTTTCTGCATTCTGTGTGACACGGGGCCGTGTCACAGCCATTTTATAAGTTTCTTAGATGGAAACTTGCTGGACTTTTTCCTTCCAAGGGAAAGCTGACTTCTCTGCAGATTTCTGTAAAAACAAACCTGTGTCTGTGTGTGGATCCAAGGACAACAGATGCATTCCTTTGTCTCCTGATACAGGAGATGTAGTTTTCTCTTTCTAGCTAATGATGTAAAGATTGTAATCCCTCTGACTTTGTAAGCACTGGGGAATCTTGCTCTGAACATGAAGGAAAGAACATGTAACTCTGAACGTGGGCACCTTAGCCCTAAAACCTTCTGAATAATGGAGTCATTCTAATAAATCATATCAGCCTTCTGATACTGGAGTCAAGGAGTCTCACTCAGCACCCAACACAAGAACCCAGAGAAACAAACACCTTTCCAGGTGTGCTGGTTTTTTTAAAACAGGGCTGTGTGTCCTGTCACAGAGGAACTGCAGAGCAGATGCTCCCGCCGAGCTTTACAGAAAATACTCACACAGCAGCCTCAAAAGCGAAGTGGGAAACGCAGCAGAGCCTCAGGAAATGCTGTGCTGACTTGTGCCAGCAAGCCCTGCGTGTTTTCATTATTTATAGGGAGCTGGAGCTGAGCACAGCGATGTGCACCGGGTCCAACGCGCTGTGCAAACAAGAGGCAGCTCCAAAAACGCACCCAAGGCAGCACCCGAGGAGCTCAAAAATCAACACAGAGCACACAGGGATGCAGGGCAGCGTTTTGAGTTGGGAAGTGCCTCGGGATGGGGTCAGGCTTGAGAACCAGTTTTAGAAAAAACGGGTTTTTGTGAAGTCTGGATTAAACAAAGGGAAAAGCACAAAGCCAGTCAGAGTGGGAAAAGAGGGAGGGAGGGAAGGAGGGAAGGACCGTGAACTGTGCAGGACTCAGGATGCCAAAGGCACTGTGGATACACATCAGAGGAGAGCACTCAACAGCACCTTGATGAGCTGGATGTGGAATGGAACGGATCAAGAACCTGAACCTGCTGAACGAAGCAGCAGAAGGTATTTTAAACAAGGGGAAGTGAGCCCTGGCACAGCTGGTAGATGCCTCACTGCTAATTTTAATTTAGAGAGGCCCAGCAGCAAATCTGGAGTTTAAAGCTGTGCTATCAAATGGCGTTTCAAAATAAAAACAGTAGCACTGGCATTTAAATTTATGCATCGTCATGCAGGATTAGTTTCAAATGGTTTTTTTTTGCTGTGTGGCTTTGTCTCCTCTGCAGAGCTTTCTGAAGGAGCTGCTGGGATTAAGTTCAAGCTAAAATTCAGCCTCAGTTGTTGTAATCTTCACTACAAGAACATCTACAAAGCTTTAAAATGAGATGGAGAGAAAGATCCTCAATGGGTACAATGCAACAAGTACACTTATTCTGCAAAGATTGATGCTGGATAAATAGACTGCTGTGGGGATTTCCTCCCCCAAAAGTGCACATTTTTGCATATTTACACATATGCATTGTGTATCTACAAGACTCAAGCCAGTAATAGACCCTCTGCTTGCAAAAGCATTGCATGAAACTGTTTAGTGGGCTTGAAAACACTTCAGGAATCACTTTCTAAGGCATGTAAGCAAGACACAGAAAATAAACTCCTCAACATCCACAGGGGTTTTAACATGTGTTTTCTCTCCTTATAACTTTCCTGAAAACACATGAGGTGTGGGGGAAAAATGTAATTGCATTGGAGTCAGAAGGATGTACCAAATCTTCCTGCTCTTCACGAAATTAATGCAGAGTTTATAATTGAGCAAAACCAGAACATGATTGGTTCAACCCATGTCACAGACAAAACCCCAGAATATTCTGTTTATTGTTTTTAATGTATGTTTTATCCACTCACTGACTGAAGCTCCATTAAAATTCTTGAGGTCATACCAAAAGGAAGTTCTGCCAAAAGCTGCCCATTAACAAGCAATTAATATACAAGCTTTAAAGTACAAGGTTGCTCATACCATCCCACAGAAAATATTCCTTCCCTGCTATTTCTTACTGGAGACATTTTCTGACAGAACATCCTAACTCTGCCGGGGATTTCAAAAAGTAGACTGCAATTCTCAAGAAGAATAAAGTCTATACTTGCTCACTCTCAAAATACTTGATTAAACTTTAATCTTAAAGTCTGTTTTCTGTCCCAGTTAACAACTGATGTAGGAACAGAAATGACACCATTAGCTCTGCACAATCAGACCAGGGGAGCAAGGCTATTCAAATGTACATCCTGAATTTGTAATTTGTACCACGAGGATCTGGGGGAAGAGCAGGGGGACTATCACTCTGGGCTTGCACCATCAGCATTTATAATTTCTGTCTCACTACATCCACCAGGCAATAAAGTTCTGACCAACACACCAGCATTTCTTTGGGCTGATGATTCTCAGTATGAAGCAGCTCACAGAAGTTCTGCTTCACATCTGATCCCTGTGAGGCTGCAAGAAACAGAAATGGTTTTGCATTTCAGCTCTTGGTCATAATAACTACTTTCAGTGACTGGCCACAGCCATTTATTCTTTAAGCAGGGTAGGCTGAAGGTCTGAACTGGAATCCTCATCTGCTCAGGGCTGACACCAGCGTGGTGTCCTCACCCAGCAGCTGTGAACCTGCACAGCCAGCCCAAGGACAAAGGCTGAAGCAGAAAACCCCATCAAAAGGGCACAAATGCAGCTCCACATTCCTCAGGGGACAAAGGATTGTTGTGGTTTCCTAAGTAAAACACAGCTTGTGACAGAAACCACCAAACTGTGTGTTTAGCCTGGTCAGAAACGGGCTGGGGCCAGCAGCAATTACTGGCCCATGTCTGAGAGTCCAACAGTGCTGGAGCTTCTCCAGCTGCACCTTTCAGACCTGCCAAGTGCCACCCATTGAAACTCGAAGCAGGGAAGTTTTTTGGCCTCAATCAGCAAAACCCAAAAGGCCTCGTTGCTTCAATTCTGCAGCACCAGAGCTCTTACCAAGCTTGGCCCAAGGACCTTCACCATGTTAAGGGACACAGAGCTGACAAATAAAGGGGTTTTTATGACAATTGAGGTTTTGGGGTGAGCTGCCCTGCTCACATTGGCAGTGACAGACAGCAGCTCCTGCAGCACACAAAGGGATTTTCTCACCCCTCTGCCGTTCCTGCTCTGGCAATAACCAAGCCCAGGTTTTCCTGAGCCACATGTTGCATTAAGAGCATTGCAATATTCAGCAGGAACTGATGGACCCACCCTTTGTTCATGTGGAGAATCCCTACCTCAACCTACTTAGAATTCTATCCTCCATGGGACCACTTCCATCTTTTAATTACACAGCATTTCATTAGTTTATTCATCGAAATGAACAAAAACTCTTGGGATAAAATTCAGTGCATCAAACAGTGATTAATTTTAATTACCTTGAGACGTGCATTAATTAAATGTATTTATTCTCATTCTAACCACTATGCCTTGTCTTATAATGAATTGTTTTTAAAGCATCTTACTCTCATTCCTTCTTTTCTGAATTTTAAGTGTAGTGTTATTAAAGTACCAAGATGATTTTGGCCAGCAAGATTGGATTTTAAAAACATCCTACAATGAAGTTCTACTATTCCTTTTTGTATTCATCTCCAGCTTTTCTCAACTCATTTGTGTTTGCAGGCCAGTTTCATGCAAGAGAATACAGCTTCAGAATGTGATAAAAAAAAAGTTGTGATCCTCTAAGAGTATATCAATTCCCAGATGGTAAAAAAAAAAAAAATAAACCAGATCTTCATGTTAAGGTTCAACCCTTAAAAGTTTCCCCCTAGACAGAGGGGAGGCCTGCAGAAAGCATGAACACAAGGATCATTATATTCTGCTTTTCCCAAATACCACTGAGGTTTCAGCTCCATTCAAGTCCCTGCTGTGGCCACACCATAATTTTGAACAAAATTACAGAGTATTCAAATCCAGAAACAAACTGAATTCAAATGCAGCTCTTCTGTCAGTCAGGTGAGGTTTGCTGCAGTTAAGGAAGATTTTATATCCCTCTGATAACACTTCACAATCTAAATTTGCACCTGTGTGAGCAGCTCTTGGTTGAGGCCAGCCCTGCAAACGAGGTCATGAATCCCATCCCCATTAGCCTGATGTGACATTTTAAATCCATCAACTCCAAAGGGCCTGACAGGGCTCAGACCTTCCCATTTTCCCAGCTCTCAGCTGGATTTTGCAGCGTTTATTCCTAAAATAAAACCGCACAAAGCAGGAACGTGGGCTTTGAAAACTCTTTGCTCAGGGGCACGCTGGAGATGTTTTGCCACACAAGAATTCTAAAAGCATCTTAGGGAAGGCAAAGTTTCCTCTCAGGGCACGTTGCTGATTACATGCACCACAGGACAGCAATTTTATGGTGGTATCTCTGACCTGTGTGCATTGTACAGTGGAAATTCTCTTTGTGATGATAAACTCTGTGATGGATCACACACAGGGATGAAAAGGAGAAAGATACAAAGCATAACATTATTATTATTTTATTAATTAATTATAATTTTCAGTCATTATTTTTTTATTAATAATACTTAGTCATTGTTATTTTATTAGTAATCGTTAGTAGTTATTAGTTTATTAATAATTA
>VWZP01008078.1:934471-1051585 GCA_013396995.1 Dicaeum eximium | reverse complement strand
AAAAGAGAAAGAAAAAAAAAGAAGGAAGGGAAGAAAAGGGAGCGGGGAAGAGGGAGGGGGAGGTGGGGTGCACTACAGCAAACCGTGGAGCTCTACTGATGGGAGGCAGCAGCTATGCTGGAAGGAGCAAAGTGTCGGAGTTTCGCCCCCCTCTGCACAAACACTCTAAGCTCTGTCTCTGGCCTGTCCCCCCTCCTCCGTCCCCCTTTAACTTACGAAAACCTTACAGGCAACTAACACACAGTCGTCAGCATCCTGCTTACTTATTCATACAGTCAGGGTCAGGATCCGGGCTGCTTCTGATCTGCTCCCTTGATAGTGTGTCTTGTGGAAACACACGCGCATTCACTATCCGCCCCTATCTCCATATAGCTTTCTCTCTAGATAAGCAGTGCGTGGCATTTAAACAACAACAACAAAAGGATCGAGATCAGATAAAACAATGCACAGATCGACACCCGGCAGCCAAAAAAAGCGCGAGAAAATGGGTGATGAGGAAGACGATGAGAAGAATTAACTACAATTTAGGAGACAGGAAAATAAATCAGTGTCTGTATATTTCCCCCTCTGCTGCTGCTTTGCAGTGTGAGCCCCATGAGCTGAAGGGTGGGGGTTAAGGAAGGAGGGGGAAGGGGAAAGAGAAAAGTTTAAGAGCCCACAGTTTGTTTAAAACAGAAGAAGGCATTATAAAAGGTCCACTGGTCTCCAGAAGTTGAGCCAAGCAGCTGGGAACCGGTTCCAAAATTAAAGTAAGAACAAACAAACAAACAAACAGAAAAAAAAAATAACCAAGGCAAACAAAAAGTAAAATTGCAGCATGCAGCAGCAGCAGCGCAGAGATCTTGCAGTCGGGCTTTCCTGCTCTCACGTGGATTTCCAGGAAAGTGGTGGAGGTTTATTTTCCAAGCGAAGTTTCCGCGGGAGCCACCGCCCCGCTCCGCGGTGTCCTGCCTCGCCTCGCCCGGCCGCGCCGCGCTTCAGCGCCGAGGCGCCCCGAGCTGCCGCCGCCTGCGCGGGGCCGGGTTTTGTTTTAAAGCCCGAGAAGGGATCAGCGCGCAAAGCCTCATTTCAGCCGATCAACCTGGAGAGGGAGGGGGAGGAGGGGCAGAGATGCGTGCTGCTGGAATAAAATAAGATCAAGTGGGGAAAAAAAAATATATATATGTATAGGTAGCTAGAGATCTCCCTGCCTGCCTCCTCCCCTCCCCCGAGACGAGCAGCTCCGATCCTGCAGAAACGCCTGAAACTGTTTCAGACCAAGGTGAGACTTTTCCGTAGCCAACTCTACTCCTCCTCCTTTTACGAGCTTCCATGGAAAAGGGCGGGGGGGACGACGAGGGGCGGGTAGAGGGGTGTTTCTTCTGCTCCCATTTCGCCGGAGTGTCACATTTAACACGGACTTTTGAAAGCGCTGCCGCGGAGAGGTGGCTGCGTCTTTCTCTCACGTCCCAGCCCGCACAGGCTCGCTCTCCCCGCAGCACTTCCCTCTGTGGCAGGGGTGGAAATCCGAGACAGCCCCTTCCCCTGGCGGTGCCAGGAGCGCAGGCAGCGCAGGCAGCGCGCCCCTTGGCCCCGCGGGCCGCTCCAGGTGCCGCGGGCACGCCGCAAGCACCTACGCCAACTCCGGGTGGGCACTTTGCTATCGTAGCTATCGAGAGAGGGACGGACACAACTTCCTATCGCTGATGTCAAGATTTAGCTGCCCCCAAAATACGGGGGTCGGGCGGGGGCAAGGCGCAAAGCCTCCTTTCGAATGACGAAACCTGTAGTGCCTACCCGGGCAGTCTGCGTGTGCCCCCGCCGTCCTGCGAATGAAGGGTTAGCGCTGCTATAGATAGGCACTCTCGGCAGGTCATAACATTAAAACTGGAAAGGTCGGTGAAGACAGCTAATAGGAGTTTAACAATATTAAGAAGTCTGGCACCAAGTCTGGCGTCAGTCTCTTTGAAGCATCCATATGCTTCCTTATATTTTTGGCATGCAGGTTGCCTCCGCATTGCTCCTAACTCAGTCTTGTTGCTCCAAACTTGAAAGCCAAAGAATGGGTAGCTGTCACTAAAAAGGTGCAGCCTTCACTAGGCAATCTTTGTCCCCGCAATTCAGTTTGCTGTGTTTCATAAAGCCCTCAAAAACATCACATACCAGATCCGGATGAAAGGAAAGCCTGAGAAACTTGTGGCCTGCTCTTTTCCCCTCTTCCTCAATATACTTTCTATGACCGACCATCGCAGACACTTGGAACTGACTCCAAGGAAGTTATCTGAGACCTCTTCTGTCAGTCCCTCAGAGCAGTGTCAGGGCTGATGACTACCTCTGTTTGCAGGGTCATGGTTTGGAGGGCTGTGTTTTGCTAAAGAAACCAGTCTGATCCAACCTGAAATATGGTTTCTGGGTTTTTTTATGTCCACAAAGGAGGCAACTTATTTTGCAGTGTTATTAATTACATGCTCATTTGAAAAAGTGGACCCCCCCTAACCTGGTTTTGTTACTTTGCCTGCTATTGTTTCATATAAACACACCTTTAAAAAGTTAATTTTATTTCCTGTGCTTTTACACCTCCACCCCAAAAAGGAACAATCTCTGTCTAGCAAGCACATGTTTGTCAACAGGCTTTAGAAACACTGGTTTTGCTGATTGCTTTACAGCCCAAGAAGAGGAATGTACAACACGCAATCCTCAGCACGCCAGTCTCCCAAGTGAGGAGATGATTAGAGCCTCTGCCGTGGGAGATTAACTCTCGCAGCAAGGTAGGCACTGACGTCACCTTCAGCCTCAATCTGCCCGACCTCAGCATCCCCAGCACCAAGCACTCACAGCCTGGAGGACAGCTGGCCTTGCAGAGCCCTGACTCAGACAGGAAACAAACTCACAAACGCTAGATGGGAGTCATGCAGAAATCTGGGCACATGAGTGCTGTAACAAATGTGTGTATATGTCAGGGTAAAAGCTGTTTTCTGCTTGTAACCCCGAGCAGCTACACATTAGAATTACTCTTTAAAATATGCATTGCAGCTCTGCAGAAACTATTCTACATTGCTTAGGTATTAATATTCCCATCATTCACATTAGTAAAATGCTTTCTTTATATTAAAAGAATTTTTTTCCTAGTAACCAAACTGTTCCACATTAAAAAAAACTTTTTCCCTAAGTAACCTGTTAATTATTCAACCTAACTCCTTTCATGATGCAAATTTTTGAAACGTTTTAAGTAAAAAATATTTTTTCCTTATCACACATTCATGTCTACCATTCCAAAAAGCTCACAACTCTGATAATCCATCTGACAACACAGTCAATCAAAAATCCATCCTACAGCCGTTTCCAAAGAAACGAATACATAGCCAGGAAGACAGAATGCTTAAGCTGGAAGGAAACCAACCAAAGGAACACAACAACAGCAACAACAAAATAATTTTCCCTTTTCTTTCAAATTTCCTGATTTGTGGGTATATTACAGGGACAGAGATAATGGTAAATGTAGTTATGTTAAAAGTGGTGTTGGTTTGGTTGTTGTTTCTTTTTTTAATCCAGAAAGCTAGAGGCTTTTCAGCTCTTCCTACACAAAAAAGAAACAACCAAAACCAAAAAAACTTTAAAAAAAAGGACAAGTATGTACGAAAGACAAACACAATCACAGAACTAAAAAAAAAAAATTACATATGAAACATCGTTGCTCACACCTCCTCCTCATTCTTTGGCTATCTGTCTGCTGCTTAGGCCTCCATCTAGTGTGGAGTTTTAGGTGGGTGGACACAATGGGCTTATTCACAAACATCAAGCTCAGCACATGCCTAAGGCTTTGAAGGCTGAAGACCGTGGTGGGTCAGCTCCTTGGGACCAGGACTCATGGGATTTTCAGGAGGCTAAAACACAGAAGTTCTGCAGAAGCTGGTTACCTTCCTGCTTTATCTCCTGATAAACACATTCACTCTGAGGTACCTAGAGCACTTCTGAAACAGCTGTAGTTATGTTTAAGCATTTTCTCAATCCCCAAGTGGTCATTCTGTAGGGAAATACTGAAGCTGAAAACACATTGTGACAAATAAAGTGTCTACAGTAACAAACATGCACATACACATCATAATACTATACTCAGTGAACCATATAAACTAAAATTAAACTTTTGAAGTTAAAAATCAAGCACTGATGATCTTAACAGCAGTGAGCTCACCAGAGAAACAATATTTCTCCCTTCTACATGTACTCATATATTATGAAAGTTACTCATTCCATGTTCACATATAATTTTCTTCTACAAACCTCTGTGCTTAATTAACAAAAAGCCCTTCAATGTTATGTTTTCTGTTTTATTTTTGAAAGCATGCCCCATGCTTTATTCATTGCACATTTATTCAGATCCTATTCTGCATAGAGAGTTATTCATTTCCTCATGGGCATTTTATGGAGCTTGTTGCCATAGTATTCATGGGCTTCAAAAATATCAACTATTTTAGTTTTATAATAGACCTCTCAGATGAGGGGATACTGTGACAGGATACGAATATTACATTTGGGAAACAGTTATAGATTACCTGGTTTGATATCTTGTAGACCTGTCAGGACTTGGCACTATAGAAAAGCTTATTTCTTCAAGGCCTGGTTCCCACTGCTTCAGTTGTAGTAATTTTAGTCAGTGACTAACTAGCTCTAATCAAATGCTGGAGTTTTCAAGCATCTGAAAACGAGAACCAAATTATCAAGAAGTGTAATTTAAAAGCCTCGAACCAGCTCCATCAAGGAACTCTGTGGCAGAGACAAGAGCTAAGACACGAATTTCAAATTGTTCAGCTCTCTCAAGACTTTTGACAGCACTTGTCTTCCCATAATTCTTTTTCTTCAATGCTTCCTTCAGTTTCTAGAATAAACACAGCCAGACTCCTGCCAGCAACAGCCCCATCATTAATAATACCCATATAATTCAACCAGTGCTTTGAATCTTTTGCTCCTCAATACATTACCTGTTAGCATGAATATGTCATGCTGTGTTTGGCCCAGCACTTGAAATGATGTGTCTCTCTTCACCACTGGATTTCATGGCAGAAGAGAGAATCTTGGGATCCCTTCCAAACTCTGGGAGAGGGTGTTTTTAAATAGCACACTCCCATCTGCTTGCTTTCCATGTCCATGCTTTGCCTTATCTTGGCTTGTTATTGCAAACCTGTCTTCATTCTCTCTTCAGTCTTGGCTGATCCCACTTTTGTTTTTCTTATCTAGTTAATGCTAGTGTTTGATTCTCATCCCAGTTCCAGCTGCCCTAGTTGCACTTTTCTTTAATGTCGTTCTGGGACTTCTCACACTCAGATTCATCTTTAGCTATGCAGGGTTCTTTTGTTGTTGTTTTTGCTGTTGTTTTGTTTTCACTCCCTTTACTTTGTTGATCTTTCTCTTCTGTTTTCTCACCCTATTTAACTTTTAGTTGTGTTGACATCCACCCTCCCTGTCTATTCTTTACTCCAGGTGTGCACCACAAAGCTGATCTTGCTTCTTGACCATATTTCCCAGTTGCAGAGGGAAAGTCCTCGCTCCAGTCCTTACATTGCTGTTGAGGCAGTTTTTGCTTGTTTGCTATCTTCCATCTACCTCTTCTCTCTGTTACTTCTCAGGCACAGTTTCCTTACACAAAAAATTTTGTTGTCCCAAAATACTTCTATCATTCCCACTGCTGATTTCTCCTGCTCACACCCCACATTCTTTCTCAGGAGCTTTATGCTGGCTCTACCATGCTGCAAAATCAGTTCTTCCTCCCCATCTACTCAAGTGAGACAACCTTCCCCTCCCCATCCCACAGGCATGACTGAGGTGGATTAAGCACCCAAAATGATGGCTTCTTCTCAATTAAGTGACAGATCCAAGCAAGACACTGCTCAAAATGATCACGTGCAGGTGGCACACTTGGGTAAGAGAGATGTTAAAACTGCATCTGTTCAAGGCTGGCTGTGGTGACATGTAAGTCCATACCAATGTTAACAGAAAAAAAAGGATACATCTCTTTATATAAGGATGGATATTCTCCTTCTTTCTATTCTGCTCAAGATTTAACTTTTACATTTCCTACAGGCTGAGCATACTGAAGCCCTTCCAAAAATACTGCTGTGATTTTTTATTAGGATCAAATTAATATATTTTCATGTTTCATTTTCAAATACCTTTATAATTTAAGATAACATTCTGAAAGAAAGATTGATGAAGAAATTAAAACTGAAAATCAGCTCATAGCTGACATTAGCATGGAAAATATCATACCAAATCTTCACAATTAAGCGAAGGTGTATAAGCAACTTAAAAAATATCTACCAGTAGAGAGTGTCAACAAAATTTAATATTAGATACCCAACCAGACTGTGCTTATAACATGGTCTGTGTTATGTTCTCTCCCCATTTTAATCCTCTAAAAGCTTCAGAGAGCAAAACCACATTAATAACACATACTGATGTTAAAACAAGTAATCCAGCAACAACAACAAAACCACTGGTGCACTACTTAAATTAGAAACTGTTCTGTGTTTGCTCAGCATCCCTGATCCTCATCGAGCAATAAATCAATTTGCAGTAGCTGTGGACAGCTATTTAAACACAGGGCCAGAAGAGCTTAATTGTTAAAGCAATGTTCAAAGCTAGGAGGTTAGTATAAGAGGTCATATTTAATATTCACTTGTCTGAAAACAGCTGCATTCCAAGTATTAGGAGGCATCCTGACCTTCTCTTAATTAAAAAAACAAAGTCTATGAGTTTTGAGCTTAGCAGAGCTTAGCTTGCAGTTCTTCAGAAGGTAGATAGAGGTTGCCAGATGAAAAACTGGCATCTAAATGTTTGCTAACTTGAATTTGTTTGGTTTACTTTATTGTCTAACATAAACAAACAAACAAAAACCAAACAAAAACACCCAACACCCCAAAAAACCAAACACCCCCACCCCCCAAAAACAATAGCTAAAAGCTGTTTGGTTTGAAGTTTGCAGTTTATCTTTACAAGTTGATAAATCATTCAGGATCCAATTCTCAGCTTTGTAAGATGCTGCTCCTTGTCAAAGTTGACAGCAAATTTGCATTTGATTCGTATCAGAGCTGATCAGGGTCGCTTATCAGTCATCATCCTAGACACTGGTAACTGGTGAACATGAGTTTCTTTGACAATTCTATAATAATGTAAGTGTAATAAAATGTAAAAATTATAGTACTACTCCCAGACCTGTTCTTCTATGAATGAGTGTTGCTGTTAGACTCAGAAGTGACATTTGTCATGAGACTGACTAAATGTACAGGGTTAATCTTACCCTCCGGTATTCGGCATACTGTCACATAGCTGGGAGTCAGTGGATGAGTTTTGACAGAGGAAAGCCTCTAATGAGCCTGATCTTGAGTGACTGCTGAGCATTTTGGTCTTCCATTCATTTCTAGAAGATGAAGCAGCTCAGCACCTTGATGAACAGAAGTCACTGTTTTGAGCCATGTGCCGCTCAGATGAAAAACCTCTGGTTTAGTTTACATTGTAATTTATCGTTTATAACATCTCTGACACTTACAGCAGAAAACATGTAACAGTGACACTGGAGGTAAGGAATCCAAGCAAATACAGGAACCTTGCCCTAACTGGGTTTCTATGTAGACACAAGTATTCTTCTAACTCTGGCTCACTGAAAATAAATAAAGTCTATCACCAGCACGCGGGAAGAAGAATGGCAATTGTCTTACAGGAAGCAGTATGAAACTATGATACAAGCACTATCATTGACAGAAATATTATCCTGTAGTTATCAGCACTGTTTTAGCTGTGGTAGTACTTCTGGAAGTTCTTTAAACAGCAGAGAACTTTTACCTTTTTCAACACTGTCTTACATATATTTCTTATTAATACAGGTAGTAAAATACCCGCTGAATTTTACGGTACAGCTATTAAAAAAAAAATCCTCATATACCTAAGGTGTCTTACTTGACACCTTTTTCTTATCTTCAGTGTCATATGATCATAAATATCTATGGCAAAACTAATTTAATTGCACGCACATTATCCAGCCCTATCCAAAAGTATTTGCACTCTGCTTATTGTCAATTCTTCTTTACTACAATAGAACATTTTCCAGCAATAGCTTCTTTTGAAAGAAGGCACTGATGCACCATGCAGCAATAATTAATAATCTCTGTCTGGAGAATTCAGGGATCATATTGTATTCTAAAGCTGAATGCTCTTTCACTCACTGAGGTGATAGCTTTGTGCAGGCACAATCAATATTTGCTGTAAATAATACATCTTTCACAGTATATATACACACACACACATATATATATATATATATGGAATAAACATATGTTTTACAATTTGAGCTTAACTTGCAGCCATTTTAATATCATTGTCCTTCAGCATGATTACAGCAGAAGCTCTTGCAATTCATTTTTGCCCCCCCACCTCAAAGCTGTATAATTTGCAATACTAGAGATGTCACAGATGACAGACTAGAGATAGCTATTGTCAGTTGGGGGCACATATATATGAATACTCAATATAAAGGACCCAAAGTAAACTCTGAGACCAAAGCACTGCCAAAATTAATTCCAGAATCTGGAACCAGCATTTACATAAAATTTTTATCTTCCCAAGAAAAGGGTGAAAGAGGTCCCAGGCACCAGTTGTGCATGCACAGTTCTGTGTTGCATTTAATAGAATCCATTCTCACTGCAAAAGCAGTGAGGATTTTCTGAAGAGTTGGATTTATTATACATTCTCCAGACACATAGGTTTGTGTTTCCCATGTGCTGGCGGGAATGCCCTTGTCAGATTAGTCAGTGAAGCCCTTACTTTATGAGTGCAGGCTTAAAACATTGAATACATGAACAACTCAGAATCTTCAAGTACAAAGCATAAGAAACAAGGCATACATTTGTATTCCTGTTTATTATTATGTAGAACTGCACAACAGGTAAGATTTATTTTTCAAGTATGTGTGTGCATGTGCATTCTATTTGCTAAAAAATTACACTTACCATATAAAAACTGCACTTAATTTCCAACGACTAAACAACTTCCTACCTTCATATACTGGAGCCAAATTTGTATCTGCATGGATCCTCTTTTTCAGTGAGTGACATGAGTAGCAGTTTGCAGGACAGACATTGCAGATAAACATTGCACAAAATGCTAGCAGTGAAAACACTAAGAAATATTCCTGGTTTAAGACTAACCTACATTAAAGCAAGAGATAATGACTTCTAAATGATTCAAGTAGCCCTCATTTTGTGATAAACTCTCCTACTATTTTTCCTCCTTCTTAAACCTGTTTTCTTCTTTCTGCATTATGTTCCTGTAACCTGTCACAAATATGCTGAAACCCATTACTTTGTCACTCAGCTCTCTATAGAAATTGATACTGTCAGTTCATTTTTATCTTTATAAGTAATTATTTCTTTGGTGTCAAATGTCAAACTATTGAATACAGTTGGGTTTTTTTATATTTGCATATTTCATTTGATTTTAATACAGCTGCTTGATGTATTTGTAACAAGTTCTCTGCTCCTGTCCAAGTTTCATTCACTTTAATGAACAGATCAGTTTGCCAAGTGTCTCCATCAGTAAATTTGGATCTTTGGTTGTTATCACTTGTTGTGTTTCTTTCTGTAACTTCCATTGTCAGTGTCATCACAGGAACAGAATATCTGTTTGTTTGGGAAATAAAGATATAGGAATGTGTCTGAGGTTTGGTTTAAAAACCAGTGGCAAACTAGTTGAGGAAGGTCTCTTCTGAAACCCAATCTGATTATATTTTAGTATCAGAACATTAACAAGGAATCATGTTGAACTAGCCTACATTAGTTTTTGAGACTGTGTACACATAATTGAGTTAATCAGCTAGCTAGCCAGTAAAGTGATAAAACACCACAAGCAAGGATTCTGTGTGAAAGAAGAGACTGGTACTTATAAATGAAATTTACTATTGATTTTCAACAGCGAGCACTTGATGAGCAAAATACAGAAAACACTCTCTGACCAAGTCTCCTGTTAATATCCAGGTTAAGGTCTGCAACAAAAATCATCCCACCTGTACCAGCGATAGGCCTTTTTTACCCACCACACGTAGTTAATAGTAAGCAGATGGGTCTTATTCCCAGACTCAACCCTCCTGTGCTGAGCCAAGCTCGGTTTTATCAAGCACCCAGGACCACCCGGAGAGAGGGCAGCGCACGGCCCCGGCACCGGCCCGACCCTTGCGCGTTTTCCCAAGGATCGCCCCCAGCTTGCGAGCGATGGCACTGGAGGCAGGATGCGGACGTGTGGTGGCATCCCTGCCCTCCGAGCAGGCGGTGATTTTTTGGCATCCTGCGACCCCTAGTGAGAGCCGGGGCCACCCTGCCCCCGCCCCGGGCCGCAGCGCCGGCGGGCTCCCGCCAGGCACCGGCTATTTCCAGGGCGCGGGCAAAACATCTCCCCAGGGATTTCCGTTTTCCCCGTGAACTGACTGAAAGCTGCTATAAAAACACCGTAACGCGTTGCCTTTGCTTGCTTCGAAACAATGCGCTGATTGTGTTGCAACTCCGCAGAAAGCTGCTGTAAACCCTCAAGGCGGTGGAGGGAGAGGCGAGAGACAGTGCTCATCTTCTACGTACCACCCCAGGAAAGGAAGAGAAAATTGCCGGCTCCACTAATACTTAATTATCTGCATGTAAGGCCTAAGCCTTTGCAAATAGCGACGATCAGTAGGGAAACGTATTTGTTTGCCCGCTGGTGCTAGGAAAACATTGGTGAGAGGTTGGTCGCACAGCATGCAGATTTGCAAGCTAAGCTTTATGCTGTTGTCATCATGCTCAGATCCACCAGAACAATGGAGTTTAAAACAATGCTTGGTTCTGTTTTAAACACGTACATTATTTAAAAGCTGAAAATGCAATTATTGAAGAGGAAAGGGTCTTTCTTAACTTGGTTCAGTTCCTTCAGCTAAGATGAAGTTGGTATATGTGCATCAGAATGTGGGTTTGAATATACAGAAAACGGTAAATATCAAACTGTGTTCTGTACAGAGACAGACTGTACACACATTTGTAGAGCCACAGCTACAGTAGGACAGGGGGAAGTCTGCTGTTTTAATTCCTACAATTAACAAATAAAACATGCAAACAATTCTACCCAATGCTAAAAATAAGCATGCCAGAATGTTAATATTGTGATTATCCAATAGAAATTATAATACACATAATACCACTTTTTCAGTGGTAAGAGCTTGACTATCTTACCAGGGAAGCACCGTTGTCTGTGAGATTAAAAGATTCCAGGATATGAAATGCACCTGGTTTTCAAAGACACTCTTTGTGCCTTTGAAATTAATCTCTATTAATCTCTCGTGATATATTTCATTTCCAAAAGAAGCAGTAGAGGCCTAGAATAAGGGGGGTTTATTCATTTATTCAATCTTTTACATCAAAATAATTATGGCTTGCCTCTGATGAACAGAATTGTCTTCTGATTTGTAGCTTTCTAAAACCCACTAAACGCAAATTCAAGCCTTCTAGTCAGTCTTCCTAGAAGTTTCCATCTGCTTACAACCAAAACTAAAAGTTAAAGATCTTCAGTAGTTCAGATTTGAAAGCCTACTTTGAACTCACTGGAACGATTTTCTTTGAGAGTTGAAATTCTCACTGAGGTTTGCATAATGAGAGCATGGATAATATGAATGTTAGACAAGCCTAAAACTGCCATCTCCTATTTTTCCAAAGTTTCTTTTACATGGTTTAGTGCCTCCTATCCATTGCTCACTTTGCTAAATCACCACTTTAAGCAGCATAAGCCTATAAATTGCCTCTGAGAAAATGACTAGTGTGGAGAATTCATTGTTTGTTATACTTCTTTTATGTATTTGAAACACCTATCTATTATATACTTCAAAGGAAAGAAAGGAGTTCACCTTTCTGCAGCAGTATGGTGAATATCACAGCCTGCATAACCCATAATAGTACATTAATGAACAAATAGTCAGTAGAGGAGCTGTGTCTCTTTTACAAAATCTCTCCTCAATCTGCTGGGCTAATATTTCTTTCACTTTGCCCCACGTATGGGCAACCTACTACACAGAAGTTTTTGTAGAACTGTTTTGGCTGAGCAGAGAGGCTGCAAATCCTCTAGATACCAATATAATCCTGCTGTGTCACACTGAGAGAGGGGAGGGCAAACAGTCTATCAGAGGCAGTAAACCTGATTCTGTGCAGCAGTGTACATCAGGCTGATGGCTTGGTTCAAGGCTATTGGGTCCTTCACTGCTGCATGAATCAATTTGTTTAAAAATATTTTAATGTAATTGAAAGTGTACGTTACTAAAATTAAACTATATAATTTTTAAAGCATATTGTTTATGTTCAGATTTATGTATCTTATTTACTGAAGACTGATCTAAGCAGAAAATAAAGATATAGTTTTTTTCTGAATCATTATAAAAGCTTTCTATAAGTCATTTGTTATTTAACCAAATAATTCTGGAAATTGTCACAAAAATGCAAATTGTAAGTTGATATTTACATACATTCTCTGTAGGTGTCAGCATTGCTTTATATTGTTATAGAGAACTGTATTTTTTTCTTCTCAAAGAAAGAAGACATGCAGACGTGTCATTTTCCACATGAAAGACAACTTTTGTGCTGCCAGCTTTTATACCCCCTATGTCCAACTGAAAAATTCACTACTATATTGCATACATGCAACCAAAATACATGTTCAGCAAAAGCCTACATTGTTTTCCTATACACCCATCTGAAGTTTTAAAACTTCTTTATTGTAGTTATTTTTCAAAGAAATACCAACTGTATAGATGTAAACACAAAGTTCATATAAGCTCTGCAAGTGTTTCTCAAGTGTTGCAAGGAGCAATAATTCAGCTAAATAAATGCTAAATAAATTGTGAGTCTACCTGCTTTACACAGACTGTAAATTGGACCCAAAAAAGTTATTTTGATTTTCTAGTGGAATTTTCAGAAAGCCACCATTGGGCAAGTATTATTTAATACTTTCATTCATAAACTTATAATATAAAAGAAAATCTGCTGCTGAGATGTGCTGATAATACATTATTGAGATGAATTATCCACGCATAAAAGAATTGTACTACCGTACTAGAAGTGAATGACCTTGGAAGCCAAAGTAATAGTAACTGGGTGAAAATGAATTGTGTGAAGTACAAGGTCATAAACAAAGCATAACAACAAGCATTATTTCTGGGATCTCAGGCATAAAGAGTGATTGAAGAATTATATTAATTAAAGAGTCAAACAAAATTATTATCAACCTCCTATACCCATGAAGGAGAAACACAATCCAAGCATCTATGAGGCGAGATATCTTCAATTTAAAAAAAAAATCATCGATGACATTATTACAAGCTCAGTGAACAGTACCTGAAATGGTGCATATATTCCATTGTTTCTATGAAAGGAACAGAGAGACTCTTTTCCAGGAAGCTATTAAGAAAGCACTTCAAAATCATTTTAAGGGATATGTTAGGTTCCTATAAGAGCAGTGGAAAACAAATGAACTACATAAGAAAAAAAATCAACATAAGAAAAAAAAGTCTACAAACTGCTCAAGAGTGGCATTAAATCTGGTAAAGAGAGTCAGACACCACTGCCCAAGAGGAATAATAGAGGAAGAAATCCCATCTACTTTACAAAGAGAGTTCAAAAGAGAACATATGACCTGCCTGCTTGGTCTCAGAATGTGTCCCAGGGAGGCCCGAGTAGCCCAATATTTCATTTGCATTACAGGTTTGAACCTGGTGCTATGCCTTTATCTATTGATGAAGTCAACTACTACTTACAGCCATTGATTGTGGGCAGTCTCAGTTGGTCTGGTGAAATGGAACAGATGAGAGTTTGTGGGTTTTTGCAGTGGTAGTCTCAGAATCTTTTTAGACTGGATTTATCCTTCTTCATTACAAGTGAAAAGCACCTTCATTAGACTCTGCTTGATTCTCAGCACTGCCTGAGAGCACAACCAACACTTTTGAGTTAGGGAATTTAATTTACATGAGGATTTCACATCATGAGGCATTTATTTAAGTAGTTTTACCTATGTGTGTCCATAACACATGCCCTTTAGAAAACGTTGCTTCCAAAGATTTGTTTACATAAAACTTTTTGTCTTCTCTGGCCCCCTCCCACCATGTCTCTAATAAATTTGTCTATAAAACTGTAGAGCTTCACTGACTTATTCTTAGGTCATCTCAAAAGTACTTAGAAGCTCCTATTAATGGCACAGCAGAATGCTGAGTTTTCTATAACTCTGTGGCTGCAGAATCTTGTCTCTATCACAGATTTGCCCTTGGGCCGCAGAATAAACAAAGAGAGTATTTATAGCCCTTCTCATACAAAGAGATTTGATCATTCAGAAAGAAGGCAGTGAATTGCACAGAACTTTCTATATCCCCAGGCTAAGTACTAATATTAGTGTTAAGCAAAAGCTGATGTCACCTGATCTGTCACAGTATCTGCATTTGTACATCTCTGGGTAACAATGGGACAAAGAGGTTAACTATTATTTTTTAATTAATTTATTTCAACACAGTCCCATTGTCATGACAGATTTAGAAATACTGGCCTCCACCTGAATTACATGAGATTGCTATAGTTGATACAGGATATAGGAAAAATCAAAGTAACACTTCTCAGAGTTCATCCAAAGAAAGTTTTAAGGAAACAGATGGCTCTGACCATTTGGAAATGGCCCATAGCTATTACTCTTAATAAGAGAATCTGGAGATGAGGTAGAAACGCCCCCCCTCTTTTTTTTTCAGGCTGTAATTTGATTCTAACATGAGATTCAGAAGACTATTGGAAGATTCACAGCTTTTTGTACATAAGCAGGAAATCAAAAGAATAAGCTCTATGACTTAACTGGCCTTCTCTAAGTCATTCTCTACCCCCTAAATCCAACACCCTTGTTTTGGAGAAGTTTGATTTAAGCTATGTGGCACGCATCAGAACTTTGCTTTGTTGGGAATACCTGGCTGGAAGCCTCACTGACTCAGCTGGATTGACTCCTCTGTGGCCCAGGCTGCTTGTGCTGCAGTGCCAGAGATATTCCTCTCTCCCTCCGTGCTGAGTACACACACTTCCATGCTCACAGCCACATCCGCACCCTGGAATATTCTCATAAAGCTCAGTCTTTCTTATCCCAAACTAAGGCTGATTGCTCTAGATAAAAGCTTAAATCAGATGCAAGTTTATGATTTTGCCTAGCTTCTATGATTAATAACTACTATAAAAACAAGATAACCTTTTATGACTTTAAAATATATTAGAATCCAGCAGAACCACCAGATTGATCTCACTTTTTGTTACTTTTTCCTTTATTGTTTGCTGTCAACCCAAAATCCAAATTCTTACTAAAATTTTTTTTGAGGATTTAAACATTCAAATCCTTAAAACAAACTGCTAAAAATGCAGAGTAATAACAAATTGGATAAATGCTCACATGCAAGGAAATATTTTTAGATTACTAACATATTGCCATGTGCATTACATTTTGTCATATAACAGGTGAAGAGATAATGGGAGTATTTGCTAAGTAATCACTTAGAAAATAAAAATAAAATTTTGGGAATCTCAGGTTAATTTTATACTGTAAAACAATAAAGTGATTTTCAGTTTGGTGACTTCAAAGCATGAGGACTAGAAACCAATAATATCTTAAAAAGGTGGGAATCCCCTTATGAGCTATGACATAGAGATCCTGTTTGTATTGCTGGAAGGGACAGTTTGAAGATGTCAGAGATAAGGAGGAAATATTTTTTTTATCTTATGATACTATGATTTGAAGAAAACTCCTATTCACATTTTAGTAATAATGCATCTGAGCAGACTGGAGCTTGCAGTGCAACTTTTAAGGGCAATGTGGATGCTACTCTTCATTGATTGGGCCCTTCCTAAGTAAAACCTAGTTACACAGGAGCAGAGGCCAACCGGATTACTTCTACTTTGTTGTGGAATGAGGAAAAATTAATTCTGACCACATGATTGTAGCATTGGCTAAACTGATGTCTAAAAGTGGGTGTTGAAATGGAAAGGGTAATCACAGTGAGATACATGAAGAACAGACCAGATGCAATTTGAATTCTTGAAAGCTGGTACACCACATGCATTTTGGTTGTGATTTTAAAAGAATCCCTTGCAATTAAAAGAAACTAGATTATTTCAAAACATTGTGAAAGAAAACAAGTACTTCACAGAGAGTTTGCAGCTACTGTAGTAGGATATAGATCTGTGTCAAAGATAAATGCACATTGTCAAAATAAATTAGGAAACCTGTAATTAATATGTTTGGTAGTTTGCACTACTATTTCATATCCATATATACCAAAGACTACCTTACTCTTAGTTACTTTTTCTAGTTTTCTGTTTAACAGTTGACCAAATGCTAGAAATGTGTATACAGATAAGTATTATTAATGCTTCAAATGACTATAATGAGTCTAGAATATGGTGTACTGAAAGCACAAGATACATTTATACAACTTCCTTGGAAAACAGCTTTTAATGTGATTGTACATTACATTTTCCCTGAAGTGCAAGAATGAATATTAATCACTGGATGCAACACTTTGTTTCATATTGATAGTACAGAATGTGGATCCATGTCCTCAGATTTCTCAGGAAATTAGGTGTTTTGCTTTTTCTCTCTCAAAACAGTACCTCACAGGATCTTTTTGGCAAAGACAGTGACAGAAACTCATTCTCCAGGGCAACACACAGTTTCCTCAGCTACAAGACCATCCTTTCTTTTCTTGACATCCCAACTCATTCGAAACACACATCCCAAGTTCCTCAACAAAACTGAGATGAGTCTTGCAAACAACAGACTCTTTCACTGTGTTGTGCTGATTCATTCCAAGCACTGCTCATCCTGCACACTGAATGAGGCATTCCTGTGGGAAAACAAAGGATGAGATCATGTAATTAAAGACTATCTCATAATGTACACAAGGATTGAACTATAATGGCCTCAACAGTCGTAGTCTATTTCTTAACTCTTGAGTGATTGATTGAGGGTTTTGTTATCTAAATCAATAGTTATGAGCAAAGACATTTTAAAATAACCAAAAACTCCAAACAAAAAAAAAAAAACACATGGAACCATACAAACTACTGCTTTATGGTATGCAAGGAGAATTACTAGTGGATCCAACTGGAGTGGAAAACAACACTGCTCCTGTTGTTGAACATTCTCTTCCCAATTTGTCTATCCATTAATGTTTATATGTTTTCCAGAGATGTTTCAATTTTAATGTAATTCTGGCAGATTAAATTATTTTCAAATCCTGCCTTCTGATTCCCACCAGGTCAGAGGTTTGCCTCCTCCAGAAGGATGCTGGTGAGTCTCTTCATATTCCCCAGGCTACCTGACAGAGACCCTACCGACCTCGTTCTATGTAATTTTTCTTTTGAGTGCTCTGTCAAGCTGGACGCAGAACAGTCATTCCATTCTGAAGGAAATTTAACTTTTTGTAGGAATTCTAATTTAAAGGCATTAAGTTTCTGAATCTCTCCTAAAACAGATGTCATTCTCCCCTCCTTCAGCACAAGTCTCTGGTACATGTGCAGCTCATTTGGAAGCTGACAGCCTGAAACCCAGGCTTTCATTATTCTTCGACCATTCCCGAGAGCTGGATCTCCTGCAAGACCTGACAGCCATCCCACAGCAAGAGATTATTTTGAAAAAACATCCCTCCTCCCTGAAATTCTAGGTCTGGAAAGCACTTTGTTTTGAAGCTGCAGAGGAGCAGATTTCAGATGCTCACACCTCACGTTTTCTGTCCCAGCACAGCAGCACAGGCAGCGCTGCTCTGCAGGAGCAGGAGCAGGAGCCCAGGGCAATCCCAGCACAGCCTGGCACAGTCCCACAGCACACCAACACCATGGGCAGAAGAGGGCACTGGAAACAGGGCCCATCCAGTGGGGAGCTGCTGGAGACAAGATGTGAGTTAAGGCTGCAGCAGGAAATAGAAGGGATAGAGCTAAGCAACAGACTACCTGCAATGCAAGTTCAAGGTCCAGCAAGGGAAGCAGGGATGGACAGACAGACAGATGGACCCAGCACAGCTCTAGAAGGGACTGGAGTCTCTGGTCTGAGCTTTAATGAAGCCCCAGAGCCTGTCAGCAAAGGGTGTGTGGGGTGGGGGTCCGAGGTGAGGCTGCTCAGGGACCCTAATGCCTATCAGGGCATGAGGAATGCTATGTTCAGTGCTGGGGTTAAAACTAGGAATAGAAGGGTCTTCAGAGCCTCAGCATGTTCAGTAGTTTGCAGGCTCCAGAGGGAGGGTGTGAACATCTATGAATAATTCCCATTTTTTCTTGTTTTTCCTATATTCATTTGGGGCTTTGTGGCTAATATAACTTATTTAAAGGATTTACTCTTCCTCTCTTTCTTTAGTTATATTTTGACTTATATTGGCTTCATTTGTTTGAAGCCATATCCTTCCTTTCTCTGTTCTTTTTGACTCCTTTGTTCATATTTTATGTTTGTTGAAATGTAAACTTCTGGGGACTGCAGTGCTGAACAAGTTCCTCAACTCTAGTTGAACTCACTAATGTTGGGAACAAGAGCTAATGGAACATAAAGGGTGTAAAAACTTTTCTTCCTCACTGCTGGAGGTTTTTCCATCACATGTGCTTCAAACTCACTTCCGGGAACCATTTCTAAGTTTTTCTAGGGTGAAGAACAAGTGGTGACTAGCATAGCAAGACAATAAAGCAGCATGGCACTGATGGTGAAAAAATGTTCCATAATCACTTGAACCTTAAACCATATTCGGGTTCTGTGTCATGAGTTTTGCCAGAGCACCTATTTTAAGATTTCACAGCAGAAAGCACCATCCTATATTGGATAATTTCTGACACAAAAGATAGCAGGTCATAGTCTCAGTTGTGTTCTGTTTCCTTTTCCCTGTTTAGGAACCAAAAACTGCTGGCAGAGCAGACAGGAAACTGTCAGTGTGGCAGAACTTCACTGGGCTTATTGATGCCATGCAACACTGGACTTTGGTTGCACTGAGCATTGAGAGAAGTACAGATACATTGTGAGAATCAGTTACACCAAAAAAATCTGTGTTTACCTGCTACAACGAGAAATTGCCCCCAGCAGCGCAGCTGATACAAATCATCTTAGAGTAATGGGCACAGCACCAGGCTACTCTGCTGACTTCACCCCTGCTCTTACTTGCTGATCTCCCCCTGTACAGCTGGATGCAGTCATGAACTAGTTCACTCACTCTCTGACCAAACACCACACAAGATATTATTGTCCCAAAATTCTTCAGAGATTCAGAAGCTGACCCTCTCAACCTCTCCATGGAGCACATCCAAGCAGGATTTACAAGCTTAGACACAGTTCCCTGCTAACATGGTCTAAATGCTTTACAGACCACAGAGTGAACAAAGTGGTGTCATGACTTATGTGCTTGTACTTGGACAGCTGTCCAGTGCTAGAAAATCCAACCTTAATTAAGATGTTAAAACAAGCTGTTAGAGATGCAGGATTTGACTGCTTACATAAAATAAATTATGCTGGTTAGATAAGTATGCTTATCACAGCGTTTTTACATATCTTCATTATTCCACTGTTTCCACTCTAGTAACATATTTCTATATATTTTCACTAAAGCCCAAGATACAGAGCAAAGCACTCTGGGCTTTCTAAGTGAGAAGATGATCAAAATGCATAAATATGCATTTAGTAATTCATTCAGCCAGTGCTAAACAGAACCCTTTATACAGACTTTTCAAAAACATTCAGCATGTGAGGTGAGTTCATTAATGTGGTGTAGCAGATTTGGAGCAGCCAAGATTTGGCCTAGAGCAAGAATGATCGTCTTCATCACTGTTGGTTTTACTAAAAGATTCTTCTGATGATACAAAGTAGGACTAAAATGCCTAAAGAACTGTCATTTTCCTGGTCCTCTTTCTGGTGCAGAGGCTGTTCTTGGGAGAATTTTGAAGTAACTGAACTATAATTCTAGTTAGAAAGCACTCATACAAACTCAAACTAAATACAAGATTGAAACTGTTCAAACATTTAATTATGCATAAAACAGAGAATTATTTTAGTGATGAATAAATCAGAATGAAATGGGATGGAGGGCTTGGAAGAAAGTAAGATTCCCTTGTTAGTAGCAATTCCAGAGGAGGGCCATGAATATGATCAGAGGACTGGAGCACACACCTCTCTTGTGAAGAAAAGCTGAGAGAGATGGAGTTGCTTAACCTAGAGAAGAAAAGGCTCATGCAGATTTTGTGACAGATAGTGACTTTTACCAGGGCCTGCAGTGACAACACAAGGGGCAAGAGTTTTAAGCTGAAAGAAGGTATATTTACATCATTATATTATAAGCATGAAATTTTTTGCAGTGGAGATGCTGATGTGCTGGAACAGGCTGCCCAAAGAAGTTCTGGATGCCCCACTCCTGGAAGTGTGCAAGGCCATGTTGGATGGGGTCTTGAGCAACCTGGGATAGTGGAAGGTGTCCCTGTCCATGACAGGGGGCATTGAAGCAAGATGATCTTTAAGGGCCCTTCCTACCCCAACCATTCTGTGATTTTCAGATTCTACTCTCTTGACTTAGCTTGAAGCTTATGAGATTTTATATGATGGTCATGCTTGTTTACAAATACTTTGATAATTACAAAAACATTTAATTCACCACTTCAACTCATCTTATGTATTTAAATTAATTAAACAATTTTCTTTAATATTATAAATATATTTTAAACATACACAAACTATAAGCTCCTCCTTCTGAGATCAGTGAATATTTAGCAAATTCTGAAATGTAACTCTGGGACGTATACAATGCACATTTGAGTTACAGAAAGTTCTAGTATGTACAAACAGAATATATGAAATTGTGTCTCAGATATTGAAATTTAGTCTGCTAAAAATAAATAGCAACAAACCACTGACTTTGGACTAAAATGTAGCAAATTCTTTGTATTTGGGTACTGGGTTTGAACTGTTAAGAGAGCTTTAGCAAGACAATAAAAAAGGCAGGATTTAAACAAATCTTCACCAGTTTTCATGGTTGTGTTTTGATGCAATATCTATGCTAGAAAAAAATTAAACAGCATTATATTCCATTTTACTTGATAAAAGCCTAGAAAAAAGGCAGTATCCTAGCAACTAGACATAAAAACTTTGCAGTGCGAACACCTCGACCCTTCACTGTGTCAAGCAATAAAAACAGAATAATAAAATCCCAAACTCGTAATAAATCCTAACATCAAACCTGAAAATAAAACAGCTCAACAATACATAGTAGATTTCAGCTCTTTTTTTTTTCTGGCAGAAGTATATGCTGAGACAAATTCCATAATACAGTTCTGTGATTGATAAGGCCAGAGAGTTTTGCATTCTTGTCCATGTAGGTCTCTAACGGTGGATCTCTAAAACCTTATTGTATAAAGTTTCTTTTAATTACTTTTATTTCATATCCAGCAACTATCTTTTTCTGGACTTGTTCCTCCTATTCAACACAAGCTGTGTTGCTGTCCTCTCCTCACTCTGCTCCAGCCTAAAACAACACACACTGTCGTTAATGCATGGGGATACTTGATAAGTATCAGGAGTACAAATCCCTGGAACATCTAAACAAAGTGCCAGGAGTGGGCCACAACCAATAAACTACAAAGCCATTTTATAAAGGCAGCTGTATAATAGAACTATATTAATTTAATGTCTCTTCCATGCTTTCAAAGCACTTACTGATCTAATCAAATGAAACCCTATCTCTAGCTTTATCATATACTATTGATGCCTGTTTCTAGAAGACCATCGAAATTGCTGTTAGCAAATGGCATGCTGAAATGTGTGCACTCTTTCCAGTAATTTCAAAACCCCTCACTGACCCATTGTGTAAAACAGAATGACACAGAGGAAGTTAACTATAAACACATTTGCCTTTGCATGAGAAGGGCACGGGGATTGAGGGGGAGGCCAGGCTGAGGAGAGAATCCGGGAAGGCCAAAGCCCAACTCCGCCAGTATTCGTGTCAGGCAGCACCTTGCGAGTGGCCATCAGAAGGAAGGAGGTTCAGTTTCTAGGTAGGTTTCCAGTTCAGATACCAGAGCGATTTGCCAGCCAAACCCCCTCTGCTGGGCCTTCTGCTCTACATGCTGGGACTTGGGCAGAGGTTAGCCGGGGAGAGGGCTCACCAGCGCGTCCGGAAAAGGCTCCGGCTGTGTCTGAGAGCCAAAGGGCACGCGCAGCTCACGCGCTCGGACACGCTGACTTGGAAAAAGGCCCCTCTCTCCCAGTGGGATACTGCAACCATCAGGTTATCAGGCAGTTTCCATTCCTCTGCACATAGCTACTCCACTGTGATTTGGAAAGTACCACATTCACAACAAGAATAATATACTACATAAAATTAATGGCCTAGGCAAAACTGATAAAGAAAACTGAGAGGATCAAGAAAGTATATGTAATTGGCAATGACTAAAGCAAAAATAAAATGTTTATTAGTGTAGGTAATTGAAAGGCTTATTCTGTGCACGGCTGTTTTCTATCTGGAAAGAAGGATGATATACTCCATCTTTAAGGAAGAATTAACTTTTTCAGAGTGGACTAGTTACTACAGAATACGTAGAAAAACCTTATGCTATCTAGAGTTAAATATTTTTAAATTCCACATAGGACTCCCTGAAGAGAATCTGAGAGGATTTCAGCTAATTGTTTTTATTTTCTGAGACTTTTTAATAACTTGAGTCAACGTCAGAAAACTGGACCAGTACCAATATTCTTTTGCTGTTATTCAAAAGGTCATGCAAGATGAGCTAGGGAACAGAAGGACAAATGGTCTGACGTCAATCCAAACACACAGAACTGAAACAGATAAGATGCTTCATTTTTATAAGGTATTATTCATACTGTAGCACAGCTATAGGATCATTCCTTCCATCAGCCTGATATCTTCCCAGGAGATCTCCATTTCAAAATGCCTGGCAGCCCCAGGCTTATGGCAGTTGCTTGGAAGGTGGGAAAACTTTCTTCTTACCAGGCTGAGAGAGGAATCTGGGCTCTTTTCACGTACCCCAAGTAGGCATGCTAGCACTCAGACATACAGGAGAGCCACCGCTTTCTTGAGCATCTCAAGCCAGCTTTTTTATGTGTGCAGTCAAAACAATTTGGATGTTTCAGAGAATTTCACTGTAACTGAAAATATTTGCCATATTTATGATATATTAATATTATCCAATTTATGAGTTTGGATATAAGAATAATAACTGATAATACCTATTTCAGAAAACCCTGCCCTAAAATTGATCAGCAAAGGTTCTTCAAATCACTATGTGTTTTCTTATTCAAGGTAATTTCTAAGAAAATTTTAATATGAAAATTTCCAAGCCCTTCCAGATCCAAACTGCACAGTCGGTCTGCCCATCTCACCTTCAGGCAGCTGTAGTACTGTTTAGTTACAGCACATCCTGCTTCCACACTCACCAGTCATGGAAGAAAGTATCAATAAATCAATTTATAAGCATATCTGCAGATGTGTCCACACACAGGTACACTACACAGCACAGCTCCCCTCTGCTACCTTACTCTTTGCCTTCCTTGGCTGTACAAAGACAAGCAATGTAAGCACAGGTGCTGGGCAATCTAATTTAAGTAATTGTTTTTTTCTTGAATGACACAAATTACATTACAGCTTTTCAATCTCATGTTACAGTAATACTATATTGAAATATGTTGCAAATGAAATTATTGCTATTTATTTAATTCATGACGTTCGATACTGGCAGAGCACATAACAGAAGTGATCCAGGCTCAAAACCCAATTATGGAAAATGTTTTGAAAATTGTAAATTACTTAAATTTTTAAAGTAATTTTAAGTAATTCTATCATGTTTTTATCCTGTTAATTTGAAAGAATCACTTAATTACTCTGAAAAAAATTAAAAGGCAAATTTTCTAGGAAAAAAGGTCCCAGTAGCACTGATATTTGTCATCTCAAAAAAACCTACATTTAATATTGACCAGTAATTAATGTTATAGAGGAGAAACTGTCCAGAGGTCCAGATCCACAACGTTTACATTAATTCTATATAGAGTTATGTCACAAGACCAAAACTTGGGCTTCAGCTTTTGAGCTGAACTAGGTGTTTAAAAGAATTTTCCTAAGCCTCTAGGCTCTCAATTTGCCTTGAAATCAAAGAAACTTAGGGGCATATCTAAACTTTGAGTGTATTTGGCCCTTTGTTCCATTTTTTAATACACAAGGGCAACATTTTTATAAGCACTTAAATAAGTTAGAATTATAAATCCCATGACTTTAAACCCAGATGGGAACCAAAACATTTATGGGTTTTTTGGCTTCTGAAATGTCTTTCTATTCGAAGTAATTTCTGATTACAAGAACAGATCCTGCTGTTGGACTATAAAGTCATTGGTCCTTTATTTCAATTTATGCCTTTTAACTGTAAGGATCTGGACCTTTTCTTCTAGTGGAAACAAAACATTTGCGTAAATTTGTGAACCTGAATACCATTACAATCACCAAACTATAATACCTTATTTATGATCAGAACCAGTAGAAATAATAATAAAAAGTTGCTTTATTTAAAACACACCTGGAAAAGTAATTACAAGAGCTTTTTATTGTCTTGTTAAAGTAATGATTTTCAGCCACCCTGTACACATGAAACCTAGAGAATAGACAGAATTTCTTAATGAAAAATGTAGTATAAGGAAAGCAGATTGCTAACTATGAATGTAAAATGTGAGATTTTGAATCTCCCATTTTAGGTCTCTCTTCAGCAATACTGTCTCACTGCCTCCTGAAAGAAAAGCTCTCTAGTGCCACTAGAGAACAACTCCAATTAAGTTCACTTTCCCTGCCTCATAAGCGGAGCTGTCACTTCCCTCGGGGTGTAACTGTGAAGTCAATCCACCCTAAAGCAAAGCTTTACCTGCAGACAGCTCCCACCACTGACAACTGGAACAGCAGTGGTGGCTGATGGCTTCTGGTCCCTGTAGGAGCTATGCCATTGGTATCTGGCACTCTCCTTGGTTCAAAGCATAATTAGAAGTATCTCCAAGAAAAAATAATTTTAAAACATCCCAGCACCTATTCCTATCATTCCCCATGTCTCACTATTCCCCAGAAGCTGGGGAAACACTGCAATTGCTTTATTTTGCATCCCCTGGGCTCTACATCCTATCTCACATCTGCCTCGTCAGCAAGAACAGCAGACTCATAATTCCTATTTGCATCCCTCTATCCTCACTGTCTCTTTCCCCCTCTCCAGAGAGCCCATTTAATACTGCAGAGCTCCTTTGATCTCTGTATTCCCAGCTTGAACGAAACAGCTGTGTAACTTTGCAACTGCATCTCCTGTTCCTCCAAGAACACATCCACATCATTTTCCTGCCTCTCTTCTGAACATGTCTAGTCAGAGAAGATCAATATGCAAGGCAGAATCACTTATAAGCTCATATACCATTACCACTTCCCCCCCATAATCAATTCCAGAAGGAAAAGTCACGAAACTCTGAGACAGCACAGTGGAGAAGCAGTTGTTACAAACTCACCTTCACTCTGTATCAATGAGGCTTTCTGGCTTTGTTAACTTTGGCTGTGAAAGGACATTGCTGTAAAAAAGCCTCTGAAACCTCCAGCCAGAGCCAATGCTTTGCACCTGTGTGCAAAATCTTTATCATGTGCATATATTTTACAAAGATACATCTGTGCACATGATGGTAAAGGTGGAATACAATAAGAAAGCAGAGTCTTTGGCACAGCTTTGAGTGAACCCTCATATGACTTGCAGACGTCAGCAGGTGGTAGCTCTGTATGATTGACATCTATGATCATCTGTTTAAAATGTCTTTGGTAGGGAAGGATAAGAAAGAAAAGACTTGATGGGTAGACTGTCCTGCCCTTTTTTTTGTTATTTGGAAGAAAAGTATCAGAAATAAAGAGCTCATCTTCTGACCAATTGGCTGAAAATTTGTTTGCTACTTGGGGAAAATGTTAAACAAGAAAATAAGAGACCAGTCGTTGTATATCACCAATTTGCTCTTTCTCTTTCAGACATTTAATTTTGTGTGAATGGAGTTTAATCATCATGACAACATTAAGGTCTAGAAAGTAGCACACATGCAAAATTTGTGAACACAAATATAATACAAACAGGGTATTTATACATTGCTTTTAAACCACAAAAGTCCACTTTTGATAAATATCCCTGTCTCCTACAGTAATATATTTCCTACAAGAATTGTTTACTCAAAGTTCACTGTAAACCTCAAAAAAAGCAGAGACATTAGTTGAAATCTCTTCTGATTAAAATAATATTATTTTTAAATGTTTTCTTTCTCCAAAGGAAAGATAAACAGTTTCCCAAATGAATACTTCCCCTCCTACCAGCATCATGTACTAACTCCCATGGAGAATTAAACTCAGGACCTTCAGAACAGATGGCAAAGGCCTTATCTGCTTTCCTACCACAGCATGAGGCAATATAGGTTTGCCTGATAATGCACTCACAGTGAGAAGAAGGTTTATTGACCCCTCTTTAATATATTTACACCCACCAAACAAATGCTTTTTGAATTTAATCTACACATTTTGACTTTTGCAAGTCAAATTAATTCACAAAACCTCTGCCAAGTATTAAACCTGAGATACTAAACTAATTGTTTTCATTTTAGTGCTATTCCAGCTGTACATTTTGTCAAATCTCTGGCACATTATATTCTCTTTCTTTAATTAAAAGACAGTTAATTTTCAGCGTTTATTTTAATAACGTCAGTGTTCATTTTCTATGTATTTTACATCTTACTTCCACATTTGTTCTTAGATTATACCATAGCTTTGACCCTACTTGGCCTGTGCTATATAATGAGCTCATAGTGGTTTAGCAGATGAGTAAGCTCAGTCCTGACACTGCATGAGTCCTTCTGCTCTATCCATTTGTCAGCTGCCCACCTACAAAATTCTTACAGCAAAAAAAAAAACCCAATAAAATATTTCCTGCAAACTATGAAACATATGTAGACATCAGACCAAAACCAGCTGTTTTCCTGAAGTCCTTTTCTTTTTCATTTAGCAATGTATACCTAGTTAATAGTCAATTCCTGAATGTTTCAGCTTTTATTTGAATGCAACAGACTTAAAATTTGGCTCTTTTTTGCATATTACTGTATTAGTCGAGGTTATATTAAAAACTATTTTTAATTTTTAGTGGTTTGCAAAGTCAACAAAATTAAGTTTAGGGTAATCTGTAAAAAAAAAGGGGAAAAATTGGAGAAAATGTTTTGAAGTAGGGAGTGAAAATCAGTGCCTGATGGTAGCAGATCTGATGGCAGTTGGGGTGCTGAAGGATATGTTGATGGGCTCCCTGTGTTTTTTTTCTAAAAAGGTGTTTATTTACAGTTTTCTTTTTTCCTAGGATCCCTGTTAGAGCGCACAGAGAGCCAGAAAGACACACACCTTCTTTACAGGGAAAATAAAAAGAAAGACAAAATTGCTTCTAAACCCAGTATTTTTGCTCTTTGGATTACAGCAATATGAGCTGAGGTTTACAAAGCTTGTTCTAATTAACTCACACATGTTCTTTCACAGAATGGCAACTACATTGGGACCATTCAGCTGTTTCCCAACAAATGAACAAAACTTATGGGAATGTATATGAATAGGTAAGAATGATTGTGGTTATCATCTCCCTGTATAAACATTGCCTGTGCATCAAAATAATTCTGTCATTAGATGGAAAGAGATGAAGGTCTTGTTTACCTATAGAAATACCATTGTGTACCATATGCCCTAGATAGCTGAGAGTTCCCTGCAGCAATTCTGACTCTGTACCAAATAATGTCCATGTCTTCTTCCTGCACTGCTGTTGTACTGACACATCTTTGCAGCAAGGAGCCCTGCCTTTGTTACTTGTGATGGAATCCCCACGGCTTGCACAGTCAGTGAGATTTCACACTCCATTAGAGCCTAACACACACACTTACATAAGGAGTAAAGACTCAGCAAAGCACTGTAGTACCAAAATCTAAAGCATGTCCCAAGAGAGGTTTCTGGAAGTGCCCTTTACCAAAGTGTTCAATGTTCATGCATTCTTTAGAATCAGCAAATTAACTCCAGAGTTGATTAATAAGGTTTTTAGTTTTAAGCACTAAATACCTTGAAAATACTAGGCAGTTTAGCAAAATATCTTTAGCGAGTTGTTGCAGTCATCTACCTCTAGGAAACTGTAGTGTTTCCACATTACCCAAACACTGTGATTAGACTGAGCAAAGGCATCTGGAAAACAGTTAGCAAAGCTGCTGAGGAAAGAAGGCTTTCAGCCCACCTCTTGCATTATTGCTTCTGGGAGAATATTCTTCCAGCGTTTGGTGCCTGGGTGCCATCTGTGGTGAAAGTAATAAAAAAGGGAAAGGAAAAGTGGAAAAAAAGGGGAATGAAATGTAGACGTTCAAATAGTATAATAAACAGCAGACTGCCACATTGTTAGTTTTTCAAATATTTTTAGAATATCTGTGATGATTTATAATTAATAACTTAACTTGGGAAAAATAATTAGCATAGACTAGCTACATGGTACATCTAGGACAAGCATAGTTATTTTTAGTTAAGACATAATTTTTATATCTTGTTATTTGGATGAATGTCCTCTTTGGTCTTTGTATTAGTGTTTGGTCCACCCTAAATGCTACAAGTATTTTCCTTTTTGTGAAGTTTCTATTGTGTTCTTCCACAATAGAAAGGAAATGGAGGAAGAAAGAGAAAGAAGGCTGGCCACAAGGTTGACCACAATGAGACTGGCCAGGCTTCCAGCTGGGACACTAACACTTAGAGATGGAAAACTTCTTGGCAAGGTTATTTCCCCTTGTGTAATTTCAAAATGGAAGCTCTTGAAGATATCTCTTGTAGACCTATTAGAGGGAGTGATATTGAGGGGAAAAAAAAGAAAATATTTCACAAGTAACAAATCCCTACTTTCAAAGCATGCATGCAGGTTCAGTATCGGAACAGTCAAAACTTTAAAATCTCTAAGCAATATTTTATAATACTCCTTAATTTTTAGTCCTGCATGCACAGATTTTGTTTGGCATTTCCAAATCCTGATCCTGTCTTTTCTTACCTTCAGCAGAGGAGAGCCTTAAAAGATACTTGATTCATCCTCTGAGCATTATTTTCCCACTTATTTTAAGCATTAAGAAACTGGCTGTAATTATAAAGATTCTGTAACACAGATGAAAAAGTCCCATTAGAAAATGGTGCAGAATTGAAGGCAAGAATGACTCTTCAGCTCATTCAAAACTAGGTATTCATCCTCTTTGGCTTTTCCCTTATGATCTGAAACCAGCACAGGAAAGCATCCACAGGTAATATAGGCTCCTTGTAGCTAAATGAAACCTGCCTACTCTTTTCATCCTTTCTAAATGCAGCAAAATGTTTAACAGAAAACCTGTTCAGTAAATACAACTATAAATATTCTTCCAGCTCTGTGACATGAGCATCTTCACTGAGCTGCCTGGCAAGGGGTGCACTGGGGCCTGACACCAGAGACCAGAGTCAGGCAAGAGCAGGAAATTGGCTTTTTACAACCCATTCTTATCCCCCCACCAGCTTCTTCCAGGCAAAACAAGCACATGAGCTACTTCAGGGCTAGATCTGGTAGCATGGTGCAAGTAAAACTGTATTGCTGGTAACTGAGTTTTCCTCAGAAACATGTTCAAGGATGATAAGGAAGGAAAAGGAAGCTCATAGAGGCCAAGCACCAGCCTTGAACAGTTGCACAGCTGACACAAGGGTATGCTCAAGGGGAAAATGGTTCAGACAGGAGGCTCTCCAGCATGCAGCAACAGGCCAGACCTGTCTGCAATAAAGGCTTTGGAGCATCCATATGGCTAAGAAATTAAAATTATTATAATGACAAATACATATTTCCTTTCACCTATGGGCATAGTAAAGGACAGCAAGAAATGAAAAGGCTTATTTCATTTTATAGTTTAAAAGAGTCATTTTACAAGTCCATCTAACTGAAGGATATTAACACTCTGTGCATAAAAGCATTTGTAATATAATTAAAACTTGTGCTAATTACTGTATAAATTGTGATACTGTTCTTATGACTGTATGAGTAAAATTTTTATAGTCATTCTTGAAAGCACTTTGCATCCTCTTCCTTATCCACAAATTTTACAGGTATATCAGTTTTGCATAGGAAATTTGAGAACTTAAAAATAAAGAGAAACTGCAATCAGTAACATGCCTAATACTTGTCATTTTGATTATTTCCTGCTTAATAAGTACAATATTTCTAGACCCTATCATGTTTATTAAAAGTAATTTTATTTCAAATGGGATTCTCTATCTTCCTTTTATCTACTTACATTATTAAAATGCCATGAATTCAATAAAATTGACTTTTAAAATATATATGTCTTATTAATCTAAAAGCCTCACAATCTGCTCAGCTGTAAGGTATTTTTGGAAAATAAGAGGCTTCATCAGAGCCTGGCATAACTATCATCCAGGAAGCTACTCCTGTTGTATGTTCCATTCATTTAATAAAGAATAAGTAAAATGTATCAAGCTAACAGTGGCTGAATGGAACAAATGAAACATCTGCATTTGTGACAGAATTGTATTTTTAGAAGTTGTGTCTTCAGCATTGTTTTCTGTGGCTGTATCAGACTTGGCTGAAAAGGGTAGAAGGATATGGGTTGATCACCTCTAGGGTGATCAGCAGCCAGGCCAGTCAACAAACCTTTTGGGGCCCTTGCTATGATTTTTAGGAGAACCCCAGTAACTGTGGCATGTTTACTACTTTTTCTCCTTCTCCTCTTCTAAGAATGGCTGTGAGGAGGCTTATTTTAAGGACCCAGTCCCACAGAAATCACAGACAAAGCAAAAACTTGATTTCTTTTTTCTGTCTTACTTTTTTTTTCATGTGGACCACTGTGCTTATTCTCCAAGTATCTGAGAATGACAGGAATGTAAGGAACAGTAATTTTTTTTTTCTTATCACAGTATCTTTTCTGGTCAAGTGAAGGTGAAAACTCAGCTCCAATTAAGTTTTAAGAAAGAACAGAATATCATGTGTCCACAACAGATAACATTTTTTTTCCAACTGTATTTATGAACAGCCTCTGCTCTATTCTATAGAATAGGCTCTCTCTATTCTATTATAGAACTCCCCACATACCAAACCCCCAACCATGTTAATACCTCTGTCAGTTTTTCAGTTTTATTATTTTTAGTCTGTAGAGGATCATTCTTTCATAGATGCTGCTGTCTCAAAAGTTATGTTGACTATAGGCTGCATTTTCACATCAAAAAACATGTTGAGTATCTGATCACCTGTCTGCATTATCTGTAATAAAACATTTCTTGAAGCTAAGATCTCAACTCTAATTTTTATCTAAATCTAAGTGAAATTTACCTCTGGTTTTGTGATTTTTTTTTATTGTGAGAACTTTAGCTTTTACTACCCAAAAGCAATGTAATGTAAAAATTTTCCCCAAATCAGAACTGCTTCATAATAATCTTCATAAAGACTCTAGAATAATATTTTGACGAGTTGCTCTACAATGCAACTGCTGACCAAACTATGCCAGGCCTTCATTTCATATGGGTAACAGAAATGAACGTGTAACTCTCTTTTTCGTTTACCTCCAAAGTTTCCAAGATGAACATATTAATAATTAAAATATTACCTTCTTTAGGTCTTGTACAACTGTGGTACAAGTTCAACTCTCCTGGAAAGGTATATGTGGCTATCACACCACAGTGGTGACTCACAGCAGGGATTTTCTCCTCTTGAAGTTCATTTCCAGGACCGGATTAAGAAGCAGTAGCCTACAACAGGGAGATTTGCTATCCCTATTACCAGCTCTGCTTCCCTGCACTTTGCTGTAACTTTATAAAGATTAAAAATAAAAAATCATATAAACATATAGAACCACAGAATGGCTTAAGTTGGATAGGACCTTAGGGATAATCTAGTTCCAAACCTCCACACCTGTGGAGAGGGATGCTGCTCACTAAGTCACAAAATAAAATAAAATACACCATAAAAATAAAATCTGAGAGGTACATTATGTTAGCAGTTGTTAGCTCAATAGGCTGCCTCTTCTGAGGATACACTGAATAGACAGAATCTCTTAAAAATATATTATTCCCTGAAAGTGTTGGGTTTTGTGCAAGCAGCACACTGTACTCAAACCAAGCCACTTCAATATTTATTGTGTTATGTATTGTATTGCATAATGATATGGGTAGCAAAATGCAAGTGCATTATACACCAGCAGTTCACAGCCAGTATTGGTTATTTCAAAACGAGAAAGGTGTCTGGAAAGGTTGCATGAAGGGAAACAAACATCTCTAATACAACTTTTGGCAACAAATTTAATATGGAAATGTATTTTAAATTGCATTTATAATGATGGAAATTCCTGCTTACAAAGACATATTGTGCAGAGAAGCACATATTCCATCTGCCTGGGCAACGTGAGGACTCTCAATGCTGAGCAGAGTGCAATGTCTGACTCCAGCTCCTTTCTGTAGTCAGGCTGTGTACCAACTTTGATGAAACACAGCAAATTTGTTTTGCTTTTTCGTTTTATTTGAGAAAAATAAATGCAAAGTTGTTCTGTGGGGCTCCCATTCCTCATGTGCATAGTGTCTTGTCACAAAGTGACTTTGTTAGAACAGTGTTGCAGAAAAGCAGTCAGAAGTTGGAGCTTCTCACTGACTGCAATTCACTATAATTTCATATACTGTAAAATATAAAACTTACACCTACAGTCACCAAGCCTCATACCTAAGTACAGATAATATCTTAGGGAAATGTCATTATAAATTTTAAAAGTCTCCTATAAGCAAAAACTGGGATCATATAACATTGCCTCTGGAGCTGCATAACACAGGATGTAGAAACCCAGATAGTATGTACATATTTTCTTTTATGTATATATTGCAGTTCTTTGTATCCTGTTTCTAAGATTAAAATTTCTTTTACAGCAATATTGTTTCCATCTATCTTGCTATCTACTAATCTAAAATAACTGCTACTTTGAAGTTATTTTTCAGTAAACTACAACATTTCCAAAGGCTAGAACTTGAACATTTCATAACCATTACACAATTGTGTCATACACTCACAGATCACTAAACATCACATCTATAAAATTCATACCCCTTACTTATTAGTGGGTCAAATTATTCTTTGGTACCCTGCTGAGCTTCTCAGGCTACCTGTTTGTACATAGGTCTTCCTTTTGTATCCAGCTCAGTGTCCCATACAGCAGCAAAGTGCACAGAAAAAGCTGGTGTATCTTTCAGAACAACAATGAAAATAGCACTATATAGAAATGGGTTTCTGCATTCACCCAGGAAAGCTCAACCAAAAATATTCAATTTTCAGTAATGCCATTGGGTTCCTACTCAATCTATGCAGCTGCATGAAATCTATGTGAATTGCCTGAGGCAGCAAAAGCCATTCAACCTGTATTTTTAATTTGGTTTCTTTCAACCCTGAATTTGTGATCTGTAGTGCTATCTTCATTTCATCAAGTCTCATATTTTACCATTATAGAGTTCCAAGCTCTACAGACACACAGTTTCATTTCCAGATTAATTAAGAAAAAGAAATTACTAGGTCATAATTCCTCTCCTTCCACAAGACTTGTGGAAGAGGCTTGAAAACCTTCATCATAGTCAGCTTTCATAAGCTAAGCTGTTCCCTAAAATCCTTTGATATCAGAGCAATTGCAGTGGCAGAACGAATGAATCAAATGGAAAACCATACCCTGTTCAGAATTCATGATGCCCTCAGGACCAAATGGAATATTCAGACACCTGTCTGTAATGGGGGAAGATGGTATCCTTGATGGAAGGACAGAACTTTACTGTACTGGTCATTATCACATGAAGTGTAATCATTAAGCATGCAAACAATTCTTTTCTGAATGTGCATGTAAAGACAGACAGGATCATACAATTACACATTTTCACCCAGTAAAGAACAGTCTTGTCTTCCACATAGAAGACCTTTTCCATCCTCATAATTTTAGCTTTATTAGTAGGGTAATATTTCAAAACTATTTCCTTCTTTTCTTTCTACAAGGAAGTTTAGAATACAGTAATGTTAATATCATAATCTGAAACCAGTTTAACTTTCAGGAGTTACCTTTCAGTTGCTTAAATATCTGCAAACTGAAAAGCAAAATGTTCTTAATTTTGAGATCTGAATTTTAAGACAGAGGAAGAACATTACTTGCTTGTTATCTTTGAAACAGATTTTTAATTTCTGCTGGAATGTTCAACATACAATTGCTGTTTCATAGAGCAACACTGCAAGTGCAACTGTAGCTGTACAAGGACTTATTTTCATTCTGTGAAGATGGGAAGGGGAATCCGAAATACAAAGGAGAAAGGGGTTAGGAAAAAAGTCTGACCCCAAAGAAGAAAAACTCCTGTTTTTCAAAGGATATCCCTTATGCTGACAGTCTGCAGTAGTTTGATCTTGCTGGTGTCAAGTCAAGTGAACCAAGCTGGCCAAAGAAAACGCAGCTGATATCATATTTCAGCAGGTCATCGAGCTTTTGGGGGTGAAAAGGAGAGAGGCCGTGCAGCTAATCCAGATGAGATACCTAATCTTTTGTTTATGTTCCACTGTGATAATGTAGTTTCAGAGTAACAGTAATAATGAAAAGCAAGGAAGTTGAAAAAAAAGTGGAAGGACAGAAAAAAGGGGTGGCAAAATTATTTGATTGTCATTTTGTTTTGGCAGATAACAATACAAAGTTCAAAGGCTATGAATCCTAATAAAAAGTTTCTAAAACAATGAACTTTTGATATCAATAGTGCATGCGTTGAAGGACATACTAAGTAGTGTTAAAAGGGTATTCAAATAAGAATGTCCCATGCTACAAGTAAAGTAACAAAAAATGGCAAGAATGTCAAAGGGAAATGGTTATTTTGCTCTTATCTGAACACAAGGTGTAAATTTTCTCCCTGTCACCCTGATGATTTTAACTTTCAGTTTTTCCAACTCAATAGAAATTTTAAGGAAAGATGCAGAAAATGCATCCATGACCAGTATATTATTACAGCTGAAAGAATGCCATAACGTGTCAGTTTTTGAAAAATTCAACAACAGATTTTTTCTGAGAATAACGATTTCTGTGCATAGCACCCTTTCCCTCACTTCATGCCATGGAATTGCCCATTTTGTACAACATGTCAAATATTTTTTACAGATTTTAATTTGCTCTGTTTTCATACAAGTTATTTTAAAAAAATAATCTCATTAACTTCTCATTTATTAAGGATACAAGAACAGCAGTCAATCTGGACCGCTGTAAACCAAGTCAGTTCTTTTGAGAAAATGCCACACTTTCATTTCTCTTTTTAAATGAGAAGAAAAGAATACTCATTTATAAGTAAAAGTATTCAAAGGTAAAAGTATTAAAGTATTAAAAAGTATTTAAAGTAACAATACATACTTTTTAATACATATTACATAAAGAAATAATACATACATTTAACAGCCTCTTAGGAAATGTAAGTTGATTTTGAAAATCTTGGCTTTCTGAAATTCCCATTTAATTTAATTTTTGTACAGAGCTCAGCATTCTGTACAAAACATCTGACAGAATGAAGAAAAACTGGGTGTTCACTGTTCAGTCAATGAAGTCCAGTAAGTCCCCAGAGCTCCTGTTTGCCTGCTTTGCTTGCAGGACTGTGAAGAATCATTTAAAATATACATAGGAACTAGTGAATAGCAGCAGTTCTACTAAAATTAACATTTTTGAAGATAATTTTCTAAGATTGCATACATCACCTGTATTAGGTTAAGAATACCTCTCTAATGATTTTCCTTGCAAATTTGAGGCTTCTACCATAAACAAATAACTGTACTATATAATACTTTTTAAAAAAATTTAGTCATATTTTAGTTCTACAGTGTATTTGTCCCTAGAAGAACATTTGCATGGCCTATTATTACAAATCAACATCTGCAGCTGTAACACATCGAATCCCTCAGTAGCATTTAGCAGTCTATACAGCAGTTTTTTTGCACAGTTTAAATTTGATTTACTTTTAATGTTGTTTTACTTCAGCCTTTCCCAGGCACAATGAAATTTTACTTCCACAATTTTACTTTTATTCTGTGTTTTTGCATGTGTGGCAGATTCAGATCTAGAGGCATGATTCCGTGTATAACGTATACTTTGTTGCTTGTTTCCCAGCTGATAAAGAACATTTGCATTCCAAGAGTTCCCTTGTTACTATTCAGACATGGGTGAATACTGCGAAGTAAGTACTCAGAGATATGTATTACAGTAAAACCATGAATTCACCTCAGTGGTATTTATGACCTTTTGTATTTATTTTCAGAAAACATGTGAGTATTTTTTAGCCAAAATGCTTGAGGAAAACAAGAAGTCTCATGAGTACTTGTACAAAGGCTCACGCCTAGGAATGTTCATTAGGGCTTTCTCAAACCTCTGATTTTCCTTCTTCAGTCATCTGGTCACTGACCACAAATATTAAATAGCAAAGAGTTAGCTGAAACAGAGAGAAATCTGAAATCTTGGCTGAAATGAACAGCTAAAATATATCCTTGGTTCAGTAATTTGTGTCCTATAATCCATAACTGGTCTGGAGATTACTTTCTGTCTCCAGGGAGAGTCATCTGGTCACCCAGTACACTCTAACTTCATCTGCTACACTGCACTCAGACAAAGCAGGAATACAGAATTCCCTCACCTATTATTTTGCATTAAACAATTCTTGTGCAAACGTCTCTGGAAGGGGACAGGATGACCCTTAAGTGGTGCTACATAGTGAAATGGAAAACTTGCCACTATAGCAAGTAATATGTTTTATCCTCTGTTGAAAGCTCCCAAATGTGTCTGTCTTTACAGATAATTCATAAAGGAAAAGCAGCTGCTGCTATTGACAGTTTGAGCAAAATTTGCCCAGTGCATTTCTTAATGAAAACCTTTTAATCTTAGCAAAGATTTTAAAAATGACAAGATGACTGGAACTTGTTCAAGGGACTTGAATTAACTAGGCTGTTTAAACCATCCTTTTTACACTTTAAACTCACAATTCACACTTTTCAAAAGACAAATTTGACATCAGTTTTCCAGTTCACTAACAAGGACATTCCAAACATTCAGTGTATTTTCCCCAATATATCTGCATATGTCACGATAGAATTACTAACAATTTCAGTGAAATTAGATATTTGGGGAGAAGACTGCAGTATGTAATTAAGCTACAAAAGGAGAATAAAAGAGTGTGTGTTTGCATAATGAGAATGCCTCAGCTCAAATTCATGAAGAGACAGACATCCAGGACTGAAATTGCTCCCCCATCACGAAAGAACAGCACAACACACATAGCTCTGAAATATATATTGACCTGAAGTGCTGCCAGTGTTTAAAATCTTAATTGCCATATGAAATTGCTAAATATGACTATTTATATATATATATGTATATATAACGGTATGAGAACAAAATTCAGTGTGAAATGTCTTTGGGTCAGTATCGTTTAGAGCAATGAGATTCAATTCATAAAATGCACTTGTAAAGAATTTGGGCAGTTCAAGGTATGTTTTTGCATAAAATTGACCTATTAATATGTAAATATCCTTCTGAGTACAGGGACTACATGAAAACATCTATATTACTTCACTTTGTTCACTGATTTATTACACTATGGTTAAAATTTAGAGTACAAATTATTGACATATATTAATAAACATTGAAACATTCAAGTGGATCTTACTTGAAACAGGGAATGCAATTATGAAATCTGAGCTTCTACTCTAGACTTTTATATTCCTGTAAACTTAACAGTTAAAAATAATAAAAAGCCAAAAATGTTCATAGCAGGAATTTCATATTCATGCCATGTTTAGTATTTGTGCAGCCCAACCTGACAGACACAGCCAAGTTGTAATTAATGTCATAACACTGAAATTAGTCCAATTAGTGCTTAACACTGTTGGCATGGTCTGATGCCATTATAGTTTTGTTCTTCATTGATTTCTAGTGTGCTGGATTTGATTGATGGGGTCTTTATTGTTTTTTAATAATGAAACTTAGCTGTTCTCCAGAAAAGTGTCCCACACTTAGGTTTGAAACAGTATTACTAAGTTTTAAAACAAAATTTTATTTACTCTGTAAAAACTCCAAACTCAGAATAAAACCTTAAAATTTAGTGTTTATATTTATAGACTCCCAGCAGATCAAGCTATGGTTTCTGCAAATAAAAGGAATAAGCAGTAACAGGTACTTGACTGGATAACATTTAAGCATAGCCAGGGACTGGTAACATCCTGTGAGTATCCATCCAGTTAAAATACTGGATCACAGCAGAAACTGGAAACTCACTATTATTAAAATGTAAACAAACATAAACATTTCTGCTGCCTTTGGGGCGTAAATCCTCAGTAATTCCAACCTGAATATCTTCCATTTCCTTGTGCTCACAGTTTCTCAGACTGCAGTTATTTCAGTGGTAGTTATGGTACACCACTGCTCCCTATGCTGTGTGGTCCTCCCAAATAAAGCATGAAAAACAGAAGGGAAAAGAAACATTACTGTGACAATCCAGTATTGGCTGAGATTTCTTCAAAACAGGGGTTTTAAGATTCATTCTGTGGTCCAGACATTCCATTATTACTAGGAAATATAAATCTGCTCCCTTTGAGGAGAGAGTACATTACAAATTAGTTATCCTTCCACAGACAAAAGAAGACTTTGGATACTCCTTGCTCAAATTAAGTCAAAATCTTTTACTAGCCAGATCTTTAAAACCAGACAAACTCCTATTTACTACATAACAACAAGAAAAGAAACCACTTCTTTAGTTTTCAGTTTTAAATGAAAGACACTAAGTTTAACAGACACGCACACACATACGTAAGATCAACCTCTCTCCCACCTCTATTCTTATATATTCATTTTCTCTTTTCCTGGAAGTGTTTTCTTGGTTTAGAAATCAAGAGAAAAATCCATCTAATTATGGTTCTGATCAGTCATACTGATTTTAAGTGAGTGCATGTCCATGAATCCCTGTGAATCAACAAATACATATACCACAATACCCAGTGAGGCAAGAAGACAGTTACTTGTTTTGTATGACACACTTATTACTTGCCTCCTTTTCACTGAAATAAGCTTTTCTAAAATTTAAGGAATTTCTGTAAATGTATATGAGAGTTACACAGGCAGATGATGTAGACTGATCCAATATCAACTTCTTAGCAAGTGTCATACAACTGAGAATTAATTTATTATCTGATACAAAATTACTATAAAATTTCTCCCTCCTTGTTTTCCCAGGGAAGGTCCGAGATGTATGGGCATATACTCCGAATACTATGTGCTTTATATGCATCTCCATTACTATTTAGAATAGATGGAGAGTACCTGGATAAGACAATATATTTGAGGCATAAGCTGTAATTCGCTTCCATATATCAGTAAAAAAATAAATATCATATATTCCATATATTCAAGAATTTCATTGAGAACCTTATCCTAGAATCATAAAACCTCAGAATGGTTTGAGTCTCTTTAAGAAAGACCATGAAGGTCATCTAGCCCCAGAGCCCCCTGCCATGGGGAGGGGCATGTCCCACTAGATGAGTTTCTCAGAGCCCCATCCAGCCTTGCCTTAAAAGCTGCCAGGGGTGGGCATCCACAGCTTCTCTGGGCAGCCTGTTCTGGTGCCTCACCACTCTCACAGAGAAGAATTCCTTCCTAACATCTAATTTAAATCTGCCCTCTTTCAGTCTCAAACTGGTACCCCTCATCCTGTTCCTAACCTTCTTTTGCAACTGATTTTTCCTAAAGTTTCATTGAGCTGCATTTGCTCACCTTACCATCCAAGGAAAACCTGGCTGGCTTGATATGTGATAACGCAGTAGTCATATTCTGTTACCACAGACAAATAGTGCAGGCTAATGGAAATTTTCCAACACCCGTTTCTGTGAATGCTAAAGAAGCTGGAAAGGTGGGAAATGAAAAACTTCAGTGAGGAAAAAAATTCCACTTCAAAGAAATCTTTGTTTCAAGCCCTAAAGCAAGGATCACCAGGCTGGTTCACAAACCCAAGAACTGCACTGAGAGATAGGTAGGATACGTGCAGAGGCACACATGTACACACAATATAGGTCCAATCCATTCACTGTAGAAGTAAAACCTTGGTAACTTTAGTTAAGGATCTTGAATGCTAGCTCAACATTCTTTAAACTGTGCAAGCCACTCATGGTTTACAGCATGGTCTTAGCAGAAACTCTCAGTGGAACTATACTCTTCTGTAGTCAGAATTGCCCACGTTATATTTTGATACACATCATATACAAAACATATAAACTGTTATTTTATTGATTTCTGAGGCTTTTATGGCTCTGACGTCCAGAGGTGCACTATAGTACCAGGAGAAGGAGAGATCCAGGCTTGTTCTGGAGATGTGTCCTATACAATTCCTGAACAGAACAGCTTTCTCTTGCCTGGTCTTCCAAGAAAACTATGGGGCACATGCCAATCCATGTTGCATTAGTATACCCTGACAGAGCTCTAAAGGCTGTAATCACAGAAGGAGGAGGTGATACTAAACACTCAGTTCATGATAGCTACTTCAAACTGTGGCACAGGCCAATTATGGTAAAGAGGTGTCAAACTTTGAGTTGACTAACATTCCAAGACACAGTCCACGTTCCTGTCCATTTTTATTATTTAATAAGCAAATTTTATTATAAACAATAGAAGAAGGTAAAATTTATTAGACCATTTCCATTGCCCTTACTTCTTCCCAAGTAAACAACTAATAGCACAGAAAGCAAGAATCAAATGCACTGAATTTTTTTTTCTCTTCTAGCTCAGTAAAATATAATTTATAGAATTTTTCAGAACGTCAAGTATGCCATTAATTTCTTCAGACACATTAGTACACAAAGAAATTTTTAAAAATATAAGTAGAATCATTAATATTGTTCTATTTTGATGAATATCATAAAATATTTTAGATAGCTAACAAAGTATACAATACAATAAAATAATTTATTTTTGTTTAACCTCATAACTTCCTTCGGCTTGCAGAGTAACTCAAATTAGCTGCAGTGTGTTTTCAAATGGGTTTCAGAGAAAAAAAGGAAAGCCTGCTAGAGCTATCAAAATACTATTTTTCTATTCTGTTTTCAAGTATTTATTTGGCCTTGGAAATGGTAGGACCATGATGAAACTTTAGTATTCTGCTAAAGGAATGGCTCACAACAGTATTTCAACCTTTTTTAGCCACTGAACTTTTAAATTTCAGAGGAGTGAGTGACTTCTCTGGGCACTATTACAGGAACAAATGAGCTCTTGAAAGCACTGCTAGCTGAGGAGGGACTTGGCAAGAGTAACCCTGTGTCTGGTGGCTGTAAAGATGCCATACAATGGACACAAACAGGCAAACAGTAACTTCTCCTTCCCAGCTGAAAGTCCTGACAGAGAAGTCAGCAGAAAAGGTACCCAGAGCAGGGCACAGAGGCACTGACTCACACCCACTTTGTGCCCAGGGGAAACTTAGGCAGCTGAATCCTAAATTGTACACCACAATTCCCACAAAATCCCAGAAACAAGCCTGCCCAGCACCATGTGATGCATCTTTCTTTTATAAACAGTAAACAAAATCAGCTCTAAATTGGCTGAAACTGTAAATTCTGTAATTGAGGGGTGGCATTGGTCAAGTCCAGGCAGCTGACCCTCCCAGAGCTGCAAACAGATGGCTAATAACAGCCTAGGACATCCAACCAGCTCTGACAATTTGTCACATTTCCAAGCTGTGGTGACAAGTAGCCCCCTGACACCTGCTGCAGCTCTAATTTGAAATCTTGAATGTTACTGATAATCACAACTGAGGCAATTTCCCCCACATGGTGTTATAGCAGAAGATTTTCAGGTGGCTATTTAAAGCAAACTTTTTGTCTAAATTAAGCATATGTATATGTGTACTGGATGAGAAAGGAAAAAACCTCACAATGAATTATGAAGTTATATAACGATTTGGAAAATAACTTTGTATCCCAGACACCCTACAATGGGTTCCAAGAGAGACATGTTGGAGTTACAAATTAAAATGCTTTGGCATTTTTCCAGGCAATAATTTATCTTCCCGGAGTGAATAATTATATTTACTTGGCTTAGGTTACAGTGTAAGGTCATTAAAAAACACTCTGGTTTCTCCACCAGATTGCAATAGCTTGCGTGTATCCAGCTGCAACTACACACCATACTTAAAAAATGGTTGAATATTGGCTAAAAATTGATGATGTAGGTAATTTTTATGATCAGTTCTTCGTGACTGATAGAAAGAAAAAGAAGTGTAGGCAACTTTTATGTTTGTTCAAACCCTATTAACACGACACTTTTATCTTCCCAAACCATAAGTGAAGCGTTTGCAGCGTCGGGGCTGACCCTGATCTTCTGCATATTCTCTGCTTAAAGGACATGAACAGGAAATGGTCAGCTTAAGGACACAATGAAAGGAAGCATAGCAGCAAAGGTTTCCCTGATAACATGTGATTTGAAGTCAGTGAGCAGATTCAGTCAGTCATCCAGCTGTTTGGGCCAAAGTCTATACAGCACTCTGCTGACTCCTACAAGACTGTGTCACGAAAACATGTGGAAGACTGACGCTTGACATGGGCAAGGCAGGGAAAGCAGAGCCTCTCACATCATCAGATGCTGTGGCTCAGTTATTTCATGCCAGAACCAAAGAAAATTATGCTGGTTTAGAAATATTTGTTTTTCTAAGAGTTAACTGGGCCAAATAGAAATAGGATGCTGATGTGAGGGTGTATCCATATGTCAGTGCATGAGTATCACTAGGTGTAATGGAGTTCAGGTCAGAGCCAGAACTGCAAAGTATTCCACACCCACAATTAAGGACTAATAGTATTATTTTTTATTTTTCTTTGAGGGAGAGAATTTTCCAGAAGACATCAGCACTTTGGATACTGAATGATTACAGTGTGTTTAAAAGGATTTATAAACTATAAACTTAATGCAGTTTGTAATTTCTAAGTAGTTCTTTTCTTTCCTCACACACTCAGCAATAAGCTTACATCAGCCAACAATTAGAAAGAAATCCTTATTAAGTGTAGCAAGGAAGGGAAGGATTTTATAAGCCTTGGGTGATGTGCTTTCTTACTTACTTCAGAAGCATAGTTTAATCTAATTTCTGATTTTGAATTGTGGTAGTTACAAGTCTTGTGCTTGGACAAGAATTATGTCCTCTATATTTTTCAAGGCACATTAAACAGGAAAGAAAACATACTGATTTTTTTTGAAAAAAATCATTAAACCCCTAACAATTTCTTAAATCTTGCTTAACTGTGATTTCAAAAGACAACCACTTCCATGTTGTGCAAGAGCATCAAAAATTCTTGGGGTATTGAGAATTTATCAAATCATCATGCAGGTTTCTATGTCAGCACTATTGGCTATTTTTCTTTTCCAGTCCAGAATGGACTGGCTGGCCAAAACCAAAGTAATTAAGAGCCTGACCACTTGAAGGGATCCTGGAAGTCTCAGTTTCAGACTCCATCTTCTACCTGGCTCAATGTTTTCTGTTCTGTAAGAGCTGTACCATCTTATCCATTTTATGTATTTTTCTATTAAGCACCAATATTAAGACAGATAGAAAAAAACACTAAACACTAGAGGAAAGAAACCTTGAGTATAAAATCCCCCACAGTCTAAGGAAAGTTTTCTACCCATGAGTTATGCCAGAATGAATCAATACTTATAAGAAATTCTAAAAGGTCATGTGAATGTTCCACAGCAAAATTGTTGTATATTTTAAACCTCAAATAGTTTTGCAAATAGAATTCTTGCTTTCCAGCCAACCCTTCTCTTAAAACAAGCAGACTTGTAAAAAGAATTGCAAGTATATAGAGTTTTTCTTTCTGCTATTCATTTAAAGGTTCTATCATGAGTGTTCAGAGTTTCCATAGCCTTTCATGACCCTGGGGGTCTTAATGAAAAGTGGCACTAATGCCAATATATGTATTATGTAGGGGTTTCTAAGTACCAAAGATGATAAATTAATGTGCTATTTACTCACAAAGTTTGCTACCTAACTATCTACATAAGAAACATATAACAGCATTTTTACTTTTAATATCCTCAATATATCTAAAATGTGTGGGTATGGCCAAGAGAGAGGTGACTGAGCAGCAATACATTAGATGCATAAAATTGAAATGCTATATTAGTAGAATATGTTATATCATCACTGAATAAGTCATTCAATAAATCCAAACTCAGTCAAGAGTTTTTTTTCCTATTTAACTTTTTTAAAAAAGAAAGGGGTGAATTTTCAAAGTTCAGAGAAAGCCACTTACTGTAGGCAACTCCATTTGCATTACATTTAAGATCATCCTCCCTCCATTTTGAACCAAGCACTAACCAAGAGTTTAGACATAATTCAGACTAACATGAACACATGGTATATTTCTCTTATAAGGTTTCAGACAGTATTTTATCTCTGTTTAATAACCTGCTAGTTTTTAGAATGCCATATGCATTATTGCAAATGTTCTGTCTTGACAACAGCAGGAATACTCAGAGTTACCAGCATATATAGCAGTTGATCAATATTGTGAAGAGTACCCCACCTGCATGAAAATGATCTTAAATTACTCTCCTTCAATCACTCTATCAAATGAATGAGGTGAATATTTTATGTGGCCCAACTGTAGTCCTGTTAATGATTACCAGTTTTAGCTGGTATTGCTATTTTGGAAATAGGAGATCTTGAAGCTATTAGGAAGGACAGAATATGCATTATCAATTGTTTGAATTTTTTTTTTAATTCCCATCTAAAAACGATAAGAGATACTGGTGGACCTAACCTGTGTGTATAGCTGTGCTGGTGAGGGTGAGGTTGGCAAGTGGATAACTTTCACCAGAGAAAGACCAAAGGAAGTGTGAGGTAGGCTAACATAAGACATTCAGAAAGAGAAATACTGGATATATTCAATTTTATGAGTGTTGCTCTACACAATGTGTTCTACATGCAAGACAAGGAGAACAAGTTTGGCAGCATTCATTAAGGATCTTTTGCTTCAGGAGATGGAAGATTGGGTGGATAATGTAAGACAGCTGCATCCTTTGCTGTAGGAGACTTTCACAATTCATTTAGGCTTTTCCTCAAGTGCCAGATTCTCAGCTCTGCTCTTGACTCTGTATGTCACAATTTCCTCCCCTGAGCTTTCCATACCTTTCTCTGTTCTTTTCTTGATTATTACTCTATTTTCAAGAAAACACTATCAAAGGCTCTTCGCTCTTCCACTCTAATACACACCCCCCTTCTGTGAGATCAAAGGTTTTATGGACTTCTAATCCAACCTTGGATGTGTTTATCATTAGCACCTTCCTGTGTGTCTTCTAAGCTAATAACTAGTCATAAGTGGTTCATGTACTCTTCTAGCAGCAGTGTTCCTACCTGTGTCCTGAATTTTCATCTACCTGTGTATCTTCTGAGGGTTTTCTTGCATTTCAGTAACACTAAACCCCCTATTTTATAGGAAAGCCTAAGTCATCTTTCACTGAAACTGCACCTACTTGGAGCCAAAAAAACATTCATCTGAGTGAGAGGTATAATTGACCTTTTTGGTCACGATGAACATTACCCAAACTAACAAACTGCATCCAGAGCATTTCTTTTTTGCAGATCTTTGACTTGCATAACTGGAGTTGGTTGCCATGCTGAAGTCTGGCTCCATACAGTTCAGCTTTATCTTCTGAGCTCCTTTGCTAGTTCTTTTCACATGGGCATGGCCTCCTAATATAATTTTTCTTTTCAATCCTTTCAAAATGTCTCTTCCACGTTGTTTCCTTACCCAGATCACTGTATTATAACTTCAGTTTGTTTTATCTGCCTGAGTTAACAGAGAAGTATTACATAGACTAAAACTACAAAATAACATTTCCTTCACTATTTTTCTTCTGAGTAGCATTCATTGCTTGAGTATATAGAATCAAGCTTTCTTTGAACTTGCCTCACTTGACTTATAATTTGCCAAAGAATTTCAGCTAAAACGGGACTTTTATTTGCTCCTTTCTCCCATATGAGATATTTTCTTAATTTCTATGCTGCTGGCAACATCTGCTTTTCTGGGACAACCACCTCAGAGTTTAAGGCACTTGCAAAATAGATTTTTCCATACCTTTCAACTTTACCAGAATTGTGTTTGTTTGCTGAAATCCACGCAATAGGATTCAAGAGATCATACAAATACTTTCTCCTATATTGAGGAACTCCACCCAACCTGAAGTTCTTTTGTTCTTGAAGAAATGCGTAAAAACATGAAACCCACCTCACACAAAACATGGAGACATTCAATGAACTGAATATGTTTAAAATCTCATTATTTTTAAGCCAATGCCGTGATTTCTCAATGCTTAAAATAGGCATAGTTGTAGCTCCATGGAAAACTGAGATACCCATGACTTTTTCATCTCCGTTGTGAAGGAGTGAGAAGAACATGGCTCTCAGTCACATCAAACTGTTGCTCTGGGATTTGCAAGAAAGCTGCATATAGGGATCATGTACTTACCTAAGCACCAGCAGCTACATTCTACCTTTTAATAAGCAGTGTTTCACACAGAGTCTATTAAAATGATGCTGCAGAAACCTGTAGTGAATGCTGGCAAGTTTATGGGAAAGATTTAAAGTGTTGGTTTTAATTTAGAGTGAGCCTCAAAGGTTTCAAATCTGATTACATGAGACCACCTATCTTGCAATTGGTTCTGTTGTATTATGGTCAGAAGAGGAATTCAAGTTAATAGCCTAGTCATACAGGCAGAACAGACTTGGCAGAAGCAGATCTGGTGGACAGCTTTGAACTCTACAACTTATTCTTCAACTGTAAAATGGGGATAATAACGTTCCTCTACCTCCCAGCAGGGTGCTTAGGCTAAATTCATTATTAGACATTTTCAGTAATGCTTCTGTTTATGTTTCCAGGGTAATGAATAGGGATGGGCTGGAAATCCCTTAACAATAAAACTTATAGAGCTTAAAGGGCAGTGGGAGCTAAGGGGTCACAGCACTTGTGACAGGAATTATTATCTACTAGATAGTAGTTGTAAAATCTGGTAGATAACTCCCAGCCCAATCAGTTCTTGGCAACACAGTAATAAGGCTTCTCTGATGCAGGCTCAGGCACCCACCTAATAAGAGGACTTTATCTCATCTTCAGGAGGAACATTTGTAATAGTAAGACTAAGGGAAAAAACAGCTCTCTGAGCTGTGTGGTACACTGGAAAAGCAGGTGCTTATCATCAACTCCATCCCTGCAGCCAAGAGTATTTTAGCCTGCCAGGCTAAAGTCCAGGATGATAGCAGTGGGATTCCTTGAAAATCCCATCAGTCACTAAAAGATAAATCTCTACACATGGGTTTTAAAGTTAAAGAAAGAGCTCAGTAAAGACCTCCTCTTCCAACAGTACCTGGTGCAGGAGCCCCAAACTTCACCCTACAGACAGATCCCTTCGCTGCCTAATAAACTAACCAGAAACCTCTGCTGCCAGGCTCCTAAGGTCAGCTGTGGGTCAGGCTGCACTTGAGGCTTCATGCAGCTCAGAAGACACTAGAGTAGGGAATCTTCATTTTTTCATGCAACTGGTAAACATAGCATCCAAATATTGAGTTTATGAGTCATCACACTGAAGTGCCAATCAAGCTGTATTCTGCAAAGGCCTTGTGCCTGTGGAAGGATGTCAGGCTTGTGGAATCAGCCTCAGCAAAGGGCTGAATCCATCTTGGCTGTTTGCCCTGAAGTCCTGCTGTTTGAACAAGAGGGAAAGCAGAAGGAGTAAAATGTATGATACAAAGTGTACTCAGCCTCCTACCAGCACAAAACTTTTTTGGTCTGTATTGCTGCATTTGTTTGATAGACATTTGATTGCTTCAGTTTCAGCAGCTGCTCAAAAACCTGCTAAGAACTGCAGCTACAATATGTAATGTTCTGCTGTGTGTTCCTCTCAGTCTTAGGTGGCATTTCTTCCTGGTGATATTCAAGGTTGGATGGAGAGCTCAAAGTTGGAAGACGAAACAAAAAAAAAAAACTTTCTATATTTGAATGTCAGCAGAAAGCTATAGAAAGTATAGAAAACAAGGGCTGCTGACTGCATCCTCTACTTTTTGCTTGACTCTCACTGAATAAAGGAAAAGCAGTTGATCTCAGACGTAGATGGCATACACCAGTGCTTGCAGCACATTTTTCCTTGTGTCCCGTGTATTCAGAACACAGCAGAGGTCAATGAGCTAGAGAAGCAGGGTATCTTGCACTGAAAACCACATTAGAAAAACTGTTAAATGAGCCTCCTGGCACTGGGTGGGCCAGGAGCTCCCTCAGTAGCATGTAATGCATTTCACATTGGCACAACACGCCAGGAAATCCCATTTCCTCCCTTCGGAGAACCGAAGCACGCATTGCCAGTGTGCTTGATTAAATGGTTTCTACTAAGGCCCCTTCCAATTTATTTATTTATCAAGTAAGGGTTATCTAAGATACCTGAAAAGGTCTTAAACTAGGACTGTCATCACCACTCACCCCCAGCTTTTTGCAGTAAAACTCATCACTGCTGAGTTTAAACAGCAGCAGTCCAGTTTAATTCAGTTACTAGACGTGTCATGAGTGGAAATAAATAGTGATTTTATTCATGTTTCTATTTAGACTAAGTGTGGTCCCTAGGCTTCTGGCAAGCTGTCAATATAGCCATCTGTTTTGCAAAGTTTATGGATCTCTCTGGAAATAGACAGCCCAAAGCTAAAGTACACTACGGATTGTTTTTCTTTGAACCACCTGCTGTAGATGAAGAACAGTCAGATTTCAATAGGACATGGGCTTTAATCCCTATGTATGCTCAAAATCAGACCAACTAAAGGATGCAAAACTAACTTAAATTAATTTCAGTTATGTTTTCTTACAACTCAGCTCCAGCAACTTGCTCATAAAGTTATTATATATCTTTACAAACACACACACATACTAATACAGGTATAATTAGACAGAGAGACAGTAGGAGACCTGAAGTCCAGAGCCAGGTCACTTCAAGATCTTATAAAAATATCTGCTTCAAAGAGCTTATATATTCAAAAACAAACATAGTACTTTAAGTATATAAACAAGCAAACCATGATGAAGACAGAAGGTATCTGATACGAAATTCTGATAGCAGATGTGCAGTTTGCAGGTTATCAGTAAGAACAGATGTCATTCTTATGAGCCATGAAGGGAGACAAAACAATGAAACCACTACAAAAAACTTTAAAATACATGCAAGAAAAACATTTTTATAGTATTTTTTGGTTGGACTTTCTCTGCTATCTTGTCTTAATGGCATGTTACACCTCAAATGCCTCCCTGATTTCAATATAGCTTACTCAATTCTAAAGTGACTGTATGCCATGTCAGAATTCTGTTACATATTTGGATATAAATAAACTAACACATAAATTGAACCACGTACTACCATAAAAATATAAATAGAGGACCCAGAATTAATGGGCTTGGTCCTGCAATCTTGAAACAACTGGCTAGGGCATGGCTGAATCTAGATTTAGTAGATTTAAAGAATTTTTCAACCAACATGGCTGAAGCAATTAGAGCCTGTTATTCATTGCTTTTCCAAAATGTTTTTGGATGAATTTGTCATTGTTCTTAGTACATTATCTGCCCCTAGTATGCTTTGAATGTCAAGTAGCTGCTGTCAGGATGGAAGAAGTTGTGCTCAAGATCTCCAAAGTAGAAGGGAAACCCCACCTAATGTAATTGTTTTATTGTATTGCCAAAACCTAAAATGTCAGCAGCACAGTGCTGATGTTCTTAAACCTGTAGACACAGAAGTGATTTCATGGAAGTTTGTTTTAAAGGAAAGCACTTCTAACAGTGCCTGAGGATTGGAGATGGTCTTACACTAAACTAGAAACCAAAGTGACGAGAGCCAAAATGACAGTTTCATCGGCTACTGTCTTAAAATTGAGAAATACAAGGAGCACAACTGGTAATACAAATTTTAACAGGGTGTTTGTTTCAATGCAATTAGCCTACAGGCCCATAGTACTGTACTGTTGCCTTATTCTCTGCAATGCTGGACCAGATGAGCCACTGTGGTCCCTTCCAGCCATAGCCATTCTGATTCAGTGACTCTTTGATTCAGTGAGTGTGGAAAGGACAAAAATCAATGGAAGATCACTCCTTTGACTTAAATCGTAGCTGTCTGAAGCTGTTACTGCTGCACAGTTTTGCTTTGGCCATTAGACAGAGGACACAGAAAGGGCTGCTATGCCTCTCTGACTTGCAGCTGACTTGTGGTCTGTTTCAAGTCCAATTTAATCCATGGAAGATTTCCCAGTGGTTTTATTTTGTTTTGGTTTTTCTCTAGATCAAGTCCTGTGTGGACTTGGGTATCTGCCACAAGAGGGAATTAGAATTCAAGCTCCTTTCCATGTAAAATCTCAAACATTTTGGTTTCTAAAGCCATAAGGTAGAAAAAAAAATGCTCGATTTCATTGTAGAGATTCACAGAAAAAAATGCTGAGTATTAATAGCACCATATGATCCTTATAAAATTCATACTCAGCAATCTCCAGCTGCTTATCTGAAGATATGGTAAACAAGCCTTTGCCACAGAAATTTTCATTTGATGGTTTATTTTCAGATACGATCTACTCTCCTTCTCCATTCAGATTTCAGGAGTATCAAACCTCTGGCACAATGACAGCAATCAGGCATGCTGGTGCAATAAATTATGAGCTGTCAACAGCAATTCAGGCTGGCTGGCACTATCAGACCATATAGGGCCAGATCTGCTATTGTTTTATTTTTCATGTTGAGTTTCAAATCATCACGTCAACATTAATTCAGTCTTGATTAGAGCTCTATTCCTTCCTTGGCCATTGCTAGCTTTGTAGTTCTCCTGCTGGTGCCAAATATTGGACTCCTACAACCTTGGAATTTAGGTCTCTTTTGCAATTGTAGACTTTGCAGGCCCTCGATGCAGCCCAGTGTAGGGGGTGTAGTAAAACAGCAGGTAGTGGCTATTCATAACTTATTGAATCACACTCCTGCCAAATGCCTCTTCCGAATATATGGTCAGCCTGTTGCTGCTGAAAATTACACTTCCCCCTGCTCTTGTTTGAAATATGTGTTTATTTTACATTACTCCACAGGCTACTATTCATTCAAGTATATTAGAACCGAAGAATTATGCAAAAGCAAGTGCTGGAAGTTAATCAGAAAACCATCCGTTAAAATTGTCTCCCTAAAAAGGCACAGCATTTCAAACCTTTTGTACTGATGCCACCTTGAAATTCACATCTGGAAAAGAAAATTTTTTTGAAAACAAAATGTTTGCTGCTAATATAAACTGTGAAATGCTAAGTTCAAGAAATCAAAACTCTCTTTCCGGCATCATTGAAAATCTACGTTTCTGGTGTGCTACTATATCAAACAGCTTACCAGATGTGATTTTAAATGCATTTCAAGGAATCTGAGAAATGGTTCAGGATCTCAAATTTCCTACCTAAGCATACAAAATGGATTTTTTTAATCCTTTTATAAAAGGTTAAAAATACAGATGAGCAAATGAGGAAATAAATGGCCAGCCATCACTTGGAAAAGAAAACAGATGGTGCTATTTACTAATAGAGCCTATTAGTAAATAAGCCTATACAATACCTATATAACTGCTATATAACTTGAGATGCTGAGCTTATAGAAATATCCAAAATTAAAATTAATTTCCTGCTTTTGTCCTGAAAGCTAAAGAGCCCAAGCATCAACAAATTTAAGTCTTCTCAACTAGGCAACCAGCAATACATTCAAAGACCTTATTTCCACCTATTTTTGTTTAGGTAAAAGGTTTTTTACAGATTGACTTATGCATGCAATGATTTTTTCATTAGAGGCTCTTAATTCATAATATATCATTCATTATGTATTTATTATATAGTCTTAATATTACCTAGCCATACATTTAGGATGCTTTCACTATAGAAATAGAAGGTTGTCATACTGTGGAGAGGTTTGTTTTACACAAGGATGAGGAGACAAAAACAGGTAATGAATGCAGGGGGCTTCTTTAGTTGTAGGGCTTTTACTATTAGCACTGTTGCAAGCATGCCTTTCACCATCTATTGCTGTATCTCCTTAATTGTTAAAGTTTAGTAAACAAAAGGGAAATAGGAGTGGAATAGCTCCATCTCCAGTTGTGAATTATGATTCCTCTTTTTTGTGGTTAGTGTGTGACTAGACAGATGAGCAGAAGAACTGCAGCTCTACAGTGGAAAAACAACATTTCCAGCTTGGACATGAAGTGACATTTTAATGAGCAGATGTGCAACCTTGATAAAGTAAATTAAATCATAAGTACAGCCTGCATATATGAGTAGCTTTCAAAGAACTCTGTTAGTCACTCCAGTTGTCTCATAGACATTACAAGTAATGGTCATGGCACAGATCACAGCACATTTTCTACTCTAGAAAATTATGTAGACTCACAAGCTTGAATTCAGTATGACTAAGCAGTGTATGTATTGAGTTACTCAAACACAGTGAGCTGAATTATAAATGAGATAAAAGTTATCCTCTAGGTTCAGCTGGAGAAAAACCCCAAATACTGTGATTTATTCCATCAACCAAGCATAATCTCAAGCGGAAGTAGCTGGTCTACTAAGCCACTTAGACATATTTATTATTCCTGTTCCTGTAGTAAATCACCTTGACTTCAAAAGGGAGGGAAGGTGAGACTGGCAGACACAACAATGAGGGTCTTGCTGTCATACCATCTTTTTTGTAGATGTCATAATCTTATAAGCCAAAACAAAGGTCAAAATAACTGAGTTACTACTTTTCATTAAGCACAGCCTAATTTATTTGCCAACATAAATTTTCTGCAAGTTTTGCAGAAATATAGGTGGCCCAAACCCCAGATTTATGGTTCCTCTTTCATGCAGTGTTCCATTGTAGACTTTTAGGCAGTGTCAGCTGCCAGTGTGATGTGTGCAACCCTTGCTGAAATGTGTTACAAGGGGAGTTCACTGCTGGCAGGCTTGCTGAAATCCTGTTAACCAAGCACATTTGGCACGGCTCTTTCTGCTTGCCTCATTACTCATGAGTAAATAAAGGACACCTGAACTACAAGTTGGGAAACCCTGGACTCAATGAATTGAAAGGTAAAACTCATATGGACTGGAGTGGAGCTAGCATTCCTCTCTCCTAACATCTTTCTCCACTTCAATAACAGCAATGTCCCCTTTTGGAGGACAGATTTTGCACAGATCCTTTTTGCAGCTATCAATTAGAAGCATCAGGTTCTTATCATTAGAGACATGACACACTAGTTATGATGCAAAGTCAGAGCACATCTGCTACATGATATCATCCCATATGCACATTTTTCACAATTAGTAAATGAAATAAAATAATTTATTCCTTGCTGAAAAACTGTTATTTTTTATTGACTCAGAGATTGTAAATGGGCTGGTATCATGAGCTCACTGGTTTTCTACAGCTATTACTACTGTGTGGTAGTAAAAGAATGCATGTAGATTATTACTATAGTGTATTTGATGTGTTGTACATTTATATTGTTACTAAACTGTAACCTTTTCATTTGCTCAAAAACCCAGAATTCATACTACTTTGTAAGACAATCCTTCTAATCCTATTTTATAAAACATCTGTATCCATGTAATTATAAAGCTTTACTTTTAATAAAAGTTACTTATTTTTCACTTGGAAATCTGTTATCAACTGTATATTCAATTTTATTCAAGTGAAGTTTGTGTTCATAAAAAATAATTCCAATAATATTTTCAGCGATACTTCTCTGATGAAAATGGAATACATTTACAGCACAAAGAAAGCCCACTCTTACCAGATAGCTAGTGCAATATGTCAAAAGAAATAACCTTAAGCAAGACGGAAACTGAGAAACAAGACAAAGGAAACAGGCACTAGAATATTTCATTTAGTGATTATACGACAAGTCCATCATGGACCATTATTTATAGGTCACTTTCCTGTCAGCTGTAGGATTCCTGTCCCTAATCATGAGAGTCAACACAGACTTCCGAATAAAAACTTCCAACATGATAGAGATAATTCCAAGCAAGACAAAAGATATATATGACCATGATTTACTTCCTCTCTTACGTTTAAAATGAGCTCTCTCTATTATAATTCCTTGTCATTAATACTGCTGTTTTCTGTTGTCACAGACAACACAAAAAAACGTTTCTTCGGCAAGATCTTGAGCCTTGCTGAAGCTGAAATTCAAGTCAGCAAGAAGGTTAAAGAAACTATATGGTTAAATGTAGAATTTTGTTAAAACACCTTATTTCTAATATGTGCCAGCTTGGAGGACTATTTACCTCTCCCATCAGTTTTTGCTCTTCAACACTCATGGATTTCATTTGCCCTTCTTCTATCTTTGTTGGAATTGAAAGAGAAAAAATATATTTCTTTTGTTCCTGGTTTTGTTTGATGTGAAGATGCTTGAAAAACAGCAGACTGTCCATGGGAATACAGGCCAAGCAAACTGGCTGACACTTCTGTTCTGGTATAAAGTTACACAAAGAGGGCTTGGGCTGTGAGGCAGGTTTGGAAAGGACTTCTGTTCTAGTGTTTGGGCAGAAAACTGAAAACATCCTAGGTCAGCCTGAAACAAACTAACAAACAAACAGATGAATCCTTTTTTCCTCCAGACAGGAAAAAAAGGGTGTGAGATCCTAACAAAGGCAATCCAGAATCTTCCACCTACACACACCAAAGTGGTATTTAAAACTTGCTTTTAAAAATAAAAGAAGAAATTTGAAGATGAAAACCAGATGCCTATAAGCCAAATAAGGAAGCTGGACAACCTCTCCCTACTCTAAATGAAAGTCAAGTTTTGCCACCTTCACTGGTTGGTTGTACTGCACTCAGATTTTCAGCCTCAAATGGCTTTTAAGTGTCCACTTTCCTGTACACACAACCAATACTGCAGGACTGATACAGATTGCCTCTGAAATATGGATTATCCAAATATTGTGTTGCTCACTAAGAACAGTAAAAATTTTATTTCATTCTTTTCTCTGAGCTAGAGAAATGTGAAGAGAGCAACCTTTCCTACCTTCAGGGTAAGCCCTCAAAACATGACACTATCTAGAGGGCAACAGACCTGAATTAGTGCCTTTTTTTTTTTTCTATGTAGAAGCTCATTATAGTTAGACAGTAGGGAGAAAGATGAAAAAAAAAAAGAGACAAAGTAAAAAAAATGCCGTTCAGTTCTGACATTTCAGAAAAAGGAATCCACCAGCAAACTTGCATTAGGATATCTTAATTATTTCTTTGTTCACTTGTTCCTTGTAGTCTGGCTTTAGATTTGGACTTGGGCAATGTGCCTTACAATGTGCCTACAATATAATGTTTCCTTCTACTGTGACAACGTGTCCAGGTCACTGGGGAAACTTATCTTCTGACCATGGTCTGATGACTATTTTGCATGACTTCTGAAAAAACTCATTCCTAAGACCCTCTAATTACAAATGGAAAAACTCAGCGGACAATCTACAACTTTGATGGTCAATGATTTTTAAAAAAAATTGTAATTAATGTCTGAATGCAGAGATTCACAATGTTATTGCTTTAAAAGCGCTTGAGAAGAAAATAAATTTACACAGTGAAATAAACCATACAGAAGTTTTTATGCTAAGCTTTAGAGTAAAGATCTTTTATGTTTACTATCCTCTATAAATTCTCTAACAAGCATTTAGTAAAACAAAGCCAAAAGTCCGTTTAAGGAAATGTACTACTTCCATATGACAGTGTTATGTTGGTGCAAAACCCAGATGTTCTGACACAACATCAAACAACCCTGCTAACTTCTCTTCTAAGTGCTCTGTAAATTCCCACTTGCAAGCCGGATAACTTCTGAAAGCCTTTGCAGTATAAGGAGCCTTGCATGAAAGTGCTAATGTTCAGATCAATATTAATTTAGCCCATTGGCTTAAAAAAAAAATGTAAAAGCCGAAGAGTTACAGAATTGTAACATATATTAGAAACTATTTATAAGCCAGCTATATATGTTTTAACCAAATAACTGGATAACAGTAAATAAAAAAAGGAAATTAATTGATTTCTTGAATGAAGACAGTTTTTCAGCTTTAGTGCTCACCACCATCTTTGTTATAAAGAAACTGAGAAGTATGTCTCAAAGACTGCTGTTAGACCTCTACCTTCTGACAAATAAAAGTGGTTAGACTAAGGAAACAAACTGTCAGATGTTGCAAAATAGTTAATTTTTGACAACAGCAAAACAGTGTGGTGTGAACTAATGTAAGCTAATGTTTAAGCTAGCAATTTTTATTCACAGATCTGGATTGGTCAGAGGCAACAGGAGCTTAACTTAGCAGGTGTCTTTTAAAAACATTTATTCAGGCCCAGTTCTACTGACTGCATGTTGTGCCTTTGCTACTGGGGCAGTTTCTTTCACTTACAGAATGTGTTTTAACTCTACCCAAATGCAAGTATAATTATTCAAAACACATTTAGATTCACAAGAGTTGCTATAACATGCATTGTTAGCAAATATTTGTTTGGAAAAAGAGATCTAAGTCATGTGTGAAGTGGTTCCATGATTAAAAATAAGCCCCAAGGGTTGTTTTTAGTTTTTCATCAAAGATGGCCCTGCAGAGATCCAATACTCGTAATGCACATAAAAAAGTGACAGAAATTTAAACAAAGTTTTTTTCAGGAGAAGGGTTTGACCACACAAGAATTTGAACATAACAATAGCCACTTGTTTATTTGAAAATATTAATTTCAAATGTTTGCTGTAGTAATCACCAAAAGAAAAATCCTGTTTAGCCATCAAAGGCCATAATGAAAAACAATCATGCAGAACATGGATGTTCTACATTTGGGTTCAGTTTCCTCTGGAAATTCACACTAGATATAAGAGTTTTTTAAAATAAAAGGCAGGATTTATCTATGTTGTCTCAAGATTCCTTAATTCATTAAGAGATAATTTCAAACAAGACTTTTCAAAAACACTTATTAGATGTTAGGAACAGGTGATTCAACCAGAACAAAGGAGACTTAATTTTTCTATCCAAGAAATACCACATACAATGCGTACTCTGTAAGATATCTTCACCACTTACAAGCCCAAGCACTGAAAAAGACGTACCAAGCATCATGGAATTATCCCTGGAAATGTGTAATCACATAAAATAATTATCTATTATGGCTGAATTATTTTCCAGTAGAGCTCTACATGTTGAAAAACAATATGCATTATTTACCAGTTTTCATAATAACAAACTGTCTCTCGAAACTGGGAGAAGGCCAGGACATTCCTAACCTCATCCATCTCCAAGGCAAGGCAACAAGAAGAAGTCCCCGAGGTGGGAAGCAAGACAAGACCTTTCTGTTCCAATTACCCTTCCATATCTATCTTTCAGAAGAGAAAAACTTTTTATTTTCCGATTCTCTGATTTTCTACATTCTAAGGCTCGCAGTTTTTCTTGGAAAATAACTTAAAACCATGGGTTTGCACTCAGGAACATGCTGTAATTTAATTTAAACTTGTAATCTCTTATAGGAATTACTCGTTTATATGATATTAGATCAAACAAGAGCTAAACATCTAAAACATGGAGGCCCTTTAGACACAATCTCTCTGCAGCCAGTTTTAAAATCTCTCTCTTCTACCTAGCTGATCTTTGCTTACTACACAGAGAGTCATCTTTTGTAGTGAAACACAAAAAGGTGAAAATCCCCAACTAATAGTTTTGTAATGGGCATCTAATTGAACTCGGCTCACCAGCTGTGACTCACCCATGACTGCTACTGAATACAACTGTGACCAGTGTTGTGATTCTAGTGTATAGTCCTACAAATTTCAAGAGAAAAATAGAGAAAGAAGAAAAATAATACCATCTTCCATAGCCTAGACTGGATATTTGATTGACATTAACTAAGTGATAAAATAAAATCCCTTGCCTGCCCATCCTTCTAGTTAAGTTTATCATGATAAAAAACTGAAACAAATTTCTCAGGAAAAATGTTTCATTGGATAGGAATCTGTGTGCAGAGTCCTTGAGACCATCAGCAGAGCACAACTGGGGGAAACCACCCAGGGAAGCAAAGATGTTCTAAAACTTATTATGTGCAAATAGCAGCCAGAAAAGTTTAAAGAAAAAAGGCAAAAATAGAGATGCTGTAGGCAAAGAATGGAGAAAGGAACAACCAATATATTCTGCAGGTAAAAGGCAAGTAATTAGTATTGAAAATATTCAAGGTATTCTATGCTTAATGGTTAGTTATTTTAGTGGCTGGGGGGATTTTCTGGTTTAGGGTTTTTTTTTCATCTTGAACTTCATTAGCCTGTTCTAGGGGCTTTGTTGCAATTGGCTCTGTGAGAAATTCCCTACTTTATGCCTTTTGTTTCCAGAGAATTTCTCCTTCTGGTTCTTTCCGGTCCAATTTATATTGAGTTCACTTTCTCAGAAGCACAGTTTTGAGTTCCTAATACTAAATAGAAAGTCTAATGACTTCATTAAATTATTTATAATGCCTTAATCCCCTTTGTAAAGTTAGAAATATGCTCTTAAATGCTGAAAGTACTGATTTGTAGCCTGCTAGAAAATAAACTGCAGTCTGGTTGCAACAGGTATTTTGCAGGAGAACTGCTACTGATTTTATTCTATGTCATAAATGCAAAAGAGCTTAGAGACAAAATAAACTATTTCCCATAAGTATAATTTATACGGAGTATCTCTATTCAGTAAGAGATAAGGAATATCTAAATAAAACATCAGTTCAACAAGTTCTTTCCAGACACATCTTATTTAAATTTAAATTTTATACTGATTTAAAATGACAACTTGAGTGGAAAGCAAATGTTTTCATCTGGGCATCAGTGACAATTTAGTGGTCCCCTTGGGTTTGCTAATAAAGACAGCAGCTTTCTGTTGTTGGGGTTTTTTGACTGGATCAAAGCCAAGTTATATTTTTTTAAGAAATTGTGGTGGTTTTTCCTTGTTCTGTAACAAAAATTATCCTCATCTGGGACAAAAACCACAACAAATGATGTATACATTAGCGTCAAATTCAAGGGCAAATACACAAGATAAAATTGTTAAAGTAATAATGTGTGTAAAACCATCAAAGTTAAGCAGCAGTGAAGATAGCACACAAAGTCTTTGCAATTCCATGCCTGTGCCATATTAACTTGTTCACAGCAGGCTGCAAAGACAATTTCTAGTTATAAGGCAAACAAAGATTCAAGACGTGATGTGTTCTCAGCCGCACTGTGGGGAGGAACTTTGTGTTCTGTTACAGTTCAGGAGTAAAGCCCAGCTCCCAACTTGAGTGGATATCTCATGGGCTTCAGAAGGAATTGTACCTGCTAATGCCAAAGCTTCCTATGGCCAGGGACGTGACGCACGTCAGAGAAGTAATTGTAACTATGAATCAAAAAACCCAGGGGAACCGCAGCTGAATGCGCTGGGCAGGAAGGGACTCTGTTGGAAAGTTCTTAAAGTGAAATATTAAACCAGCTAAATCTCACCACTTGCTACATTCTACGGTGGTAGCTAAGATCATAAAATAATTCCTTTTTTAAATAACCAACCAAATTTTTTCTTGTGTAAATGTCCTTCCAGCCATTAAAAACAAAAGAATCATATTTGCTTGTTTGAGCACAATTACTTTCATGAAAGCAAATTATGTCTGAAGTCCTATCTAAGCATTTGATAAGGTTCCTGTCTGCAGCAAAATGCTTTACAGTAGTGTTTTTTGTGGAAGATCACATATTTCCCACAGATGGAAAAGGCATTACTGCCTTCAGTGTTCCCATAGTCCAGCCCTACATGCAGATCACAGGCACATCCATGCTGGCAATGTTTACAGGTAAATTTCTGACCTAGGAATCTGGCCATGCTCAGCTAAGTCTCCTGCACCTATATTTTGTCCATATTCAGAATATAATTCCTCAATGCATCTCCAGCAACAGAATTCTTGTAAGCATTTCCCAAGTTAAACCCAAAAATGCTCCTTCAGATACTCATTTTCTTCTACCCTACAACTTTCTACACCTTACCTATGATGAAGCAGTGGCACACAGCACTATAATGTATAAAACATGTGACTGACACAATACAGAAATGATGATTACATGTGAGTGCAGCTGCAAGGTGCCTTGGAAACATTCCAAAATCATAACCAATCACAAACCCTACTTGGGCAAACAGCAGTTTTCAAGCCACCCACAAAACACAAAGCTCCACTCTAGGTAAGAGGCTGGTGGCCGTGGATCCATCACACTGCCAGGCTCCACACAGAGCCAGCCAAAGCTGTGGATGGCACACAGCTGCCTGCACTGCATTACTGTCCCCAGTGAACATCTACAAGCAAGGTAGAATATTCTCTTTAGTTTGCTTCTCTTCCATGACAGCAACTTTGAGGTCTTCTGCCTACCCACTCCTGGCATTCCCACTGTCCAATTTCACTCTTACAGTCACCACGAAAAGAGCTCTTTATAATCTTTTAATAATGGGATATAAATGGCTTTACCAGCTTAGGCTTCTCAATATAGTGTCTTCACCTAAAACTTGCTATTTCTTTACCTCAGCAAAATACAGACAAACTTGTCAGACAAAATTAGGTGAAGAGCCATTTCAGTTTTATTTCTGGTGATACAGCATGAGCCATGAGGGATTACAGAGTACATCTCAGTGGCTCAAAAAGACATGGCAGGCAGGCATGAAAAGAAACCTTTCATGGCAGAAATAAGGTTTAGCAGTAGTCCTTCATGCTGAACAGAGGCTCAATGGAAAGAACATACTTTTGTTATAAAATATAGGAAGGTCAGGACCTAAGCACAAAATAGCAGAGATATTTCTGACTGAAATGCCTAGAAAACAGAGAAGAGGAAATATCCATGTGGCCTGGATATTTCTAAAGTTGTTTTATTTTATTCAGTAATGTAATAAACATATTTTAATTCTTTTTCCTGACTGAAATGCAATAAATAGAACCGGTGATCTTAGATTGTATTTATTTCTCCTACAGGAGACTTCACTTCCAGCCTAACAACTCATGGAAGAAATTAATATAATTTGTGTAAAATGCTATCCCTAGAAAGGGTATTCACATGGGCTGAACCCAAAAAAACATACTGCTGTCTAAGCAGTGATAGATTTGAGCAGCTGTATAATGCACTGAGATATGTTTGATCACGGACTTCAAGGATGTTATGGCAAAGCTTCAATTAAATACAGTGACTTCATCTCAATCTCAGCCAACTTAGCACTTCCACGTCTTTTATTAGGGGTTTGTGATCTGACATCTGCTAACTAGTTACACTCCACTGGCCCATGGAAGCCAGTTTCTCAGTTCTGAAATGATGTAGGAAATTCTCCAGCTTCAGACCAGAATTAAACTTCCTCACTCCCCACCCCTAAAATATTCCTCGAACAGAATAATAACTTAATATGAAAATTATTGAAAGATGATCAAGTACAGAGGAGCTCATGAAAATGACCTATCTAACTGATCAATCCCTCAACCATGTGGAGCAATATCCCTCCAGTTAAATGGATGGGATAGCTATAACCATAAAATGTTCTGTAGTTCTCAATAAAATTTCCTTAGAATAACTTCTCCTAAACAAGAGATAGATACATAGAATCTGGCACTAGACTAAAGGATAAACCATATAATAGTGTACTAATTTATAAGGTTTGCAAAAAAAAAAAAAAAAGCCCCCAACAAACATTACTGGTTTCTCATAGGATTCTGTGAGCTCTTTTAATGTTTTTGAGAGTTAGTTACTTATTGATTGTGTTAGACACTGATCTTTCATTTTTCTTATTTTCTAGTGACCTTTTGGGTGCCCATTCTTCAGCAGCCAAACCTAAGATGTGCTTTAAATACCAGCAGCTGATGGATCTCCATTTTACTGAAAAATATGGCTCTGAGTTATCAGGGTTACTTGTAACCTTAAAACCCAGAAGCTCTGCTGTTCATTGTTCAGTCAGAGGCAGAATTTAGGGCTAGGTGAAATATAATCCATGGAAAAATCTTTTTCAATAACATGGATACAATTATTGTTGAAATAGTCATATACATGCTTATTACTTACAGAATGTTAGTACGAAAATAGTTGTGTATTATTTCAAATAGGTAGGCACATTTTTTCCTGAGACACCTGCACTGACAAATGAATTCTTACATTTGTGTATTGATTGTTGGATAGTGAACTGAGGTTTAAGTGCTTGCTGGGGTAAGCTGACATGTGAATCTGAGACTTTACATGTGCAACTCATTTATGTGGCCTCAAATTTTCAAGGGAGAATTATTCAGGGAAAAACTGCCTGAAAAACATTCTTCAAGCAATCATTTTAGTTCCTTGGGAATACATAAATGATACCATAATGTTCAGATATTATTGTTCAGATGGCCTAGAATTACTGATCCAACATGTAAGGCTTTACAGCAAAGAGAAGAGTTATTGTCTGTCTGACCTAGAAGCAGAAGCTTCCTTAAACTGAATAGACTTTAAAAATTCTCTTTTACCAAGTTACACAAACACAGATGATTTGGCTTCTGGATACTGAATGACAGCCAAAGAATACTGTACTCAGGGACTTCAGTGTGGGGTGGAGTTAAAGTACACAGAATTCAGCTTTTGCACTGTAGTGGAGCTAGCTCTGCATGGGAAGATGGCCCTGGTGAATTTTGCAGGAACACATAAGGCTTACTTGTACTGAAATTCTGTGAAAGATGTTGCCATTTTGCATGAGTTTTATGGCTGCCTTCAGCTTTTGATCCATATGTCTTAAAAATCCAACAGAAAGGCCAAAAAAGTAACATTTTCATTTCTGAGTGTCTTAAGTGTCTTTGTCCTGGTCAAAACTAAGCAAAAACATAAGTGGTCAGTATTGATCACTGCACATTCATTTGCTATTTAAGTTCCTAATGATATACTACATTTCTAATACTCTACATTGCAACACCTAACTGTGGACAGATTTTTTTAAGACTAGGTATGAGGTACCTTTAAAAATTAAACTAAAAAAAAAATTGTCAGGCTAAATGAGCAAAAGAACTCCACGATAAACAGAACACAGAAGTCCCTGATTCCTCACAGAAAATAATTTGCCTTTTGTGAAACAAAATAAGAAACTGAAAAAGCTTTTCTCATCCCAACTAAGCAGCTAATGCCACTTCAAAAGCTGTATCAAATGTCAGTACACCACATTAATAGGCTGCTTAAAAAGGGACATGGACAAGTTACACAGTTCCTTGTGGTCTTCTCTTGTCAGAATGAAAAAAAGTGTGTCTTCAAAATTTTTGACTGTCTGGCAGAAATAAATGTTAATTATTTATTTCTTTGTTGTGTCCTGCTATGAAACCAAATACAATTTATTTTATGGTTCATAAGCCATTACTCAGCTAAGTTTTCCATCACGGGAGTAACTGAATTTCTTGGGTGTTCTAAGTTACACCAGATTTAATTTTACTGTGAGGTTCTTCAGTGGTAACAAGAATAAAACGTGTTCCTAGCTGCTACTGACAGCACTAAATGTAGGTCAGCTCAGCAGCTGGGGTAGATTTCTATTACTTAATTTATATAAATGGAGCTACTTTACTGAGTGGTCACTTTCTGGTCTTTGAAGAATTGAACCTGACAACAATGACAAGGTGACCAAGTTAATTTCATGCCTTATGACTTTAAAATTGTTTCTGTTCATCTACAACTCATTAAGTTACTGCAGAATTATTTAGAAAAAACTTGCAAATTTTAAAGCTAGGTATTGTTTTTCAAACAACAGTTTGCAAGAAATTACAAAACATTGGAAACACAAATGTTTAAATATCAGACTTCTAAATTTGTGTTGTACTCCCTTTGCTTTTATACTAGCTACAACAAAATGAACAATGTTCATATTTTCCCCTTCCTTTTGTCTTTTCAAAATCTCTCCATACTTTCATTACACAATGGCAAGGTTGCAAAAGTGGGGATTCTTTCACTTTTTCCTATAATTATTTTTCTAAGCTTGGCAAAGATTTCAAAAGTCAAAATAAAAGACAACATATACACAACAGTCCTAGATTACATCCTTCTTTTAATGAAGGAAGAAAGGGAAAACAGAAGTTAAAACTGAAAACACAGGGCTCAAAAAATTATGTACATACTACTGTAGTTTTCCATTTAAAAAATAGAATTAAAAGCAGTATTTATCAAGATATTAAAAAAAAAAGCTTGTACTATTCCATGAAAAAAATGCAATTACTTTTTCAACTACATCTAATTTAGTCGGAATTATTCCTTGTCTATTCCTGTCAGGAAAAATATTCCTGAGTTGCTATGAAAACCAATCACATACACCAACAAAATTGAAAGTTATGTCTATATCAGTGTCAAAATGCAGTGCTAATCCGTGAAGAAGATACTAGTCAGTCAGGTAGTTGATCAAACTGAGTGCTTGATCCCTTCACCATTTGATTTAAGTTCTCCCTTACTTAACTAATGAGAAGACCAAATAATGTTTCCTTAACTTCCACAGAAAGAACTTTTTACCTTCTAGTTGTATATTAAATATTCCTTAATTTATTCTAAGGGCAGCACCTTTATGACTCTTGCTGAATTTTAGGCACTTGCCTCAATTGCACTGCTGGCAATTAGGAAGACACCCATTCTTTGGCTCGAAAATTGGGCACAGCCTGTCTGCCAGGCATTTGAACTTCCAGTGCCAGAAGCCATCATGCCTTTGTTACAGGAATCTGATATAGAACTTCAGTTTGTGACCAGTCTGCAATCAAAGGTTTATACCGGGATTTGTACAAAAGAGAGCTCAGGGAATTTTGACACTTCATCTGCTGTGACACTACATACAGATGTCTCACTTGCATACCATTACAGCTGCATTTTTTTTGTTTGAGCACCACAAGTACCCAAGTGTGTATAAACAAAAATTATATATGTCCTACCCTAAAGGCCTAGTAACAGATAATTTTCGGTGTAAATAATTTCAATCTGTCAAGGTATTAGTAAAGCTGTTGAGGAAAAAAGTATTTATAGTCATCAAATGAGCTGATAATAGAATTACCAAGAAAAGCAAAAGACTCTTCTATCTTTCCAGTAGAGGCCCAAATTGAAGCAACACTACACTTTTTCTTTCTGTCCAGAATTCTGTCATTAAAAATGAGAACTGTATTAAAAGAGGACAGCACTTGCCCTCAGATTCAAATTTAAAAAGCAGTTATTGCTTAGGGCACAGAGCCATCAGCATCTCTGGAACTATTTATACAGATTAGAAGAGGAAGAGTAAGCTGTTATCCACCTCTTCTGCTCAAACATTTATCAAATGATGAGCTAAATGCCTAACAACATACTTGTCTTCCCTGTAGCAGATGTGGGGAAAATTGTTTTCCAAATGCCTGAGTGTGAGCTAGAGAGGAGCTGTCCCATCAGGGTGCCGTAAAGGAGACTGAAGCTTTGTCTGTGGAACTCATTCCACAAAGGAAAACAGTAACATTCTCTACACAGAAATGTTGAGACCTTCACCGGCCATTTCTAAGCACGGCAGCAAAACCTGGTGATGACAGCTCTACATTTTCTGACAGAATGTTGCCCTAAACAAAAATGCTACTTCCTTGAAAGTCAACTACCTCCCAGGAATATTTGTCTTTCCAACAAAATTCCTGTGAAAAACAGACAGGTCTGATCATAAATGTACCTGGTTTTCTTCTAGATTATCTCCTCACTTCCTGGAGGCAAATTACTCAAGACTCCAAAGTCTAAAAACATGTTGCTATCTTTGGGGCTTCAGAACTGCTCAAAAATGGGTTCTCTTATATTAAAAGTGCTTCATAAGGACCATTGTTCAAACCCTTTCTGTACTGCTCCTGTTCTCTCAAAGACTTGTAAAAGCAGCTGAAAAAAAAGTCTTGATTTCCTCAAAACAAAACCTTGGACCTTCTACTCCTAATGAAATGTCACTACCTTATTCCACCATTCTGTTTAAGAATTTTTTGTGCATATGTGTATAATTCAGAAAACTGTGATTCTGGATCTGAATTAAACTAGAATCCTAGCCATTTTCAAAATGACTGAGAGTGCTTAAAATATGTCCCAATACAGTAAAAAACAAATATCCTAATTCATATGTTAAAAAACCTGAAATGTAGCTGTTGTAGAAATCCTTGGGCCTGGAAGACTTCAACTGCAGGCTCTCAGCATACTAAAGACCTCAGAGAGATATAAAAGTTGCCTTCAAAATTTGTTCATGCTTCAGTGCATTATAAATGCCTCTCGTTACTCAAAATAACAATATAGCAGAGGTTTTCAGGCATAAGTCCAGATTGAAGTTGCAATAAAAAGTCAATGTTTGCATAATACTCTGTCAATTCTTGATAAGTGCATTTCTTAGGAATTCTGGACAGTGTGTAGGAACACAAAATGTGCATTGAACTAATCTCATATTTATTTTTAATCATTGTTCAACTATAAAGCTATTTTTTATGTTCAATATATCATAGCTCTTTTCTGTATAGATGATCCTGTCCTGTTTACTTCAGGAAAAGTTATATAGTGCACTCTGTAGGATACAAATTCAATGTGCAGCAAGACAAAAATAAAAGGATCGATACTATCATTTCCCACAGATTTATAAGGATTTAAAAGTAATAGTTCTTTCAAAACTGTATCAGACTTTAATGGCTTAGAGCAAAATGCCTACATATTATTTGAAACCTTGCTGGTTTGTGACTATTGATCCAATGTAATTTTTGTATGTGCTTCTACGAATAATTTATAAATGCCTCAAGCAGTGGCTAGATGCTTCTGATGAAGAAAAATAAGACTGTGAAATATATTTTAAATTGATTGAATGCTGAAGTACAAGGTTAGCTCCAAGTGTGTTCAAAGCCTGGGAATACAAAAATGCAGAAAGTGTTACAGGTATTAATTTCATATATGAAGTTATTAAAAATATGGTAGGAAGAAGTCTAAGTACATTAAGATGTGAATGAGGGGTTTTGAAACCTCTTGCTCTGTGTTTAGGAATGCAAGGGTGAAGTGTTCAGATACGAGTCCCAGGAGAAACCTTCAGTGAGGTAGTGATGAGATCTGCATCTGTGGTGATGACAGCAAAACCTGCCTTCAATGAGCACACTTTATAAAATTAAATACTTCAATAAACCCAAAAGACTCACAGCAGTTTAAGTACTTCTGCACTGGTCAAAACATAGAGGGACAGATTTACCAAACATTGCAAGTGGGACTGCCTGCCCTGTGTCGCTGTTGAGCCAGGAACAAGAACGAAAGACTCTGATTCATCAGAAGGCAAGAAGGGGTTTAACACAAATTCCGCGCCTTTTTATAACGAGACTCGCTGAAGTGAAATGCGATTGGTCCCACTGAAAACATCTCTCATCTCATTGCTGACCCAGGAATAACACTCTTTGAAGGACAACTATTATAAACAACAGCTACAACGAAGAGACAGCAATAGTTTAGAATTCCTTTCTTCTACGTTTCCCAGACCAGTTATCTCTGTTCTTTCTTCAACTGAACTGAGAATATCCACAGCCCGGGCCTAGATACTTTGAGTATATCTGCACTGCACAGTGCTGTTTGATGGGAGATTCTCTGAGCCATTTGGTACCTGGAGCGTATTCTGGTGTTCCTGCATGGCACATACCACAGCCAGCTACCTCTGTCTGACTCCCCACTGGCATTGCTAAACTGCTCTGCTGTGCTGGGGGACCAAATGCTTACTGTCAGGCTGATTTCCATGACATTTGTTCCAGTTTAAGACAAAATGACAGGTGAAAATCAGTTCAGTAACCTAATAACTATGAAATTTTCCTAAGCATCTGATGCAAAACAAGAACCAGGCAGAATTCTCCAAGTGCTGACCTGAACCACTGTTCAGCTGCTGCCTGTGCCTGTGTTTGTTGAACTGCTGCAGTAGCTTTAAGCTGCATTTACACTGCCACAATAGAGTATCACTTGCCCATCTCCACAGCCACCCAATATGATTCTATTCCTTTTTTTCTGGACCCCATTCTAAGGGGAAATACAGGGGTATCATGTTAAGGAAATGCAGGTGCTAACAAGAAGATTATACTTGCTGGTGTCCTGAACATACAGAAGGTGTCAACACAACCTGCTGCAATTGCTTTGTTCCCAGCCTGCCAAAATTTAATGCCGCTTTGTCTTAGAACATGCTGTGTCCTTCATGTGCCAGTGCAACAGAAAGCAACTGAAGGAGCCATCCACCAGGCTTCTTCCCTCCCCACACACTGCATATCACAACTGCCAGAGACCAGAATCCTGCACAACGGGCCCTATCTGCATCTGTAGGTTTCCTTCTAGGAACCTTTCTGAGTGGCAAAATGAGAAGACATTAACAGAGCTGACACACACAGAGTACTTCAACAACACTGATGCAAGTCTGAAGCTGAAAGCCACATGCAGGCCAAGGGATATCAGTCAGCAGTGGGGTGCATCTCAAAATTTCCAAGAATTCCTGTGGTAAACATGCAGCTTGTCATAATCTATGAGCATTTGTGTTGAGTCTAGAGATCCACATGCCAACATCAGGGCCTGGAAGACAAAGGTCTCTGGGTATTTCATCACTGAATCAGAAAATGCATTTTTCAATTGGTAGAAAGCCACCTTCCTGTCATTTCATGTATAAAATTTAAAAAATAATAATAATCAGACCTGTGTAAATACAAGTTGAATCAGGAAACATGGTATTTCAGATCCCAAATGCCTTGGTTTTAATTGTAAATAACACAAGAGTCACACAGGGCTTGGTGCAAGAAGAACTATTACAGAGCAGTTTTTAAAACCCTACCAGTTAAATTGTGTGCAAAGGAAATTTTGACAGGATTTAGCTAGCCAATGAACTTTTTCTACACCCATCAGTCAGAATCACTATTGGCTACCTTCTGTTTGCCAAAAGGATTATGTACTGGTGAAAGAATATGCCAATAATAACAGCTTAAGTAGGGCTAGAAACCATTACTATGCCCTATCTGATGTGCTGAACACACGTTAAAAGACTAATCAACTTACAAACCAGTAAATATTCATCTTTTCAAGGTGCAATATCACACTCATCTAACTGAAGTTTAAAATTAGTTTTCATGTCAGCAACTTTTCCACTAAGGAGATCACAGTTTGACAAGGTCAGGAGCTGTGAATGTGTATAGATTGCCACATATGCCTACCTTATTTGTTTGTTTCTCCTCATGAGCTCTATCTTCTACTCCTGTGACACTCTTTCCTGTGATTTATTGCTTCTACTGTGTTCCAGAAACCTACACTTCTCCCAGGAAACCAGGTTTCTAGATTCTAAACCTCAGAACACAACATTTATCAAATATGGATATAGAACAAAGAATTCTGAATGTAACATCAGGGCAGCTTAGCAGGTATTGGAAAAGCAGCTTTAGAAAAGTGGAAAGGGAAATATTATTTATGTTCAATATTTACTCTTATATAAGCACCTCCTAATATAGCTTCTTTCTACCTTATATTTGCCCTGATAATCACAGTAGAGAAAGAAGTGTGATCAAAGAAGAGCGTTTTGATTTCTCATAAAATTAGGTGTGTTTTGATTTTCTTTTCTTAGATGTAAGGATGCAGTTGAAGAGAAACAGGCTGGCAGCTCACTGGCCAACTCATGCATTGACTGCATGTTTGAAAATAAGATTGGAAAGGGATTACTTTTAGACCCTCAGACAGGAAGAACTGTAATGGAGGGGTCATGTTTCACCTGCACTCTTGTGTACATCCCTCCAGAGAGATCCATCCACCACCTGTAATGCTTGCTCGACCTCCAAGAACACAGGAATTTCTTATCAACAACAGCTGCTTCAGAAAAAGTCCAGAGACAGAGAAGGGGTAACTACTTCTGTGTTCTGAAAAGCTCCCTGTGAACTATTTTCTGGCACTGGTGTGCAGGTAGGACTACCACTCCAACAGTGCTAATCCCACAGCTGCACAGAGGCTGCTGAGGAAAGCAGGGCAGGGCACACTAAATGCTGGTCTCTGCTTAGTGCTTGAAGTAATTTTCTTCTGCCTTTGCAGAAGGGCCAGAGTGTTTCAATTAGCCAGCTTAATGTCCATGATAAGGAAATTTTAAAAGCCATATGCTGCCAAAGTTACCAAGGACAGTCTGCTGCAGCAAGCTGACCAGTGCCATTGATATTTAGGGGTTTGAAGACACCGTGCTTCAGCCCTCATATTATCAACCATGACTATTTGCACAAGTACTCATAATAAAACTCTACCTCCAAATTCACAATAGCAGCCAATAAATTAGTAACATATCTGCATTGTTTCTGGGTCTTTTCTACAAAGCATTGTTCCTACAACCACAGTTGTAAGCCATTCTCACAGAGGCTAACATGAGAGAGAAAACAGGCACAAGTAATTACGGAAAAACATCTGAAAAAAGTGCCAAATGCTATTGCAGTCCAGCATGCCTGTGTGGGAGAAGGTAACAGAGAGGGAGGTGCTGCTGAAGCCATTTTGCCTCAGTTAGGAAAGAATACAGTTAGTGATTGAAAATTTGTACAAATGGGCTTCCATAATGGGAAAACCTGCACTGACCTTAACATTTAGGGACCAGAGCACAGAACTTCAGTGGGGACAGGAAGAAAGAAGAAGAGCTCTAAAAAGGAGGTTCAGTGGAACATTTAGACTTTTTTTTTAATTAGAAGACAGGAAACAGTTTCTCATCCTCCTTTTCTTCTAATCGTGCATTACAACATTAAAGAAATAAGATTTAAAGTTGTACTAATGGTTTTCGTACTTTTTCCTTCTTGTTTTTCATTGTGTCTTCAGTAAAAATATGATATCAATCATACAGTAAGCTTTTCCCTCAGAAGTGCTATTAAACATGGTATGGTTAGGAAACACATATCAGATGCTCTGGTATTTCCACAGAAATAAATACATGCTGAAGTAGTATCACAGAGCATTAGAAGGGATAAACTAATAGTTTAAGCAAGCTTCTGAATGTTTTTTGAGTTTGGGTCTCTTTTCCTCACCTAATCTGTGTCAGTAATATTAACTAAAAACAGATCTACAAATATTTACCATGTAAAGCAGAAACACATGCAAGACCCTTTAGAAAGCTCTGTTCAGCAATCCAATATTTGTTTTATTCAGTTCAACACCGATACACTGGGATCCCTGCCAAGGTTATGCATGTTGTTGAATGAATCCCAAAGTGTCCTTTTCTGCTATGTTTTGAATCCCCATTAGTATAGTTCACTGCAACAATAAACCTCACCCTCTTCTCACCTGTCTGGCTCCCTGGGGAGCAATACACACTTTGCCTAAGAGCCACATCTACACAGAAACACACTGATAATGCATTCCCAGCAGAAGACTGGCAATCATATAATATTAAAAATAATTAACACTAGTTATTTCAGATAGAAACATGATTGCAAACACATATAGCAGATAGGTTGTCTCTTTCAAAACACCAACGAACCCTAGGACTGCTACCAAGATGAGGACCTTGATGCAATTACAATAACCTAGGGGAAACCCAAGGCTTACAAGTTTTCCCAAGTTTCAGAAAATACAGGAGAAACATATTTCATTAGTAGAACTGGATGGTTCTAGTAAGAGTGACTGTACAAGCATATTCATCAGCTCAGAGGCAAATCCTGCATGTCTCATGTAGAAATAAAAGCAGCAGAACTAGTAGAGCTCATCTTTTCAAGATGAGTATGTGTACATCACATAGTCTATCCCACACTCTGCTATTTTCATCACTAAATACACAGTAACTGATGAGCTGCCAAGTAGCCTGTGGGCAAGGATTACCCTCCCCCAGGTCAGGCCATCCAGAAGTCCTAAGGATTCTTGAATGTTACAAATCCTGCAATAGCAAAATAGGTTCATGCTTGTTCCACTCAAAAAATCTACTCAGAGAGGTTTATTTGCCTGCTATAAATAAGAATGTTTTATCCACCCAGTATGTTTCTGTGTTATCATCACTTTTATTAATACATGATGTATAAAAAAACTGCACCTGTTGATATAAAAATTAACTGTCATAAAACGAAGCCACTGCAAAATCTGCTTTCTTCATAATAAAGAGAAACTCCACCCTCACCCACCCTTAACTTGCAACCCTAACTTTTTTTGTTCTTTCATTTGAGAACATAGGAGCTCCGGTACTCTCATGCCCCTTGTGAGTTCACCATCCAATTACCTATCATCACCCAGGAGTGATTCACACCCTGAAGTTAGATTTAGTAGTTTGAAAATTCATTTCCAACAAAGTTCAAATGAAACAGGTCAAAGGGACACATCACTGGTAACTCTGAGAGCACAGATGTTTAGCAGAGACAAGTTTAAATCTCATTCTGGCAATAGTTTAGCCTTTGAACTCACAAAGAGAGGAGTCTGTTTAGCAAGAGAGTATTCATGACAATTTCATTTTCATACATTTGTTTGAGTCAGTAATACTTAAAACAAGAGCAGTGTGGGTTTTTTTTTTTAAGTGAGAAATTACTCTGTAAAAGTAATGTGGAAAATTAGTATTTTGGTCTGTGTGACATGTTCTATTCAGCAAATCAGATAGGGATGAGAGAATTCAGTGATTTTTATCTCTAAAACATTAATACTAATACTCTTCTATACTTCTGTGTCAATACAAGACTTAAGTACCTGCTTTTGCTTCTCAGCTAAAGAAGTAAGTTCAAAACATGCCTTTGTCAGGAGACTGATAGGAAGTTGTAAATAAGAATGCAGAATAAAATATAAGTATTAATCACACTGAATAATTCTACTACGCTAATACTATAAGTCAAAGTGTTGAAGACACCCCTATAAATACACCAAAATTACACTTTACTCTGACATATAACCTATGTTCTACAGACCCTAACCCTAAATGTGTTATAACACCTACTCTCTTCTTGTCTGTTCCTCGATCTGCAGCTAGGGAGCAGGGCTGGGTTTGGGAGGCCTGCATCTCCTACCAGAATATGGCACACAATTCTTTGGGGATTATGCCAGGTCTCTTTGAACGTTATTCCCACCCATCAATTGCAATATTGCAGTGCTAAATTCCTTGTGAACCACATTGAGATCATGTGGAGAAGAGTTATTAAAGATGCACCTTCCAGGACTGATAGCAGTTAACAAAACAAGAGAAGCCAAAATAAAGGGAAAATTTTCCTTGCCAGAGGAAGCATTTAGTGTAAATAAAAAGCATAGTATCCTTCTACAATTGTTCTGCAAGTTTAAAAGGTCTGGTTTGCATAACACAGTGAGTTTGCTATTACCTTTTTTTCTCCAATTTAAAACATATTATAATATCACATACATGAGATAAAAAGTAATGCAAATTTATTTGAAAGTACTTATTTCATAGAAAATTAGAAACAGATTAGCATGTTTCACTTCCCAAAAAAAATCAGGAGAGGATACAGGGCAGGATAGTACCTCTTTCTCCAGCAACATAGCCTGTGGAAAGGGTACAATGTTCATCATGAACTCAGGTTTGAACTGAAGCAGTTAGAGTATTGAAAGATAATATTCTCAGAAAGTAAATTCAAATTCTAAATCACTGAATAGTGGAGGACTACTACTAATAGAAGAAACAGTAATGTCTTATTACTGTAAAATCTGAAAATTGGAACACCTTCCTCACACTTGTATTCAAATATCTACTTTGGTCTCAATCCTACCTAAGAATTTAAAGGATATAAACACATCTTATGCCTTATGCTTCACCTTGTGAATGGCACCTAAGTTCCTTTGTGATTTCAGGCAAAAAATTGAAACATCATTTGGAAAAAGCTAAAGTAGCTTCAATATTTTCTATTTAGTTTTGATTGTAGTCCAAAACTCTCCTCTAATAACAGAAATATTTTCTAGCACCCTGGAAAAGCATTACTCTAGTTTAGGGGATGGGAAAAATGGGAAGGAGACAAGGCAGGTTTGGCAAGTAAGGTTTGGTCAGTTGCTGAATAAAATACCACAAAATTACTAAGGGGACAGAAGTTTTAGCAAGGTCTGCTGGAATAGGACAAGGGATCATTTTAAAATGAAGATAGGTTCCTAAGAATAGGTATAAGGAATACATGTTTCTACAGTGAGGGTGATGAAACACTGGAATAGGTTGCTCAGAGGTGGTAGATGCTCATCCCTGGAAAGATTCAAGGTCAGTCTGGACAGTGCTCTGAGCAACCTGATGTAGTTGAAATGGCCCCACTCTCTGCAGGGATTTTGGACCTTTAAAGGTCCCTTCCAACACAAACTATTCTCTGATTTTGTGCTGTGCTCTGAATGTAAATAACAAATAAGCAGATGGATAACTTAGTGGCCCCAGAGTAAAGTGACCAGTGGATTTTTATCCTAGGATGCAGTGAGATTCCAGGAAGAAATCTTATGAGCTGGAAAGAAGGAGGTTTGATTCAATGCTTTTGAAGATGGAATTGGCTTTCATGAGTAGCTGTTATACAGGAAATTATTTCAATCTGCTACTAACTGCTGTAAACACAGTATTTCTCTTCAGTTTTTTTTTTAATGGCATCAGCTTGGCTGAAAGCGCAGCCAACACTTCTGTGTTGTTTAAGAAGAGGTGGAAGTTAGATATTTTCTAGAGTTTCACCATTTTAGGGGTTAAACATAAGGAAACACAGAGACCTCATGGTAATAGTTAATTTCTGACCAGTACTAATTTAACATGTATCTTATTTCTAATTTAACATGTATCTTATTTCACAAGATGTTAATGTAAACCTGAGAGTGCAATTATGCCCTTTAAAATATTTTTCTTAAAATGAGATACTATTTAAACAAAGGAATACTAAACATCAAAATTAGATTAAGCTGAACTGTTAAAGAGTATTAAGAAAAAATACCAAAAAGCCAGCATAGATCTGATCCAGGGAAAAATGAAGTTCTGTGGCCACCAACCAATAAAAACTCTTTGGACTGTATATTTTTTATGAGTCATCTGGATTCAGAAGAATAATTCTGTTCCTTTGCAGCCCAGATGCTAATTGGAGTCCATTACCACTTTTCTCAACAGGAACACTACAATGCCTTCAGAACAAAAATCAACCTCTTGAAAGTTTCACATTTCACTGTCGCTTTGTAGTGCGGTTTCAAATCCCATTGCATGAAAGGCAAAACCATAAATATTAAAATGGAGCAATAAAACATTTTCATATATTCCATTACAGTCCTGGGAGGCAATGAAAATGCTGACCTTTACTGGTGTCAAGGAAATTTTACACCATACAGCACCTTGCAAGGCCTGCTCCTTTATTTCTGTACACATAGTAGATAACTGTGCAAATCTAGTAGCCAATGGAAATTGGCTGAACATATCAAAATCTCATTAATACATATCATGATAAATAAGAAAAACAGTGAAACCAGACACTCAAAAAAATACTTGTAGTTATGTGAATAAATTATCTGTTCATTGACCTAGTTTCAGTCTAGTAGGGAAATTCAGTCACATCCAAGGGGGAAAAAAAATTAAAATCAGGACTTAAATAAACTCACAACAATTTTTAGCTCCATGGCATGTTTCATCTCATGATTTCTTAATAACATTAATCTTGCACATAATACTTACTCCCTTTTATACAGAAAAAAATTTACAGGCACACTAAGAACAGTGAAAACAGGAAATACATGGCCAGTACCCAGGCCATGACTGAACTACTTCAAGCAAGAATAAAGTTTTCTCAGTTAAATCGTGCTAGGGACTCATTCTCTACCACTGCCTCAGTGAACTGATTCCCCCTTTTCTGAGGGACTAGGAGGCAGGATATACAGAGTCCTACAGAGATGTCATAGAAAACTGTAGGAAAAAAAAAAAAAAAAAAAAAAAACCCCTTACCTTTTTTTAATAAAAAAATCTATTTTTAATTAAAAAAAAAAAAAAAAAAAAACAAAAAAAAACCAGCCAAACAACCCAAACAAATTTCACTGAGGATGATGTAAGGACATGTTACAGAGGTTAGACCAATCACAGTGGTTTGCAGTGCACCATCTCACCATCTCAGTCACAGAACCATCCTTTTCTCATGAAGATATTTTACTTCCTTAGCAAAATAAAACCAGAAAAGAAGCCCACAAAGTCAGAAAACTTTTGACAACAATGGGATTCTAGCACTTGAGAAGGATTCAGCTGTGCTTACCTGTGTGAGTAACCTTAGGGGGACAATCCTACAGGATTACTCACACAGGGCACAGCAAAGTAGTCAGAAAGCAGGAACCTAACATGCCTAACCTGATAAATAAAAAACTCCACACAGTAAGAAATAGACAATAGGAACGATTGTATCTATTGGACAGTAACTGCAGGTCCCTTCAGCTGATGCCCATTAACTAAGTTGACAAAGTATGAATAATGTGTAGTAAAACTATACTGAGAAAACAATGGTTTTACTGGAAACATTTCTGCTTTCCTGCTTTTCTTTTTGTTCTGGTTTTTTGAGGGGGGTGGGTTGTGTGAATTTATAACTTTGTGTCACCCCACAAGACTGAAGTGAGTGCTTTATTTGTGATTTTTGCAAATAAAATTGGTAAGAAGACTGATTGAAAATACAATATTTAATAACACTGGCACTTCTACAAAATAGTATCACCAGTTGAAAGCACTGACCAAAATGTAACTTGATTTTTTTAGAGATATTTACTAGAGAGAGAATTCCCTCTAAATTGGCATTAGTTTTCAAAACTGAAGTTTGAATTTAAAAATAATATAAGTCAGTCTGGGATCATTTTGAAGTCCACTGTTGAAACATCTCTTGTAGGTGAGAAACAGAGAGGGAGGTTTGAGAGAATACTGAAGTATTAGAGGGCAGTTGTTTAAGTTTCATCTATCACTTAATAGATGAAAATTCAGATGTCAACCTAATAGATAAGAAAGAAAACAGGCTGATTAGATAAACAGATCAGTAGATTGTTTAGAGTCAGAGGAGATGAAAACATTTCAATTTATGTTCCCTAAGAGAATTATTTATCTTGGCAAAAGGCTGACAAAAGTTTCTATGTGAACAATATAGAAAACCTGACATAGCTCCAGTTTCAAGAAAAAAAAATAAGACCAAATCTAGAGTCTGTTCAGTTGAAGGCAAAATTATTACTAAATGGCATCAGAACTTCACACCAAGGCCATAAAATGTGAGGAAGTGCCATTATCCAGAGCAGACCTATTCTGGCATGCCATTCACTTCCTGACAAGAGGACTCATCCCATCTAGTTAAAGCCCAAGCACTCAGAGCTGAGTGGGAGCTAATGTTGAAGATGAGAGCTTCAACACCTCTTGAGGGTTTGGTTTTAATATTCAACTGCCTGTCAGGCCCTGGAATCCACATCTCCTTGCCAGAGGCCCAGATCAGTAATACAAGACTGGGTAGGAATCGGAGGTCTGGGAACACCATGGGGCACTGCTCTGGCTAAAACTATGGCCTTCAAACTTGATAAGATGAAAAGGAAAACAGGGTGGTTTAAGTCCCACAAGTCCTTCAGACTGGAAGAAGTTGTAAGAGAATTACTCCAAAAGAAATCTTGCAATAATATTTTAGTGGGAAAGTCAGTGGCTGAAAAAAGGGTGAATTTATATTAATTCAAGCCCTGAACTAAAGAATACAATGTGGGAGATGTGATCAAACTGAAACAAAGTGAATATTTTAAAAAATGAAAAAAATGAATTTTTCTTTCATAACTTCAATATTATGTAAAAAATTGAAGTCCCATTTTTATTTGCAATAATTAATTTTCATTTTAAAAGCAAATTATACTTTCAAAACAAATACTTCAAAGACGCTAACTCAGAAAAAGGCAGAATAAAATACAAAGGCTTTTCTGAAATGGCTTTTTTTTTGGTGGGATGGTGTTTCAATATTCTTATAAACTAGCCATAGGTTCACTGAACTAAATTCTCATGTATTCTTTCATCTTCCTTCTATATCTCTTCCACAAGTGCTTCATATACATCACTGCAGTCCATATGGCACTAAATAGGGAAGTTTACGTGACAAAACTGAGTCAGCAGAGTCCCAGAGGCATTAGAGAAGCATTTCAGCTGAAAAGCTTGCTGGATACTAACAGGTAACATGATGGCAGAAACAAGACACACAAAGAAGGAATTTACTTATGAATGGAGAAAGATTTTACTGGAAACCCCAGCCCAATCTGTCATTTTAAGACTGGCAGTGGTCTAGAGATGGGGTGGGTGGAAATCATACCTTCACTGAGATTAGCAGTAGAACTCTGTTTGACTTGAATGACTCCAGAATGATGCCTACATCCCTTAGCACAGACCTTGTTACACATGCTCTCCTATGATGCTGTCATTTCAATGTAATCGCACTTCAGAGGCGTTTTCCACGACAACGTACGTCAGAATACAAACTGTAAATTAATGTAATCCAAGCCTTCACTGCTGACAGTAAATGACTCAAGTTTTTTCCCAAAGCAGAGTTTTTATCCTGAAAACAAAGATTAACTTCTGACCTTTATAATTAATCAGCCTTTAAAATTGTGGTAATACAAGGCACCCTTAAGAAAACACATTTCTTTCATCTCTGCATGCTAGTGTTACATAGCTTTTCCTGGACAAATTGGCAACTTCTGACTCACTCATATTTATGAGAAAGACTCTGAGTAGGCAACTTCTAGCACTGGTTCTCAGCATTATATTTCCTCCTCTATGAAAATAAGGAAGTATATTACGTAAGAAAACAACAAAAGGGGAATAACTTATTGCCCTTTTGGGTAGTCTGGGATATTTACAAATCTACATCCTTGCTGACACAGTAAAAATACAATCTAGTAATCTTGAGAGACTTACTGTCCCCAGGGCAACACTGTTTTTAATTCTTTTATTGTTATTTATCTAGTCATGGGAGAACCGCAGACTGGAAGGACTCACTTCATTTAATTCATGTTCCAACCATAAATGAGCAGATAAAATTTACAGTGAGACTTCTGAAACATTTGCTTCATTTTTTGGAGGCCTGTCAACTGTTGTATATGCAACAGCAGTACCGAAAAGACACAGATGTCATCTTGTTTCCTGCAAGTTCTTCCATTTGTTAAAAGGAATATTCCCCCTGTTTCTGTGCTGCAGGAGCACTTTCATTCCCAGCCAAAGAGCTCCAGGTAGTGCTCAGCACCTTCTCTGGCTGCAGGGTTCTCACAGCAGAAGGTTCCCTCAGTCTGTTAGTCGCCATGCAGCAACAGTGACTAGCATTTTGCAAACATCTTCAGGAAGTGGATATTCAAACCAGGAGATTTTATTTGAAACCAAACAAAGCAAACTAAGCCATCCCCAACCCTTGCCAATCCTAGACATCATAGTTAAAAATCTAGAAACCACGAAACTGATAAAAAGCCAGGAGACAGTAAAGACAATATAACAATTTTACAGTAAAACACTTGGTTTTTTAAAGCAAGCAGGATCATTCTGGAGGGGCTGTGACATGTTCAAAATCAAAATCCTGTTTCCTTGAAAAGTGGCAAAAAGACAGAAGTCCCACTGATGGTCCAAGCCCCTGTCTTTCTGGCTACTTGCACTATTATTCACTCAGTTACTATATCTGAGTTTGTTCATCTAAGTCACTGTTATAACACTTGTGAGATGAAAAGGTCAGTGTGAGTCATGAACATCTTTTAAAGTGTGGTTAGAGTTTCAGACAAAAAATGTTGCACAAGTCTTGTCTTTATTTTAGAAGCCCCAAAAGGGCAACAAGCTGCCATAATACTAGCAACAATTATTTCACTTTTGTTCATTTCAGTGATAACAGTTTTCATCTGCAGGACCGAATCTCTGATGTGTGCTTGCTTTTATAGACTTTAGATTAGAATTTCATTTTTAACTTTACAGCTGTGCATTGAATAAAACACTTATTAACTTAGTCCTTTATTAAATTTTTTTAAAAATGACAATCCTGGATAAAAGAAAACACGCCCTTTCCCTTTAGAATTGGCCACTCCTAACTATTTTTGAGCAAAACCAAATACAGTACAAATGCTTTCCCAGACAACTGAATTTCCCTAACTCCAAACCAATGGAATTACAATGCCCTTTTCTATTTAGACAGTGATAGCCTAGAAATACCTGAAATAAGCAGAATTGCTCATTATCATATCACAGATATGATGCTAAACTTTTGTTGCTTGTGCTCCAAATGCACACAAAGCAAATTCACAGTTTTGCAAGGAGAAGCACAGCTCACTCATATCCTCCTGACTCAGAAATTATGTAGGTGATTTCCATGCTATTATTAAGCACAATGAATTTACTAAATCTTAATTGGCTGTTATGAAAAAGTACTGATAAACCAAGATATCAAATTCGGATCACGTTTTTAATTTCCTTCAAAATTTAAAGTATTCAAACCACTAAGGATACAATGGCTATTCACAAACTTGGCCTTAGGAGAAATACTTCTACCTTTACTACTTAGAAATTTATTCCTATATGAATAAAACTATCTGACATTTCAGAGGCGCCTCTGACCACACCTGTAGTTTTATAGAATTACTCTATATACCACAAATAAGAGCTGATCCGGCCGTGAAGGAAAAAAAAAACCCAAAACAAATCAACCCCAAAAAAAGAAACCTGCTATTTACACCACTGGTAAATGAATAGGGGACCCCTTTGACAGTTTTATATAGGCTCTGTTAAAGATCTTCACTCAGCAAATTTCCCAGCAAATAAAGGCACAACCTAAAAATAACAGATGATAAACTTGAGAAACGTTGTGCTCTCAAATTAATCCATATTCCCAGTAAGATATATTCAAATGTAATTCAAACTCACGAAGATATATTCAAACATATCCATAACCCACTTTTTATTGATATCTTTTAAAGGAAATTAAAATATTTTTCTTATGCTTCTTATGTTTATGCAGCTACAGTACTTGTTATGTCCAACTTACTTGGAAAAGGTGAACAGTGCCAGAACAAAAATATCTTTAAAAAACCTCACAAGATTTTGAAATGCCATATTAGAAATATAATTTCTGAGCTTTTCTTGCCCAAATAGATTGGACATTAAGACCTAGCAATGTTAACATGTAGAACTCACTGCTTGATATTAAATATATGCATATTTTTTTTCACAAGCAAGAGAACAAAAATATATTTATCTAAAAAAAAACCACAAAAAAACCCTCTGGCTTTAATTTCCTTCCATTTACTTTAAGTGTCTTTTCAAAAATTGTTTCTATTCCCCCTTTATAGATTAATAAGACTAATCTTAATAATAAGATTTGGATTTCCTGAATAAAGAGTGAACCTACATATTTCCTTATTTATACCTCAGGCACAGTCAGCATAATATCAAGATGTCTGGCCCTTAAAATAGTTTTTATATAGTATTCTTTTTCCTAAGAGCAACTCCAAGTTATCCATAAGTTTTCTTATATTCAAAACAAATTAATTAATAAGAGAGAAGTCCTGGAAATAATCAGAAGCTATAATATTAAGAATTAATGAAATACATGTAGAATTGGTTTCATAGAAAGAGTTAGAGTCGGTCATTATCACACATTCATCAGTTTTTAATCATTATAATTCATAATAATTCATTTTAGTATGCCTACAATGTAAAACATAAAATAAGTAGAAGAGTTCAGGGTCAGAACTTGCTGTATAAGACCACCAAGTCAAAAATATGTTGAGCAATCTTACCTCAAAAGTGTTAAATGTAAAGAACATTGACTTCTGAAATTATGACAATTAATAAGTTCCCAAAATACAAAGTATAAAAGATTGATTTACTTAATGCACATCCAGTTGTTCAAAGATGCCTGTAGATGGATGCATTTACTCATTTATCAAAACCTTTGAAAATATTGCCTTTTTCCTTCAGTTTATTTTCACTTCTCTAAGTTATGCCATGTTATTATTGCTAAGAAATACCACAACTGAGTCCTGTTCAGAGAATTAGGTGGATGAGGAAAACTCACAATGAACCTGATGACAAAAATCTCAGTAGCATAACAAATAGGATATTCTCACTTTTGCTCTGGCACTCTTCATGCAGCTGTGTTGATCTAACTGACACCTAGGTGTGTCTACAAATACCCTTAGATTTGACCATTGCCTTTACTTCTTAAGGTATTTCTTCAGCATTCTTCTGCTTTCCTGGTCCTCAGAACCAAATGTCTTCACGTAGCTGTTATCACATTAATTATACAGAAATGAATACCATCACTGCAGCTAAATAAATCTCCTATCTCCTCTTATCACAGGCCACAGGTCAAAGTTCAAGCCATATACAGGCACTCATCTCTACGTTCTATCACAAATTTTTCTTTCACTGAAAAATTTATGCTGACTTGCATTTTTCCAGACTAACTCCACCACCTCTAGACTAGCAAGAAAATGTTAAATTTTCCAGATCTCATTGTATAATTCCCAAGTGCTCCAGGTTTTTTGCCAGTAAAAGCACCTAATTTTCTTACTGCCTCAGTAAGAAAACTACTGCCCAGATCGTCACTAGTTTCACTGACTGCCCAGTAATAAATAAACTTTCATCAACATTGTAGATTTATAGGTTGCTTCAACTTATAGATGGCATTAGTAAACACAGATTTTTCCTTTGTTAAGCATTTTTCTCTCTCTTGTTTCTGTTTTTTGTAATACTTGGAGAAGTATGTGGTGGTGTCATGTACTGCTACACACAGGTAAGCAGCTGCGTATTCACAGGTCTTATATTCAAATTAGCACACTGAAAACATCCAGATTGTAAAACATGTGAGCTGGCTGTTCAGGTCACTAGCTCCCACTGCAACTAATTCTCTCTCACAAGAAATATGTGCTGGGCATGGAAAAGAGATTGGGAAAGTGCTAGATGAATGAATGATTTAAAAAAATTAAAAACTAAAATCAATAACCAAAAACAAACAAAAAAAATCAAAGCTTTTTTTTCTGCTACCTGTCTGAATCCATTCTGAGTAAGATGGAACAACCTGACTGATTGGAATGCAACAACCTGTAAAGCCTCTTCCAACCAACAGAAACCCCTAACCTGAAAAAGTTGCATTTAATCTGGATGAAGGCGTGTTTTAATGTTGAAGTATTTTCTTTAGCTGGCAGCCATATAATTGCATGTTGCTATGAATATTTTTGTACAGAAAAGTTAGACTTTGTCTGAAGAATAAAACTGGGCCTCTCCTTCTGTGTAGGTTCAATTTCCACAAATCAATATAGCTAGTTCAGCAAGAAGTAGAAGTAATTAAAATCCAAATCCTGATCCTTTCCTTTACCTCTCCTCCCCTCCTCATTCCCCCCACTGAAAAAAAAAAAATCAGGCAGTTATGTTTCTACTTTCCAGATGTGAGCAACTGGATTAAATTCTATGGAGAGCTTTTAAAAAATCATAACAAGTCAATGGGTCACGGTCTTCACAGCATAAAGGAAAAAAAAAGTTAAGGCCTCATTGCTGAGACAAAGCAACATGGCTGCAGCAGCTGCAAGGTCACAGAGATTGAAACAGAACCATGGAAAAGAAACCACAGCCACGAGAACGACAGCAGAAATTACTTGTAATTTTTTTTTCCAACATAGCGACGGAAGAACTGCATTCTTCTCTATAGCAAAGCTGGCTCGATCCCTATACCAGCGAAATTGTTTCTCTGGTTTGGGAATGAAAAGGTTTTCCCACCTCTGTGAAGAGTTTTCGATATTTGAGTCAAGATCATTAAGAAGATTTGACAGAGCAAATAATACTCTCTGAAACTTATGAAGGTTATTTGTTGTGACAGTTATTCATGTTGAAAATAAAAGCGCAGGGATGAAAGAACAAGATAGACAGCACAGGAGATGTTACCCAGAAATTTCAAAAGCAGTTTTCCCTCACCAGCTTGGACTCTTCCTGCGAGTTCTGTGAAAGGTAGCAAGATGAAAAAAGCCTGTGCTCTCAGCAGAAAAGTCTGATCCTTCTCCCCTCACTTCTTTTGAAGAGGCTAGATAAAGCTAAGGCATGAGCAGCAGCCTTAAGGTCCAGCCAGAGTAACACTGCATGAACACCACAAAAAGCTTTGGAAAAGGTATTCAAAGAGAAAGCATGAACTCATTTAACATTTTTGACTTGGGCTTTCTGTGAACAGTCTTAAAAATAAAATTGCTCATTTTATCCATAGAGATGCCTTTGATAAATTCTAGATTTCTTTACATGACAAAGTATATAAATAATGCTGTTTTATAAGTAAACCAGCATATATGAACAAATCTAAATGCATTTTTTTCAAGAAAAATCAGTTGACTTGCCAAAATCTACGTTCCAATACGTTCAATTGTTCTACTTTTTATACAGTGTCTGAGACTTAAAAACAAGAAAGACATTTCATAAGCCCTTTCATTGTCTTGTACTAAATAAAGATAAGAAACAAAATGCACCACTGAGTAACTGGTCCTTTTTTACATTCTTGGGTTTCTTAAGGAACTTTATATGCTTAAATTCGCATGAAAGTATAAAGGTACAAAAAGGTACCAAAAGTATACTTTTCTTTATCCAGAATTGTATCTTTCTAATAAGATACAAAATTAGAGTAACAAATCACACTGGCTTTGAGTAATATTTTGCTATATATTAACTTGCATTCAGTGCACAAAGAAATAAATGTTTCTCAAATGTACTTGCTGTTTCTGCAATGAAATTCTGTAATTACATAACCCAATATGGTTATGGTTTCTAGCAATAAGAATTTAATGTAAAAAATTTACACTTCACATCAATTAACTGTTGGACTTGACCACATTAGTGGTCTTTTCTAATCTAAAGGATGCTATGATCCTATAATAATTAATCCTGTTGAAAAGATAGATATATATATATATATATAACAGCAACATTACTTGATAGTGAGCACTTCAGTTTTTAAGAAGGCTGCAGGATGAAATGGCTAAAACCATAATCATTTCAACATGTTCTTTCCACTGGGCTTTTCCTGTTTGAGGAGCGAGTTCTTCTCTTACAGGTAGAGAAGACGAGATTTCTCTTACAGACGAGAAATTTTGTCTTTTGTGACTTTGCATTTAAAATGTGAAAGGCTTTCTTATGATTATGATAAGAAGGCTTTCTTATTATTTCTCTAGGAGATAGAAATCACCTACTGAGCTTTTGAATTCTTAAACTGAAATTCAAGTTTTAAGTTAGTTACCCACATTCAAGGCCAGATCTATCTGTACATGGGTCACAACTCACTGCCAGCAGTCCGACTCACTAGTATTTTATGCCTCTGTCATCATCTAAGGACTCATCATCATTATTTTTTAATTGCATTTCCAAAATATAGTATACCTAGTAATTTTGCTATGTGCTCAGCTCCATTAGCATGCTCATTCCTCAGAAATCTTAGATCCTGTAAAACTGGCAAAGCTGGTTTACAGAAAACCAGTAGCAATGGTACTAAATGAAAATATTTCACAGTCCATTACAGTGTTATTTTCAGAAGCATTTGATTCTTGACTGAGCAACTTCTTCTTGCTATGCATCATTCATACTTAGCCATTAAGATGTTCAAATTTCTCCAGGATACAAGGTCAGGAAAAGTGGCATGTAGCAATGTGATATGCAAGCTGAGCCTCAAGCAAGGGATGGAAATAAAGCAACACTTAATATTTATTCACATTTTCATGGTATAACAAATGTGAACTGCATGTATTTCCTGGCAGGTAATTTAAGTGGAGACAGCTCTGGGGCAAAGTAGAGCATCCTACTGCAGAGTCACATACAACTCTTCTAATGTAGGAGCTCAGTCTTTAACCTCCTCTGACTTAAGCTGGCTTATCTTTTAAAAACTCAGCCAAGAAATATGATAATGAGATACAACAGCAACTCTTTTAATTGTAAGGGTTGTACTCGGTTACATTTTTTGGATTTACTACTTAAAATTAGAAGGAAACCTGAGCATGATCCAACAGCACCTATGCAACTCTAACAACTTAAGTGCTTAGCCCACTTAGTTCACTGAAACCAGAGGATAAAGAAACATAATTTTTACTTCTTAATAGAAATTGAACGGAGATTAGGGAAATATATCCCCAATGGAGAGTCATTCCCAAATAATGTCAAGATCATGAGAAAAAACAATAGTTTTCTGGCAGAAACCTTGCTCATAACACAATCCATGTGTACAGAGCATTTGTTTAGAGATTTTTGAACAATCAGCTTTGATTTAAAAATATGAGTAAATGTCAGTTCTGTGTGAGACACATAGGTTAGTGTTTTACCCTCTGGAAAAAATTCAAAGTCAAATAAGACTAGAATTCAATCTGTAAACTAAACATTTTTTGTTCAATGTAAAGGTAACAGCCAGTCTTCCATCACCACCTTCGTCATCCTTTAATTTTAGCAAGGTGTAGTCTGAGAATAATTCAATAATACAGAAAATTATACTGGTCTGCTATTTTGGTTTACTTTCTAAATTTCTGAATTACCCTTCAAATACTGTATTTTCAGGAGCAGCTTTACAGGGGTTGTGTCACTTGGAATTGAATTCAGGTCTAGCACTAGCAAGTAAATACCACACACATCAGTTTAAGAATAAGTTTGGGGTCAAATTTCAATTTGATGTGGATGCTAATCTTTAAATCAACCTCATGCTAAGTCACTGCAAAAAAAACAGAATTGCTCTTGCCTTGTTTCCATATTAATACCTTCTCTCACTGATGACTTACTCTTGAATCCCATGCTAAAAATCTTTTGTTTACATTTATGCTTTTCCTTTTTTTGAATTAACTTTTCACCTGCTTTCTGCATATTACATAGTGGAGTTAAGCTAAAATGTTATTCCATTTCGGCATTTTTATTAAGAGACCTGAAAATGTCATGTGAGATTGTGAACACTTGTGGTTGGGCTCTGGCAGATGTTTTTAGATCTCAGACCAGAAAACTCATTGGAAGGTCGTCAACAGAACTAACAATTTTAAAGCAATTTGCTTCCATATGTCTGATGCAGGGAAACTTTATGACAATGTTGGATAGTTAATCTTTCTTGACTCTTGATCATCAGCAGAAAGTTCTGACTGCAGATCAGTGAAGCTCAAACTTACATTAAGCTGACCAGCAGCAGGGTAGAGCTGAACCAGTAGCACAAAGAGAGGCTCTTCTTACTTTCAGCTCTGTGAGGAATCAGCTGGAGTCTTTCCTTTGACTCTTGATTGCTCTCTTCAAAGAGGTAAAGAATATTTACCACTTTCTTGACAAAACTCTAAGATTGACAATACCTATAGCAAGTGCTTAGGATCCAGAAATCCACTGACAGAAATAACACTGGAGAAGTATAAAGAGATGCTTTAATTTTCTTTCCTACTTAAATAATTATTTTTATAGACCTTCTTACAGCTCACAAGATACTTGTCAGTGTCTCAAGGTACTGAAGTTTTAGAGTTTGGTGTCTAATAGTGCTGCTAATCAGTGTTAAACTGAATTTCTGGTGCACTGGGGTTTGACCTTTCATGACAAGATCTTCCAGCTGAGTACAGATTAGATGATAGGCTAGGAATCAAACTTCAGAGTTATATCAACAGCATCAATCTCAGATTTTTCTCAAAGGTGGCATACAAATTATATAGAAGATACTTGATTATACACATCTGAAACAGAAATTTTCTGAAACAAAACGGTGTCTAACAGCCTGCTGGTAAAGGCACATGCCTTAAACAATGTCAAGAATGTCAGGAAAATTTTGAGTTTCCACTAGGGTTAATTTGATTTAAAATGGTTGCCTTGGATTTAGTTATCCAATAGCTACCACCAGTAGATGCATGAATGTCAAGTGGAATGGAAAGATCTTTTAATAAGAGTGTTTTGGGTAAGTCCTCTTCTTCAGGCAGAGTTACTCTGCTCACTGTCAGCTCTCCAGCAAGAGAAAAATGTCCTTGCTTTAACTTTGGGCAGTCAGCTATTTTCCCTGTACTCAGTAGACAGCTGGATCACAGCGCTGAAGAAAGGGAAGGAAAAGGTCCATTGGCAACAACTATAATCTATCAGAACAGTGAGAGCTCTCACTGGGGAAATGGAAGGCAGCCATCAGCACCAAACTACACAATATCAGCTAGATCTGCAACTTGACTTTAGCACCAAGCACAGAGGTTGTACTTCCTATCAACAGTTAGGCAGATAAAAAGGATGAGGGAAAATAGCAAGCATATGTCTTAGCAAATACAATGTGATCACATTTCTGCTAAGTGTCTGGGTGGAAAGCTGGGACTGAGAGAATTTCACAAGAACATTCAGAGACTGCTTCTGTTCCAGCTTTTCCAGCTCTTTGCTTCCAGCTCTCCAGTTATACTTCTTTTCCTTTTCCTATTTTTCATTCATCACCATTTTTTTTGTTGCTAGTCAAAAGTAGTTTGTTTTGCTTGGTGCTTTTTTCAACAAAATAATAAGGAAGAAAAAAAGGCTGAACAGAAATTTTCCCAAGTATTTTAAGAAATTATAAGCAGCTCCAGTCATTTCCTGACTGATATTCAAATGAGTACAGCTAGTCTTCCCTCAGATGTCAATCTTTCCAATTTCATGCATCCTTGCTGTAAACCACCATCCCAAATAAATAATAAATGAATACATTTGCCATCAGGAAGAATAAGTGGTATCATCCTGAGCTATGAAAACTGTAGAAAGAATAAGTAAAACACAACACTACAGAAATACTTCGTGTCCTTAATATCAACATCTATAAGATGACGTTAATTTGTGGCAATTTTAGAACAATGAGAAAAATTAGAAATGGTGTGGGGAAACTGATACATTTTGCTGTTTAGAAATAGCTAGCTTATTGAAGTAAACGTATGTTCTTCAAGAGAAAGTATGCAACTACTCCTGGTAGAAACAGAACTCTTCATAAATCCAAAGACAGGACAAAATTCAGTTCCAAACTTGAAAATCTCTAATATGGTAATTTTAAAATTGATTCATTACAGAGTTAAAATCTTCTATTCTTCAGACCTCTATGCATCTCAGCTAGCAGTCTTTTTCCTCTAACACTTGGATATAATTAGAGTCCTAAAAGGACTGGGCACCTTGGGGCATCTGCTCTGTGTCCACAGTTATTAGGGTCACTTATCCACAAACAATAGACTCCAACTACAACAGAAACACAGAGCCAAAGTGAGCTCTGCACTAACGTTATGATTCTATTTGTGTGATAATAATACATAATCACAGCAATGGGAACCTTAAAAAATACCTCCACATTATCCATTTCTGTTTTCTTCTACTAATGTCAACCATCACAGTCATTCATTCCTAATTCAATATTACTCCCAGAGTTGTGTTTCATAGGCAAGAAGGGCAAAATCAATCAAAAACTCTCAAGGGTCTAGGAAGTCCCTTCTACTGAAATACAAAAGAACCAACGTTTTCATATTTGATATTAGAAAAATTATTAACTTATCTTACTCTGAGATCTTAGGTGTTCCAGTTACTTGCAATGTAGGCATATTATACGAGTGTATAATATCATACACGGTAATATCTTTGAAATTAAATTAGCTGATATAAGGTCTTTAATATTTCTGTGGAAGTTTGTGCAACAAAAAAGAATTCCCTAAAATTAGGAAAAAAGCATCTGGGAAAAAAGAATTATATTCACCCTAGATAAGGGAAAAGAGAAAGAATATTGTCCTGATCTTCCTGGTTATACTCCAAAATCACTGTAAATTTATTGCAGTTTCCCATCCCTTCTTGGTACTAAAACACTACTGATGCTTTTTATTTCTCCAACACTCTTTCCTTCTCATTGCCCTTTTAGCCTTGCTAATAGGCTGTAATTACTCAGGTGAGTTTTAATCTTGTCAAGTATAGCCATGGTCTGGTTGCAAAACAAAAGCAAAGCAATGTTAGGTAAGTGGAAATTAAATGTTTTCCACCCACTAACTGATAAAGAACAATAGCCCTGTGCTAATCGCAGCCAGTTGTGTGATTTACAATCCCCACAAACAATCTTGTTAGGGCATTTTTGTTGTGTGTCTTTTGGGGGTTTTGGTCGATTTCCTTCTATTCTTTTTGCACTCCCAATCTGTATACCTAGCTCTTGAGAATAAATGGTAAAATCTGAAAGCAAACAGCCCCATACAGAATGTCCTTGCTGTACCTATCCTTCCTGCCAAGAGCACTTAAACACAAAGCACAGTACCTGCAACAATCTTCTTCTTATTTAAAAAAGTATATGGAATGATGTTAGCTGAAAATTGGCCAGAATAAATACTTGATTTAGTGACTGTTTGTTTTCCTTTCTAAACATCCAAACTAAATACAAGTTTGAAAATAATTGTTTTGTTGATAACATACAAATAATAAAATTCCTCTTCTGTTAAAAAAAAAATTGTACATTCTGTGGGAAAAGTTTCTGACTCTTAACAATAACAATCCCTTTTTATATTTTTTATATAACTATCTGGGGAGTTTCACTCTAAAAACTTAGAATTAAATAATTTCCATCTTGCTCCAGTGCAGATAGTAGTATTAGCAAAAGCTTCAGGTGAATTCCTTTAGGCACACACATATGGATTCACCATATCATCAGAAAAAAAGAATAAAAATCTGCATGTTTAAAGAGTCACATAACATGATAATGTCCCCCTTGTATGAGATCTACAATATGTCTGACAGCCCTCCAGATTTTTCAATGCAATTCTGTAGCTTGGAATTACAGTATCAAGGCTTGACTTCACATGGGATCTCAAAAAGTGTTTTATAAGTACAGCATGCATCTCAACTTTTTATAGGCAAAAGTTTAAAGACATTATAAACAAGTAAACTCCAATTGTTTATAGATTCCATTCCTATGAATTTAATAATATTTTTAAACCATTTATGATCATCAGTAGACACAACCTTTTGAATTTTGACTGCTTTACAGATGGTTTCCTCCTAAATTGAAGAGGTCAAGCTGTCCCCAGTTATATCACTCGTTATCCCACAGACTTTTCAACTTCTCATATGGAAATCAGGCTCTGTTCATTTCTTAAAGCAGTGTTGCCCTCAGGCCATATCTGAGATATGAAGCACTGTCAGAAAAACCATCTCAAGCACGGCCCTGTGATAGCCCTGGCCCTTGCCATGGCTGCCCTTTTGTTTCCACTGCTCTGTAGAGCTTAAGTGCAGCTAGCTGTGACTCAGTTGTGCACAGCAGCCACAGCTGAGCCTGCACAGTGAACCAGATGAGTAACCTCAGAACAGAATTTATTAAATAACCCCTATTAAATCTTTTTCACCCCGAGGTGCTTCACTACACAGCTCTACAAACAAGTGTGTCGGCACTGCTGAAGAGGCAACAACACAGGAGGGTTGTGGACTTCAATGAGGTAATAGATATTAGCCTAGCTCATATTGCATCTGATACCTCTGATCACCAAAATGTGTGTGATGACCTGTCTGGAGAAGTAAATGGATAGCTAAATACCAGAAGGGCAGAGGATAAGAAGTCAAATCTGTGAGGAGGAGGATAAAAAGGCAAAGACATTGACAAGAAGAAATAGGGAAGAAGAAACAAGACACATAACACAAGATTTTTTTCTCCTTTTGCGGCAAAAGAGCATCCCTTAGCACATGTGTGTGTCATGCTCGTACATGAAAAGTCACATCAGCCTCTAGATTTACAGAATTCAAGTGAGACATGCTTAAGAACACTCTTGAAAAAAAGTCACAGCTAGCACCTGTGTTAAGAAGATGGAACAAAATGTTATGCTCCCTTTTTTTCCTAAATTGGCTCCTAAGGAAATTACACATGCATTTTACATTAAACTGTTTTATTTCTTAAAAGCTCAGTGTTTGAAGCAGTAATAGAAAGTTCACAGTTCCTGCTTTGAGGAGGAATTTTCTTAGGAAAAAAAAGGAGATACAGTGTAGTGGTTTTTCTGTAATAAAGGTAGTATCCCCCACTAGCCTGTAATGCTGTAATGTATTATTGAACACTTATAGGTACTGTTGATGGAATGTACTACAATAATAGCATAGCTGGAAAAAGACTTCTACGTCTTTTTCAGGATAATTTATTCCATATTGGGCCAACTGGAAAGCTTTTCAAAGACTGTCAGCACCACTAGCTCTTTTCTGTTGAGGCAAAAGCAAGAGTATTGGATGTGTATTGATTTGATGTTATTCTGAGACTGCATAAAGATTTGGAAGCTGGACAGAACTAGATATGTGATTGTACCAGGAAAAAAAAAAAACAAACAAAAACCACAACCAAAAAAACCCTAAAAAACTCCTCATCTACACCAAAGCATGTACTGCAGAAAGCTTATCCAGTTCTGAAGGCAACTTGATAGGGGCTTTCTTATCAGCATATTGATTTTGTTCATCCTCTTGTTTCTATATCCAAATGAAAGATCCATTGATGCTCAAAAACAAACAGAAAAAAACCCAAATTAATAAGAACCTGATATTATTTGTATTTTATGCATATTTATTTGATATGCAGTCTATTCAGAGATTGTAAATTTACAGCACAGAGGTAATCACTGTTGGAATTCACTTACAAAGAATATTTTCCAAGAATATCTTTTTCCAGGCAATTGTAGTTGCCTCATACACATTATAATCCTGCAATGTTTAATTATTGATATGCTTAGGCTCAGTTAACAGCATGTTGTGGTTGTATACATTAACCTCACCTAGATGTGTATATGAAGGATTGTTTTCAATATATTGGTTTTCAATTATGAGTTTCAGAGGATGGAGGCCCTTTGCACTGAACATACACACTTCATAAAGAAATTATGCTGTTGAATAATAAGACCTTGAAGAGTTTACTCTTAACCTGAAGTATTTTGCAGATCTGTTTTATAACACATCCATACAAAAAGCTGTAACCCCAGCTGAGCTGACAGCAAAGTGAAAGTCCTGTCTGAATGATTCCAGTAACCAAGCACAGCCTCTCACATCAGCGTTCCCTGAAAGAGAGGATACCTTCAGGCACTGACAAATCATCAGGCCTTCCTTCCTTCCAGTCACAGTAACCTGCAAGTTGGTCCAATATCTAAGATGAAGACAGGTCTGCAGACATTACTTTTATATACAAAGAAAGGACAGACTCCTAGTAATGTAATGGGAAATACACCAAAACCTTCCACCAAAAATTTAGAGATAAGCACAAAAGAAAATCTGGATCTGAATGAAATCCCTGGAAGGCTCCAAGAAAGAATTTGGCTATAAAAGCAAGCACATTTCACATTTTCCAGGGAGTGGGATACTTCTGTGGAAAGTAATCACAGAATAAGAGAGACTTGCAACCCTAAACAGCCAGAAAGCAGCTAGCAGATAACCAGACCTCCTGAGACATCTTTTTGGTTTCATCTGTCACCAAGCAGATCATAATGGGTGGGGTTTCCTTTCACTTTGTTACCTATTTTTGAACTATATTTTTAGTATACATAAGGCAATAATGTACTTTTATTGTATTTTATCTTATAGTAGGCTGCCATAATATCCAAACAAGTAGTTTGCATCAAGCTATTCTTCACTCAGAATGAAGTGAGTCTACAAAGGTAGGTTTCCAAATACCTCAAGATGTTCCCTGCTCCCCAGTACGTTCTTTTTCTTCTGGCATTGAAAGAATACAGACCTGTTTGAGAGCAGTTTCTTCCAAGACAGAGAATGAAGAAAAATAGCAAGAGAGAGGCATGTTTAACTTCTCAAAATCTCAAGAGAGGTGGAAGTAGACCAGATACTTTTTCAGAGAAATTCATGCGACTATTAATATTGCTTCAGAAAGCAAATCTTACTATAATAAATACCTGTCAGGATTTCGATCATTATTTTATCTTTGAAAAGCCACCATCATCACATGCTTTTCATTTTTATTTGATCCACAGTGTAGAATCTGGCCCGTATTAGAAAGACTGGGTTTTATTATTGACAGACAAATGAGCTGTCAGGAAATTCTCAGTCCTATCAGAAATGACATCTTGATTTGTTCATCGTTAAAGTTAAACAAGAAGTTCAGAGATTTGGTAGATGAAAGAAAGCATGATCAGCACTTTACATTAAGGACTTTGCATGTAAGAAAGACATTAAAAATTAATCCTGAAATAGGAACATGAATTTCACCAGAGTACTCCTGGTACATTTTCCCCCAAAAAACCAAGAATATTGAATTTTGAAAACCAGGCAAAACTCGATGTTTCTGACTGTTCTGTTTACTTGACTTTCAGAAGTTCTCACTAAAAGTATCGTATAGAGACAAATTTATTTCTCTACCTGCTTTACTGAAGACTCAGCTTTCATTTTTAAATGAAATTTCATTTTTCTGTCCATGTTACAGTAAACAGCCTTGACTGTCATCATGCAAATCAATGAAAAAATTCATACAGATTTTTTAAACGGGCTTCAAACTGTCAGGTACTATTTTGCAGCTTTACCCAATTTAAGCATTTTGCTGAAACACTCAGAAAGGAAAGCTCTGCATCTTTCATGCCACATCCATGAGGGTTTTAGAGACTTAAAGACCACAGAAGGGAGAAGTTGACAGCTGGCTGATACCAACTAGGATGACGTTTTTCTAATCTGGTGGCCCATCAAGTACATATTCACCTATTTTACATATCTCAACCCCTGTAGGCTTGAGGCAGAGTGTGAGCCAAAGGTCACTGATCTCAACAGGTGCATTTCATTCACTGAAATGTTTTTGGACACGAGTCAGAATGAGCACTGGTTCACTCTTTTGCAGTTTCAAGTGTAGAAAGCCCTATTAGATTACCGATTTTGAAAAAAGGGTCCTGTAGATGGTAGTTTTAATTTACTTCTTGCAAATAGGTATTTTTTTATTTTATAAAATTTTATACTCTAAGCTGACTTTATACTCTAAATTTACACTTCCATAATTAACAAGCATAGACCTATGTGAGATTACTACCTATGCAATATCACACATACTCATGGGACCTTAAACAGAAATGTAAGGATAATGGGATATGGATTTATTGACATCAAAGGGAGCCACGTCATTAACATAAGCAATATGACCATGGCTCCTACTTTTTAATCTAAAATTCATCCAGAAGTATAACAAAAGACTAAGAAAATGTCATTGGGCAGCAATGGTAAGGAAGCAGACTTACTAATGTTTGGAGTCAGTTCCTGCAGAAAATAGTACTGTTTTAAACCCTACTGCATATCCATGACAATTTTTTATTAATTACCAAATTTGCAATCATAAATTGATGGCATTATTCTGTGATATCACAATATTGAACACCACACTCTAATAAACTAGACATTTTGAATCTATAGTCCAGTACTATTGTTCATAATTTGTGGTATGTAAACATGCTGAGGATTTTTTTACATAATGCCTCAGAATTTAAACTAGAGTCAAACAATGGAATCTATTTTTCAGGTTCAGTAATATGTGGTTTGGGCCCCTGGCTATTTGGTAGAATTGCACTAGATCAGATATATCTTCTCCTTCAATGAAAAAAGAATACTTAGACAAATCTGAAACCAGAAACCTGTGAGTACTTTGGTCTACCAAATGGCTCCTCCCTAAATGAACTGGACTTACAGATATTTAATAAACTGTTTGCTTTATCACACTGCCAGCAATAATATCTTCTCTTGCACAGAAATAGACTATTACATTATCAAATGCTACAACCTTTCATCCTAAACAAAGATGTATTACAGAAGAAACTGAAACTATGATTTATTAAAACAGTATTGCTAAATTTCTAGATAAATCTGAAGGACGAGTCAGGTAGATATTTGGTAGAAGTAAATACCACTGAAGAATACAAAGGAAACTCCCTATGAATGGGAAACTGGATGGGTGTCAATATCTGTGTATGAGCTGGCAAGCTGCCTTGAGAAACAGAATGAATTTCAGTAGTACCCCTGCTAGTTCTGTAAACAATTATATGATAATTAGCCATGCATATCTGAAAAAAGAAAAATAATATATTTTTCAAAGCTAAAGATCACATGGTTAAGTTGATGGCTTTCTGACAGCAGATCACTAGCAACCAACAAAACTAATTTCTGATATATGCTTAAATGCAGTTTCATCATGTTTATTCATCATACAAACTTAAAAAAATCAAAGCATGGAATATTTTGTACGTGGGGGATGGGCCTTTTTCTGACCATTTATGAGCAAATGAATTCATTATGCAAATGCACAATCACATGTTTGGCACAAGGAATTTACTCATTTCCTTAGCTTGTCACATTTGTTTTTCAGTGCAGACTTCTGCTTATTATTAATAATAAATAAATCAAAAGTTCTGTTTTGTGAATGTCTCGCAGCTGGCCCTTCATAAATCTAAAATGCCAATAACTATCAAGTACTGCAGATACGCCTTAGAGGGAACATTCCAACTGTTTTGGTCATACTGTAATTTTTGTTTCAGAAATATGGTTTTAATAGGGTTTTACTAGAGAAAATGTTCAGTGGAAATGCTTAAGTTTTTTTTTAACTCAGACTTGATATTATAAAGCAAATGTGGGAAAATAGGTGGAATCGATGTTGCTAAACACTCCCCATAAAATTCACAGTCTTGAGAATATTTCTAGTGCCACACAAATATCCTCACAAGTGAAATAATATTTCTTTGTTCCATGTTAATCAAAAACCTCCAAGGGAGCCATTTTTATAGATGAAGGAGGGGGGAAAGATCTTTGGAAAGCATCAGCCACTCCATAAATCAGACAATGCTATGGTATTAAGAAGAAGAAGAGTCACCCTAATTGCTAGCATATTAGAGAAAAGGAGATCAAGGTCTTCTAAAGGTTGCATGGGCCCATCTTTACATTTTCTTGGCTCTTGCCAAATAAACTTCACATGTGCCTACTGTCAAAATGCGAATTTTGGCTCTTCAGAACATTCTCGACTGACTGAAATATAAAGCTATCTTTTTGCTCTGGAATCTTCTCTTATCATAAAATCTTAAAGCATAAAGCTGGAAGGGAAACTAAAAGGTTGTTCATTAAGCTCTTTACCTCCACCAAGCAGGATCAAAGTGCATGTCAGATGTTCATGGCAAATAGATACTTCTCTAACTTGACTGCTCAGGCCCTCAGTGATGGAAGCCTTTTCCAGGAACCTATCCCAGTACTTATTTAACCTTATGAGTAGCCATCACATTTTGCTAAAATCTAACAGAAATCTTTCATAGCACAGTTAATTAATTTCTTCTTGTGTTACCCAGCTTTTAGTGGAGACGTTTTACTTATTTGGAGACTTAACCTGCTACCTTCTTGTCTCCTCTGGATTCAGCAATGTTTTCCCTGTTTCACGGGTTCTGATAATTTCAGCTGCTCAGACACTGACCTTCTCCAAGAGCCAATCCCTGCAGAAAGAGGGGTTTTTGTGGGGTCCCAAGGCTGACCCCACAAAGCAGCCCCAAGGCTCTCCCACCTCCGAGTAGAAGCTGTTGAGTGCCCTGTCACCTGCCAGCACTCCCCACTGACAGACCTCAGTGTGACATTAGCATGAACCAGACTCATCTGTGGGCACTGCTGGCCAAACTGACCTCTTGCCAAAGACAGAGGTTCTGTCCTGTGCTCGAGGCAACCCCACGATCCCCCCCACGCCAGTGCTTATCTCAAAGTCCAGCCCTGCCTGAAAGTGCTTGCTGACTCTCCCAGGAGGATGCCACTTACAAAGATAATAAGAATACTCCCTAACCTACTATCCAGATAGATAACTGAAAGGGTTGAGAGTGGACTGCACAAAACTGCTGAGTATAGTCTTTGAGTCTGAATTCATCCGCTAATGATTCATCTCGTGTCTAGACTGTATCTCCTTTGCTTATGAAAATACCTACAGCCCTAATGTAACCATATGTAAAATCTTTTCTATACTGACAAGGGATATTAGCCAGTCCTGAGTGGAAACTAATTAGATTTAATGTATTTTTGACAGGTCTGTATTGACTATAACTTACCTCCTTTTGTTACTCTCCTTTTTCAAAGTACCCACAAATACTCAGCTTAATTTTTAGCTGCAGTATTTTTCCATGCATTGAAGCAAAGCTGACTCATCAATAATAACTCTCTCTCAGTTGATTTAAAGGGAGATACTAGCTTTATCATTCTCATAGAATATGCTGAGTTGGAAGGGATGCATCAGGATCATCGAGTCCAACTGCACAGGACCATCCCCAGGAGTCACACCCTGTGCCTGAGAGCAATGTCCAAACACTTCTTGAGCTCAGACAGGCTTGGCACTGTGACCACTTTCCTGGGGAGCCTGTTCCAGTGCCCAAGCATCCTCCGCATGGAAAGCTTCTCCTGATATCTAACCTAAACCTCCCCTGACTCAGCATCACACCATTTCCTAAACTTCTGTCACTGGTTATGAGAGAGGAGAGATCCTGCTGGAATAATATCCAATGCCCCTGATATTAAAAAAAAAAAAAAATCCAGACCTTTTCTGCTAGGCAAATTGCAAGTATTAGCAAATATTCTGCTTGAATCTCTTACAGTATATCAATTAACTCTTCCTGTTCTGTTAGATCAAGTCAAAAAGAAAGTATTTAATTTTTCACTTAAATCAGAATTAGATATATTCGACATCGCAGCACATTAATAAATTATTTTTGAAGAGAGTTTAAAAGGTAAAACAATGACAATAGTTATGTTTTAGGAGTTTCCAGGTAAAACTAAATTAAGAAAAGAAAGAATATTCTGAAAGAGGAATAAATTTGTAAGATAAAAGAAGAAAACAGGAAAAAATCAGCATAAAAAAGACAAAAAAACCCTCAACAAACCCAAAGCAAACAACAAATAAACCAACCAAAGACAGAGATGAGAGTAAGTAGAACAAACAAAGAAACTGGAATTGAATCAGGATTTAAAGTGGCTTTTCAACTTAATCATATTCAAGATTAATTCTTTAGGGTAAAACTAGTAAGAAAAATGTTCCAAAATGTATTAAAATAATTTGAACAACTTCAAAAGTATTTCATTTCTGTTTTGCAGCTTTGGCTAGTACATTATTTATCATTTGGATCACAATAAGACAAATTCCCCAAATTAGCACAGCTTCGCCAAAACAGAGAAGAAAAACAAAGAAATATTTAAAGATACCAAGGTCACTCTTCCTTGTTTGTTGGCCACATGCTGCTTCTGAATCCCTTACACCAGCAGAGCTGACAGAAATATTCTGCTTAGCTTCTCATTAAGCAAAGGACAACTATTAGTTTACAAAACTTTCCTTCTACTGGAGAACCAAGCCCTGTGTTTGTTCTTACTTTTTTCTTTGCTGTAGCAGTATTTTTAATAAAGGGAATTCTTATCTGAAATGAAAAGGCAGTCCAATTTACACTTGAAATATGGTATGCAATAGCAACTTGACATAAATATGTGAATATTTTTAAAACCCCATCTTTTCTATATTTCAAGCATCACATACTATGACATCATCTTATACTCTTTTTGTAGAAAGCTTCCTATAGATCCACAAAACATTGCTAATCATTTACCTTATAACCTGCAGTGTTTTTACGGATTGAGTGGGTGTGGGGCCTTTTTCACACCCCGCCTGTTTTGTGGAAATTTCCATTAGTCCTGAAATAGTGTTTTGTTTTCTACAGTCCAACAGACATTGCACTTGGCAGGTCTTTAATGACCTTGCTGTTGATACTTTGAAGATCACCCGATGAGTTTTGCAGTGTCTCTGTATCCCAGAGGCAATGGGATACAGCACCCATTCTGTGGGGTGCTCTGATAGCCCTGCACCATCCTCACTGCTTGATACAGCAGCACCAAGCAGAGCAGTCTTGGGCCAGATTGTTTTTCTCTTAGTTTTACTTATTCTATAAATAAACAAGACAAGACAGAACCCAGCTCTTTAAAAGACCAGTTAAGAAAACATAAAACAGTAATTGGAAAATAGAGATCATGAAGTCAGACTGAAGTTCTCCTAGATCGCATCTGCCAATCTGATAAACTGACATGGTTCCTCCCCTGCCACCAACGAATGTGAAAATAATGTCTGCAGAGAACAATTTGTCTTGCTGTGATGAGAAAACTGATCAGCAAGTGCCCAGTAAAATTAAGAACACCAGTGAGATTTTTCAAGAAAGAAGTAAATAAAGCAATAGAGAGGATATGAAGTTGCTGACACTGAATTTTTTCATCCAGCACTCCTTTTGGTTGAGCCAAAAAGCTATTTGTGGAAAAATAAAAAATGCATAGAGCCAAGTAATAAGTGTCATGTCACGGTGCCATTACACTGCTTTTTTTGTGTGAAGAAAAATCCTTTGTTCATATACAGCTAACATTGCAAATGTTAGCTATAGTTCAAGAATCACTAAAATTTATTTTTAAACAAAGTCTAGGGAGGGAAGAATACTGTGACACAGAAGTGAAATGATAAAAGGTCACACAGTAAGCCAGTAAAGTGGCTGGTCACTCAGTCAGTTCCCCTGTCCTGAATTACACTGAGACTTCCCCATGATATCTCAGAGTGACATCCACAGGAGTATCACAAAGGAGAAAAAACTAAAAGGAACCTCTCAGTCCTAATTTCTACAAGCTTCTTTACTTTGGCATTTTGCAGAGGACTTCAGCAATGCTTATTTTATCAATTCTTACATATTCACATTCTCCCTTCTCTATTTTCCATCTGCACCACCTTCAATATTCAGATTCAATACTGAGGACTCTCAAAGGAGCTGGGGGAGAAGTCTTTGGAGGTATTGCCAGCATTTTCAGATAGATGTTAACACAGTATTTGGGAGACTACTTGCAAAACTAAGTGTTATGGAGATTTAAAAAAAATAGAAATGGTGAAATTAATCTAATGTCCTGAAAGGAAAGAACATTCACATTTACCAATACAACTTCACTTAGCATCTTTCTCACATTGTCCTACTCATTAAGGCAAAGTTGTAATTGGGTGTTCTGCAAGTGGAATAGCTTGCTGCTAAAACAGGGGGGGTTAGGACAGTGGCCATCATGGCAGCAGTTTCCAGGGCAGCAGTCTCCATGCCACCTGAGCACAGAGCCAGCGCCGCCGGGGAAGAGAACGCAGCGTGCTGCACAGCACCGGCTTGCTCAGAGCCTGACACCCCCTGCTTCCATCCTTGCACAAAGGAAGGTGCTAAAAGTGAGCTGGGAGCTGTGCACAGCCAGCCAGACCGACCCCCAGTGCTACAGAGAACAGAACAGTGCCCCAGGACGTGCCCAGTTTTGCGAACACCTGATTCAGCACAGGAGATCTATGCACTGGACAGAGCACCTGCCATGCAGCTGTATGGGTTTTGGGTGCTTACAGTGGCCAATCAACACAGTCTAACTCATATATTCCCAAACACAAACCAAAATGCAGTGTAAGGAGAGGATTACCAGAAAATCCCCTTTGAGAGGATATGTTTGATCCAAACAAAAAATATAATGCAGGCACATCATTGGATGCAAAGAAGTTGGAGCTTAAATTGCATTCAAGTCATATGAACTAGCATATTGGAAACATTGTAAAGATACCCCAAAACTCTGATAGCAACATTTTAAAATCAGTTTAAGGTAACCAAAACTGTGGTGACTTTACAGACTAAGCTTAGTGAGGCAAACAAATGCTGTCAGATGCATTTTATACTCTCTCCAGTTTCAGATTTTCCTGAGCTGGGTGCCTAAGGGAAACAAATCATTTTGCTGCTACAAACTTGTGATGAAACTTTGTTCCTGTACTCCAAATTAACTAACAAGATACACAGCCTGTGATTATAAATCTTCTTACTGGAATGACTCACACCACAGTTCCTCAAAGCCTATTACCCCACAGTCTGTGACAAAGAGTCAGATAAAAATAGAACAACTTTTCTGTATTCCTTTAAATATGATTGCTTGGGTTTTTTAAGGATCAGTGTATATTTGGGTGTGTCTGGAAACTCAGTTCTGGAGGAGGGAGGTCAAGATAGAGGTAAAAACAGATTTCTGGTGCGCACATACACTGGTACATACGATCTGTGTCTGTGCCTTCACCAGAGCCATTTGACTGCAGACAGACATTGCACAGCATTAAAAATTATGCTAGTGATGGAAAATCACTAGAAGCTAATCATCTTTTAGAGTAGGTGGAAACTCCTACATCTGAACTGCATTAAGCAGGAAGGGATGGACCTCCACAATCTGCTCAAGTCTAGTCCTTGGGAACTCTCTTCTATCCTCTTTTATAGGAGCTGAAAATTAATGGACCAATTTCCCTAAGGACATAAACAGAAACAGTTCTCTACTTCCACTAAGATTTTAACAAATGAATGTGTGTTACATTTTTTAAAATAAAAACAAAAACCACAAACCAACAACTAATCATCACATTTAGATTAGAAAACATTGAAATGAATGTTTATAGTTTATTAACTGCTACAAGGACATATCTTACTATTTATTAAGTGCTAGATTTGTACAAATGCAGAGATTTGGCAGTCATGAGGAGCTATCATTTTCCTTTTCTTCCCATTTCTGGTCCTGACATGTTGAGGTGCTGAATGCTCATGCATCTTGTGGAAAGCTTGAACTAACTTGCATAATTAGATTCTTTCAGGAGCAGACTGAATGGCAATTGCCAAGTGATCTTCCTATCTCACTCTCCTTAGTTACTATGAAGCTGCAGGGCTGCTCCACAGAGCCTATTTCACCCCAGCATCCCATGGGTTAGGAGCCCTTCTCAACAGTCAGGCTCCTCCACTCTTCTCTGTTCACAGGGAGGAAAAAGGTTTCATTGTCCCATTAGGTACCTCAATAGATGCTGAGGTAGGGCTTCAAATCCCTCCCACTGCAGTTATCAGAGAAGGTATTTAAATAGACACTAAAAAAACAAGCAAATAGTCTCACTAAAGCACTGCAGAAAGCCTGCTGGTTGTTTTTGTTTCTTTAAAGCTTACTTTTAAATTAAGTGAAGGGAGGGCACTCCAGGCTTTGTTATTCCTTGCCCCAGAAGCACCAGTGTGGGGAAATCAGCTTTCTTGTCAGAAAAGAACTAAAAACCTGGAGGACAAAGAAGACAGTGGAAAAATACACTAAAAAGAAATATATGTGACGTTTCCTATAATCCATAGGAAACCGAAAATGATGGTATCTAGCCAGATAGTGACTTCTCTCTTTGTGGAGTAGCACCCTTTAACATCAAGGGGCAGGAATGCCTGCTTTGAGCTGGGATTTACAAGGGGAGGCAGAGTCTGTTGTGTGAGGGGAAAAGAATCATCCTGGCTTCTTTAAAGGCCACCCTTACTGAGCTTTTTATCAACAGACTACATTCTAAAAATAATGCAGCATATAGGATTGCTATTAGAGAAAGGTAGAAAATAACCCTGACATTAGCATATCCTGCTCAGAAAGTCATTCCTAGATCTGCTAAATTTATTCTATCACTGGACAAACTGAGGCCTTTTAATTAATCAGCAAAACCATGAGAATGTGACAGCAATTATCAACAACCTTAATGATTTCAGTGCTGAGTTTCCTGGACTGTTTTAGTTTTGATTTTTTTTCCCATTCCACAGACATCTTTAAATAAAATCAAATCCATAAGATGTGGAAAGATATGAAAAAGAGTGACTTGGCATCTCAGGCACAGATATTTTCTTAGCTACAACAAATTTACTGATGACCTGACATTTTTGTTTAAAAGCTACCCAACTTCAGACTCCACCCATTTCTTTTGGAGTTTGCAATAAATGCTATTTCAAATCCAGAGTAGGCAGATGACTACACAGATGTGCTTGTGAGAGTGGGGGAAAACCCCAGACAAATCAGCTACAAAAAGTGTGGTCTACAAGCAGTTCCAGAACAGCTACTCACAGGCCCTTCAGAAATCATCCTTGGATTTCAGAAGGTGAGGCTGATCATTCAATTAGATCAACTGAGAAGTGCAGGGATATTGTACCAGTTCTATTTGAAAACCATAACTGATGATAGATTCTCAAACTGGATATCTAGGTTGACTCTAAAGGGGGAGGCACTTACAGGATGTTTTTAAGCCCAGTACTAAAATAATTTTCTGATTATACTTTCGTTAGGGTTTTTTTTTTTTTTGTATCTTTTCAAGATCAAACTTATAGCTGCTCATTCTTTTCTTTTTGCAAGTAGGGCATATGTTTAAACAATACAGCTTCATAGGTGGAAAATAGACCTGCAATATGTTTTAGGCTGAAATTTAGTTTGTTTTTCATTATTAAGTTCTAGTTGAAGCAAAGGTGGCTTTAAAGCTTGCCCTGAATGTGAGAGATTCTGACAAAAGTTAAAAGAAATTTTTGCTGTAATACCCAGTTTCAGCTGTGGAGGATCCACAGAACACACTGTGCAGAACTGACATAGATGAAATCTGTCTGAAAACGCACTTGCTAGCTCTGCTAATGAGCCCTTCATGTTTCATGAGCTTCAAATGTTCTAAATACAGCTTTTTCCTTCACTATTCTTGAGCTGCAGAGCAATTTATCCAAGGAGCAGACTGTAGCAGAGGATCTAAATCTTGAGAAGAGTATATTTTTTAATCACCTCTCTGACTTTTAGAAGTCAGTTTGTTAAAGATTTTTTTTTCTAATACACAGTCACAGAGAAAAAACATTTGAATGCAAAAATAATCCCAATGCTGAATGGCAAATTGCCCATAAATGCAAGTGAAAAATAGACAAGGTCCTGCAAGTAGTTTCCATGGAATCAGTGAAAACTACTGATGTAGGAAATAAAATCCTGTTCCAAAAAGTAAAGTCATTTTACCCAAGGGCATTGAAGACTTCACTCGAGCCAAAGAGCATCAGGAGGTGGTGACCACACCATTCTCGGAAGTCCTGAGTAGGGACACAGCACCAAGTGGTAAGGCTGGGGGAGACAGCAATGTTTCAGGTTGTGCTGGCTTTTAATGGCCATGAATCACCAAGGAGCTGATTTGTTATCAGCAATAACAGCCTCTGTCCCTAGGAGAGGGGACAGTACAGGAAGCACATGCTCCAGGCTATTTATGAGGATGTTGCCAGAAACGGGTGTAACATTCTGAACATGGTGACCTGCACTCTGAGATTGTAATTGCATGTGAAGTCATAAACTAGGCAGAAAAGACACATAAGAGGGGCATGGAAAGGAAATATAATGAAAACTATTAATATGTGATAGTTTCCAACCCTTTATTTTCTCAGGAAAAGAATAAAACAGCATAGTGCAGAGCTCTTGGACTCCACCTTTCAGTTCCTTTAGTCAGGAACAACTACATTCAGCTCAAGTTTCTGTTTGATCTGTGGTAATGACAAACATCTCCTCTAGCAGTGTTATTTGCTCCAGGAGATAGCTGTGTATCTCTGGCAATGATGGGGGAATGACTGGGATACAAGAACTGCACTGGTGGGCTCTGTGTCAAAAGGGGCAGCCAAAGCTTGCTGTCAGATACCTACAGACTGTACATCCATTCCTAGGACCACTCAGAACAAACTGTCGGGCAATTTGTGCCAATTTCTTCGTAAATTAGGGAATAAGCTTCAATAACAGGAGAGTAAGCAGATGTAAGGTGGCTGAAATCCAATGCCATTTAAGATTCAGCTCACATTCTCCTCAGTTATATGAGATATACAAAAATATTTTACTACAATATTCACTACCCGTTTCCTTTGACTTGACTCTGATACACCCCAGATCTACTTCTTCCCTGGCCCCAGGGGTCACTAGGGCTGTGGGTATTCAATGCCTATGACTACAGTTTCTCTGGGTTTATTTTCTGTATTGCCCTTCTATCTATACCCAAATAATAGAACTGACCATTGTATTAGGTAGAGTTTGTAATGACAGATGGGCTTCAACATCCAAATGCTAACATTTATGTCCTTGCAGAGAATATTATTTTTTACTTACTGCATCAAATGAATATTATCATTTACTTACTGCAGATCAGCAGTAAGCACAATGTAAAACAAAATAATAAAAAAGGTTGGATAGAAAAACCTGAAAGAGTCTAATCTATCAAAGAATGAAAAACATTTTAATAAACCTATAGAGATTTCTAGATGACTGCGCCACAATTAAAGTGCTCATTAGAGAGACCTGGAATTCTCATTCATAGAATTTTCCATATAAAACTTATCCTACTAAAATTGCCTTCATGTACCAGTAAAAAATCCAAAAGCTGTTACACAGCAGAAATGGCTGTGTGTTTTTAACCAGATTGGATGGTCAGCTGTCACTGCTGTCTGATCATATGGACTTCTGCATAGGAAAGCAGTTGTTCTAGGCCCAAATACATTAAGCTAGAATTTCAGACATAAAATCACAAATAACATTGATGTAGTGTTTAGCAAGGAGGAATTCTTTGTTAAGACCTTCATTCCTGTTACTTCCTAGAGAAGAAACAGATGGAATTCAATTTTTCCCCAACTGTTAAGAACGATGAATATCTTTTCAGTCAATGCTGAGGGAGTACAAAGGTGTGACAAAACAGTCTGAAGACCAAAATATAAAATATAATTCAACATTCAGGATAAATACAACCTTCTCCTGACTTTTTGACTTCCCCTATAACTTTCTCACACATAGTAGGCCACCAGCTTGCAAAAACCTAGTTTTAGACCTTTGCAGCTCTAGGTGTTCTGGCATAATAATTTCAATCCAATTTAAAGCCTGAATTCAAAGCCACTGAAAACAATCAGCACATTTCCTTTGATTGAAAAGATTTTATTTGCCCCAAGAAATTTGATCTTCAGATATTTTCCATTCTCATGGATGGTCTTGGGTTTTAATGTCAGTTTTCTTACCCTTTATACTGTTTTGCCACAATCCATTTTTCTTCCAAACTTTTCCTCTAACTGAAGATACAAGCATTCTTTTTTACTTCTAATGGTTGAAATTTGTTCCTCAAAGTTATTATAATTCTTTTTTGGGGGGGGGTGGGGTGGAGTGGTATTGTAGCTTCTGGTATTGTCAAAGTAGTTACAACACCACTGGATGCATTTCATATTACCAGTGAGAACCATTTGCATTAAATGTGGTTTATGTTTTCAGTCATTTAAAAGGGGAGGTGGACAGAATAAGCTAAAAAATATGTTCATAGTCTGTTTTCTCAATGCTGAATCGTTCTCTGAAGCCACCTGGAAGTTTGCCACTGATTTAAATAGGAAACTGATAGGACTCCAAATTCCCCTTTCTGAAATGTGCCCCCATTTTTTAAACAACACTGAGTATTTTCCAACATTCTCTTCTTCCATTCTAGAATAGAACATAAATCAGAGAACTTTCTCTTTGTTGTTTGTCCCATGTTTTCCTGGAAAATTCATAGTGGGGATTTAAAGGAAGAAGATCAGCAATACATGCAAGATGTGTATACACATTTTTCTTTTGAACTCGCATCTAAGGTGGTCTTCAGTGCTCTGTGATTTTTCCTATTGTATGCAGAGTGGCTCATTTGGACTTTGGCACTGCTCAATATTTTCCTGCTGTTTGAAATGAAAAAGAAATGAGTGTGAAGAGGCTGATGCAGACTGGCTCCATCTGCACTTCCTCACTGGCTCCCAGGCTGTCAGAAAGTCAAGGGCGGCTACAGTCGTTGTTCCAGCATCACTTACTCCTAACAAGGCATTGTTCCTAAACACTCTTATTCTTTCAGGTTGTCACTTAAAGGAGATGTTACATGTGCAGTTAGTTCAGCAAGGATGGGTTGTTCTGTCCCCAAAAGCCATGTTTATAGCTTCACCCTCTGCAGAGGATGGCCGGCTGCCACGGCTGCTGCCTGCACTTGGAGGATGGCTGCAAGAAGCTCTTCTGTGACCTAGTGGCTTTTAAAGTTTGTATTTCCTCTCCTGCTCCATGCTAAGCTGTCAAGTTTGCACAGCCATCTCCACCACTACAAAGAGGAATGTTAAGTTGCTTTATAAATTAAAGCAACTTTTCATAGATGAGGTTTAGAGGAGACAGGAGCGGAAATTTCTCTGAAGGTAAAGAAAGGTTTCTGTTGGGAGTAGACAATGAGAGCAAAAAGGTTTTGCCAAATTGCTGTATAAATTATTAGTTAATTATGGGCCTTAATCATCTGCATATTGTGGAAAACAGCCGTGCTGCAAATCAGATCCACTCAGCCAGCTCACAGACTGGCACAGAACTGAGAGCTAAATGTATAGGGAGTTCATAATCATAATAATCTCTTTAATCTGGTGGCACTGCTGCACATAATGATATTCCGAGAGCAAATCTGATGCAACTAGGGAAAACAAAATACAGATGTTCCTAAAGGATAGGAATTTACTAATAAATGTACAGAACATTAAAAAGTAAGATTAAAAAGAACTTAACATGTGCAATAATCTAAAAGAATACTAAATCTGACAACCTGAGTCAAATATTTAGAACACATTTGTATATTTTCAGAACTGCTGTGCTGTTAAGAAAAAAAAATGTCAAACTATCCTACACTCATCAACCTCTCTCATTATCCAAGGCTCTTGCCACACTTGGCTCACAGGTGCCAGACCACAGCACAAGCCAGCGCTTGGAGTCCTTCACCCAAGGACTTTCAGCTGCTGTGGAGGACCCATTACCACAAATTTAGTTTTCTGACACTTACATTCATCCTCAGAGTTAAAAAAAAATGCAAATTCATACAACAAGAAAGATAATTTTAAAAAATTAAATTCAATTCCTATTCTGGGAGATTCAAAGAATGATCAAGGTACAACTTTATAAATAAGTTTTATTACAAATGTCCTCATCCAGCATGCAGTGGGAGCAGGGAAGTTTCTTCCACTCATCCAAGAGGATTTTTTTAAATAAGGACAGTCTTGTTCAGATTAAATCGCTGCTGTGCAAATTTCATGCAGGTCATTATGAACAGCATTCTCATGATGCCATTTCTTTCCCTTTAATTTTGTTAAGCAAGTTATTTCTGCTCAGTAGGGTTGTGTAGCCTAATAGACATTGGAGATAGTAAATAAGGCTGAGAATTGTTTGCTCCCTACTAAGGGGTCTCTGTCACTACCAACTACAAAAGGTAACAATAAATAAGCAGTATCTGTGCACCACAGTCAAAAAGTCCCAGTGAACATTTAACTTGAAGTAGCTCGTGTCCACAGAAAGTAGACAAGTAAAAAGTGTTCAGCTGACCAACCTACTCATGCAACTGAGCAGTGGAAAGCTGTCACTAAGACAAGAAATGGCAACAGATAGGAACAAAACTTTTTTCCTTAAGTAACCACGAAACAAGCTTCTGGAACTGTACTAGTGATAAAAAGACACAAAACTGCAGCTGCCAGCCCAGCCAGCTGCTGGAAACACCCATGTGGCAGCAGGGCTGTATGACAGCAACCATCTTCATCATCACTGGGATGACTCCACTTGTCCTCGCAGCAGTGGCAGTGGGACACTTGTTCTGCATTTCTGCAGTCATCCTGCAGAATACAATGTGCTCCAGAGCTATGAGGAAAAGAATGTGTGAATACATTCACTACAGTGTTTTTTTTCCTTGGACCAGGCTTCACAAGCTCAAAAAGAGATGGATTTATGGCTCCTGAATTGTTAAGGCTCCCCCTGTGGAGCTCCAAGCCAGTAAACAGAGGAAAACGTGTTGTATAATACAAAGATGGAACACTGGATTTCCAGAAGTGGGTGCATCTTGCACTTGGAGCTATTTCCAGAACCCTGTAGCACTACAAATGTCAAGTACTATGCCCAAAAGCCCTCAGCTCTCTGTTGCACTTAACCTGATCCATTGGTACTTTGGTCTATGCAGAAGCTGTCAGCTTTCTTTACTGAACTACCCACTTCCATCTTTCCCCACTTTTACTGCAGCTCAAAAAGTTTCTTTGTGTTTCCTGACTGCCATATCTGCTCATTTTTCATCATCTATGTTAAATGTTTTATGGTAGGAAGCATCTGTTTGCTGTGAAGAATAGCTAATGAAATGGCATCCCATCACTAACAGACATCTGATTGTTACTCACGATTAATTAGGTGAAACCTTGCTTTTCTTTTATTTTTTTTAAATAGAAAAGGTGTTGCTGGCTTTTATTTTGGTTTGTGTTGCTTTTGTGTTTTATTTTAAAGATCTCTAATGAGAAAAACAGCACACTTTTGCAGAATGGCAGTAGAAAAGTCTCTAGGAAAGAAGCTTCTTTACCTTCTTCAAAGGCACATTTATATTCTTACACCATTGGATATTATGTATATAATATTCAGCAGGTGACAGGAAACCAAGATCAACACTGAAAATTTAACTGCTTTGTGAACCCTTCCTCTTGCCTAAATGTCTTTGCATCATGTCTCAGAAACAAGAAGGCCTAATGAATAATTTTCATTTATAAATAGGCACTATATTCCTGAGAAGTCAGGGTTTCTTTTCAGAGTAAAGTAACTAGTAATGGGCAATAGGACAGATATCTGAATAGAAAATTACTAGAAGACTAGTAGCAAGAAGAAAAAAAAGAAAGGAAAANGGGGGAGGGAAATATGTATTCTGGTCCAAACAACATGTCCCTGCAAATTTACACAGTCTAGCTGATTCACTAGAATTAGATTAACACAACATTGCTCATTTCCAAGTGCAAAGTCTGCGTGCAGAAAATGCTTAATGACAATACTAAGAGGAAACTTGCTGAAACGGTAAGACACAGATGGCCAGAATAAAGTACTCAAGTTGTACTGGGGCTGAGGTGAGATTTCCCTGGGCACTGATCTGCTCTGTAGAGGACAAAGAGTGACTGTGCCTACTCTGGAGAAAAAAGGAAACGTTAGAACAGCTATGTGCAGCAGATTTAGGGATGGAGACGTGCCAGAAGAAGTCTCAAAATTTGTTTCTCTTGCCAATAATGAGTAAGCAGATTGAACATTTTAACATATAGATAGGAGTCTACATGTAGGTAAAAGAATAATTTTAAAAAACCCTTAATCCCTGTATCGAAGACCCTGGGGACAAGGAACACATCACTTTGTTATCAGGTATTGCAGGATTTATACTCTCAAACCTTTGGGCATTTTTTGCAAATTAATAGCATATCTCTGTCAAGATGCAAAGATTTCTTTTGCTCTCACTTGATATGAACAGGATTTAGGGATTGCTTTAAAATAATGAAAATTGTGAAGAAAAGGTGAGGTTAAGCATTAGGGAAATCAAAATCATCTGCTTGGCTTTACTACAAAAAATTGGATTACATTGAGATAAGTCATTCAGTTTCAGTAGATTTGTTCTTTATGTACTTTAATACTGAGATTAGAATAATATTGCTTTCTCCCTTCTGCTTTTTTGTGACATATCTTTCACTCCCTTGAAAACTGCATTTTCTGCTATACTGGCTTCTCCTAGAATAAAAGATCCTACATCTAAATGGAAGACTTTAGGAATCATAATTCTAACAAGAGGCATGTTTGTAAACCTATCATTTGCTAGTAGATTAGTTGTACAGCAAAAGAAAAATAGCTCAGAGTTGAGCACAACTACAACACACAGGAACTCATATTTAACATTTTTATATGTACACTGCTAATTCCATACAGAACCATCTGCAATATCCTTAAATAATTCCCTGAACGTGTATGTTACAAGTTTATCCTTACAGCAGGATGGAATGAGGCATTGTAGGTAATATAAAGCAAAAATGTTTTTGCATTATAGACAGTCATATTAAAGATTTAAATAGTTCCCTGAAATCAAGGTTGATGAGCAAGTTTTCCCTGACATAAATCTTGGATACAAGGTACAATTACTGCCACTTCAGAGCAACAGGTACCACCGTCTAATGCCATTTCAGGATATTGGATGCCATTTTTCTACTATGATCAGCGAAATAAGGTCTGAGGCAGGCAGAGAAGAAACAGCACATTCACTTTGAAATGGGGAAGTAGAGACAAGGCAAAGTGTTTGAGCAGCACTTTCTAAAGAGCAGACAGTTACACCTGCCATCAGCACATTTTCAAATGTGTTCCTGAACAAGGAAAGATGGTACATTGTCCCAAATTACTTACACACTTTCTGTCAGAAGCACCTTAATAAAGCCATTTTTAAACAAGAGGCATGTCAATATTTAAACTTTTTATTTACTAGAGAGAGAGAGAAAACTACTTTGGTTCCATACATGTAGATATCAATATCCAAGTGACATTTTAGAAGTTTCAAATAAGACAGACTCTGAAGCTTTCTTGTCAGTTTTGTTGAGAAGTTATTCAGAAATACTTTAAAGTGTTGCTCAAAATCCCATCAAAGTCACTGCTTCCCTACATTCAAAAGACTTTTCCTCCCAACACTAAACTAAAACCTATATTCACACACCTATTCTGGGTGCAGATGCAGAGAAATAACTGGATAGTAACTATTATAATTAGACAAGCATATATAATCATTGACCCTGAACACATATTAATGCAAAATATATGCACTTGTTTAATAATTAATACTGCAATTTTCTTGCTCCTCAAGCTGGCTCAAGTCATTTTACTACACTGCAAGTTCTAAGACAGGAAAAAATTAAATCATAAATAACACTAAATAATCTCTACTGAAATACTACTGAAAAGCCAAGGTTGCCAAAACTGCAACCTTCAAATTCTTGTTATGGTGTTTATACATGAACCTTTCAGTTGTGGTGGAGTTCAGCAGAACCTGCTGCAGCCACCAAGCTGCTAACAGAGATAACAGATACTCTGCCTGGTGCATGACCTGCAAACCAACAAGAGCCAGCCAAGAAAGCCCAGGGTCCAGCTCTCTGATAAAGCAGAGGGGGGCCAGGGCTGCTGGTACCATCCCAGACAGCAGAGTTTGGCTGTCACAGAAGTGAGCTGCATAGCAAAGTTCTTCCCACATGTACTCAAACAGGATTTATTGAGTAGGCCTGGCATCCACTGACTGCTCTGATGGGGAGCAAAGCCAGGTGCCAGAGACAGAAAGTTTTGTTGCCTGAAATAACCACTCGAAAATTCAGCTGCATTAGTCCCTCTCAATGACTCATTCAGCGATGGTGCTGGATTCTCCCTTGCAGACAAACATCCTGTAACTGACTTGGAACTAAAAGTTACTATGGCACAGATTATTTTTTATTATAAGGCCCTTATTTTAAGTCCAAACTTTAGGTACAGCCCATGAAAATAACTTTGGGAACTGCTGCTCAGGATTAAAAATCCATTCAGTAAAAACTTCTTGTTTGCTATGTCCATGCACTTCACAAACATAATTATAAACAGTTCATAGTGCTGTCACTGCGGAAAATTGAATTTTAGAAGTAAACTGATCCAAGACCTTTTCTGGTCATGGATAACTGAATCCAGAGTCATGCAATCCAATAAAGAAAATGGTATATACCACTGAATGTGACTATACCACATAATAACAATAAAGACCACACCACTTTCTCCACTATTCATAAAGCCTTCCTTTAAGTAGCCCCACTATCTCAAGATAGCATCAAGCAACTTGTTTCATAACCTCTCAATCAGAACACTTTTTATTTCCATTTCTTCTGTGATCCAGATTTTTCTACTGAAAAAAAAAATTAGAGTGGTAATTTAGGTACAGATTAGGTTGGCTTCTTTTGAACCTGCTTTTGAGATTTCCTCCCTTCTACATAATGTACATAGCTTATTTACAGCCAGGTAAATAAGCTTAGACATAGCTCAGAGGCTAAAAATATCTTGAAGACAGTATTCACCAATATGTGGCAAATTGAACAGCTTAAGATACACTCTCCAAACAGACTGAGAAAATTGTGGTTTGAGCATGAAAACTTAAGTTATTCTCCTACTGAAATGGTAGCATTCAAAATGGATATCTTGTAGTGAACCCCACCAATCCTGTTTAGATGTCCTTCAGTCAACTTTGAAAGACCATTTTAAAGGAAAGAGAATTAACTGTACTTGAGGACACAAATAAGCTGAACAGAAAAAATCAGAGTGTACATCTGTCTGATGAGCTATTCTTCCCTAAGGAAGAACAAGTGACTACTGTCTCACATTCATCATTGCTAGAAGCATCTACACAGAATAACTGAGAGTTTTTCTAAATCATCATGGTCAACCAACGAATAGCAGACATACTGTTCTGAGCCATGGTAATTCACAAGAATTAACATTTGGACATTTATTTAGGTAGATGCAGAGGACAGAACAGGAATTCTTTAAATCAGTTCTACATTTGTTTGTAGTTGCATTCAGTTGGTCAATAAGATAGAATAAGATTATTAATAATAAATCACTGTTTTCTGTTGGCTGGCTCCTGGCAAGCTTGTATTGTTCATTGTTGCTGTTGTCCAAGTTCCCATATTTTCATTATTATTTTGCCCCTCTACAAACTCTTTTTTTTTTGTGGATACCCTGGGAAATGTCTGGATTCTGCATGATTAAAGTTAATGGGAGCTTTGCCATCAGCTTCACTAAATATGGGATAATACTCTGTGCCAAATTCCATAAACCTTCTAGTAAGCCACAACACCTGTTTTCCTTCTCCTCCCATGCCCCATTTCTCTTCATTCCCCTTTTTTTTTCTCTGCTCTGACACTTATTAATCCATGCACTCTATCCAATCAATCACATTCATCTTTCTTCACCAGTTATGTTGTTGTAGCTCTGTGGCTGAAATTACTAGGGCAGTGTGAACTCACTTATAAAAGTGCTACTTTTTATATTGCCAAAATAATGTCAGTGTATCACAGAACACCAGTCTAAAATGGTATGCAATACCTTTCCATGCATCTTGATCTGATTTTAATTTAACTTTCAGTCCCACTTGGAAAATCACCACCCTATACATTTATTTCTAAAATGTTCTTATACCCAAGTGTTAAGTCCTTGCAATTCTTCAGCGTGTGGAATTCCAGTCTCCCCTTCCTAGAAAATGTAATGAACATACTTTAATATTTCTGCCAAAATGTTTCAACATTTAAACTTCAGCAGTTCTTCATTCTTTGTGTTAAAACCCTTCCTGGAATTTTTAGTTTAACTCCTCTTGAACTTAATTAAAGACATGTCTTCTAAAAACACCTATTGAGACAAGCAGAACAAGTGGAACTGTCTTAGGAAAGCATAGGGCCTCAGCTTTAGAATAATGGGGACTAAGCAGAGCGGAAGCAAAGACGATCATTTGGGAATGATCACTCGGGTCAACAGTCTCAAATACGGATTAATCATGGGGGGAGGGGACAGAAAAAAAAGAGCACTTTGGGAACAGTTGGTTTCTTATTGAAGCAAGCCCTAGTGCCCTGCCTCTTTAGCATATTCTCTCATTTGTTAAGACCCTTCATTAGCTGTGTGAATGTAATCCACTACTTCATCTCCAAATTGTGCGACAGGCCAAGCAGCAGGTGAAGGACGTCCTTTATTCAGTTCTGTCTGACTTTGACATTATTAGAGTGATACATCATTCAGGATTCAAATTAATGTCTATCCCAAGAGACTTATTGTGTGGCTCGATATTTACTCTAAGTGTTCTTTGAATTTGCTGTCTACAGAAACAAAGTGCAATGCCATTATCAGAAAATTTATTTTCTCCTACTGGAGACTGCTCTGTGAAAGGCAGGCTTCTGCTCCTGGTAGTATATAAGATGCAGGTTTTTTGCCCTCCCATAGTTTTCTTGGGAAAAAAATGAGCAGCTATAATACTAAGTAAAGAGCAAAATATTGTATGTTCATTCAAAATCTAGCTAAACACACAGTTCAGAGTGCAACTGCTAAATGCCTATAGCTTGCTCCCTGCTCTTATAAGAAGTTAGATCACTGCCTAAAGGAGACAATGACATAGAATATTTCATAATAGTGCCATTGGAGCTGATGTTCACATCTTTATCATTAATTCCCAAATACAGAATCTATCAGCTTAATCCAATCCAACATCAGCACCAGGCAGCTGGGGTGTCTGGTAAAGTAACCTGATGTGTCAAAGAAATCACACTTCAGCCTTGTTGCTTTCAGTGTACCATTCTTAATTTTCAATCATTATTGCTCCTTCTTGTGAAGATAAGACTCGAGAGTAAAAGAATCAAAGTAGCTTTAAAATACTTGAACCAGAGCCCAAGGTTTAAACAGCAGCATCCATACAAACAGAAAACCAGGTAGGGAGATTATTTTCAATTTCCAGGTAGATGTAAAAACAAAGTATGGAAACACCTCCCTCAAATGCAGAAAAGAAAATTTTCTCCTGAGCAGCAGAAGTGCACCAGAGACAGAAAAGAGATGCTACTGCTTCCACGGGCATCCCCATCACCCCTCACTGGCTTCCAGAGCTGCTATTCATCCCCCAACATCCAGACTGAGGCAAAGCTCACTGCAGATGCCCTGATGTGACTACATATATTATTCTGTGTTTGCTTTTTTTTTTATTTCTTGTCTTACTTCTATCAGCAATTCTTCTTTTCAGTCCTCTCTTAGACCTTGATGCTTTTCACTAACCCATGTGCTTAAAATTGAATAGTAGTTTAAGCTCCTGGGAAATTTAGAAGTATGTTAGTAATATTCAAGTTATTTTTTGGGTTCAGAGTAGGAACATGTTTTTACTGTATTGTTTCATCCAAATAATTCCTTTATAGAAAAAACAATCTATTTTTAGGTATTTTCCCCCCTATTTATAAGTTTTTTTTTTTAACAATTCAGAAGGATTCAGATTTAGATGTTTTTGAACCATGGCATGATCTGCTTCAGGGTATGTTTTAATCTGGGTCACCAAGATGCAAAATAGTACTTGGAATATTTCTTATCTAAGTTTCTTTCTATTTTGCAAGTTTGTTCTGTACAGCAATCCACATCAGTCTAATTGATATTCTGCCAACCCCTTAATCCACATTTGTGCACACACACTATAAACCTGTAAGTTCATAGCAGTGCAATTTACTTCAGCGTCAACTGAATTGTATAAACCCACTTGCACATCAATGGGATCACCCTTTGTGAATTGGTTTTCTGCAGACAGGGAGTAAATCACCTGATAATCTGATGAGGATGGACTGTGTAAATAGTCCCACTAAGAGCAAATGTGCATAGATAGGGCAATAAATTGGAATGATCGATGGGACAAACACCATGGTAAGATCAAAGACAGGAGGCTGCAGCAAGCTTTTTAATCACCAGACCTTGCACTCCCATTAACCACTTCCTGTAAACGCTCTCTCAGCACTCTGAATTGAAGATTTTCC